>OY757010.1:5702505-6302505 GCA_963580285.1 Lucinisca nassula
GATGGCCATATTGTTCATCGGAGCGGGGTCATTTTAGCTATTTTGGTAGAGGGTCATTTAAGCAACATTCCTATGAGGTTTGAATGAAATTGGTCCAAGGGTACAGGAGGAGCTGTCGTTTGAATATTGTTTCTATTTTTAGCTCTGGATGCCTTCGTTTTCACCAGAGCGGAATGATTTTAGCTATTTTGGTAGGCAGTCACCTGGGCAACGTTCCTGTGAAGTTTGAATCAAATTGGCACAAGTGTTTAGGAAAAGTTCGCATTTGAAGCAAATTAACGTTTTTCTATTTTTTTTTAGCTCTGGTGGCCATTTTATTCATCCGAGCGGGATCATTTTAGCTATTTTAGTAATCTAAGCAACATTTCTATGAAGTTTGAATGCAATTGGCCCAAAGGTACAGGATTTGTCATTTGAAAATTGTTTTCTATTTTTAGCTCTGGCGGCCATCTTGCTCATCAGAGCAGAACGATTTTATCTATTTTGGCAGGGAGACACCTACGTAAAAGTCCTGTGAAACTCGAATCAAATTTTTCTATTTTTAGCTATAGCAGCCATTTTGCTCATCAGAGCAGAGCCGTTTTACTTATTTTGGTAGAGGGAGTTTTTCTTTTTTTTAGTTCTGTTGGCCATTTTGTTCATCAGAGCGGGATCGTTTTAGCTATTTTAGTATTTTAGTCACCTAAGCAACATTCCTATGAAGTTTGAATGAATTTGGCTCAAGGGTTTAGGAGTTGTCGTTTATAGATTTTTTATATTTTTAACTCTGGCAGCCATCTTGTTAGTCAGAGCGGAACGATTTTAGCTATTTTGGTAGAGAGGTTCTTGGGCAACATTTCTGTGAAGTTTGAATCAAACTGGCCCAAGGGTTTAGGAGGCGTTTGCGTTTCAAGCAAATGTACGATGTTTTTTTCTATGTTATGCTCTGGGGACCAAATTGTTCATCACAGAAGAACGATTTTAGCTATTGTGGTAGAGGGTCACCTAAGCATAATTCCTATGAAGTTTGAATGAAATTGGCCCCGGGATTGGGAGCAGTCGTTTAAAGATTTTTCTATTTTTAACTCTGGCAGCCATCTTGTTCAATGGAGCTGAACGATTTTGGCTTTTTTGGTAGAGGGTCACCTAGGCAAATTTCCTCTGAAATTTGAATGAAATTGACCCAGGCGTATGGGAGGATTAGTTGTTTAAAGATTTTTCTATTTTTAGCTCTGGTGGCCATATTGTCCATCAGAGCAGAACCATTTTAGCTATTTGGTAGAGAGCCACCTAGGCAACATTCCTGTGAAGTGTACATGAAATTGGCCCAAGGGTTTGGGAGTAATCTTTTAAAGCAATTGTTGTCGACGGACGACGGACATTGACGGATCGCAATAGCTAACCAGGAGAACTTCGTTCTGTAACTATCTGTATTTCATAACCTTAACACATCAAAATTTGAAACCAAAAACCATGTATACTAGCAAACAGTGCAGACACAGATCAGTCATGTCTGATCACAGCATATACTATTTTAAAACTCCAACATTCTCTAACTGAATTTCAATAATAAGTATTTTAGTATCCATTATGCAAACAATATACGAGTGTACATTATCTTTTTTCAGCTGGCCTCGGTAGCCTCATGCGCTTCTGACTGGTGATCAGGATGCGGGTTCTATACCGACAACATTCTTTCGTTGATATTGATCATGAAATCTTTTCTTCAGTCATGCTCTCCCTTCCGCTGATCCAGTTTCTGGCGAAAGAATGTGCACTGTACTGATTAACTACTTACGTTTAAAGTGTGGATAGGCTAACTAACCGGCTCAAAAATGACCTAAAATAGTGCTGACTGGGCCGTTCAACTCCAATACAAAACATTATTTTTCTTATTTTCACTCAATAACATCATTGTGGGTACTATTTAGAAATGCTTAAAAGGGTGGTCTAATGAGCACTAACAATATACGGTTGTACCTGAAATAAGAAAAATATCCCAAATTTCCAACTGAAAAATTCTAGACCTGAAGATATGAAGAAAAAAAGAGCTGTCACTAAAGGTGACCAATCCCTTCTGTGGGATACAATTTCTGAGTTTTGCAAAATTTCAAGGGGAGATAATTCAGCCAGAAATGACAAGAGAGTTATGGCCCCAGGTCAGAATGTAGCCCTTGTGCTGGTGAATTAGTGTGTGAAGTTCCATGGGGCTAGGTCAAATACTTTTGAAGTTATGATCAAGGTTAAAGTTTTTGTGAAGGACAGACAGACAAACAAACAACGGACAGACAGTCAAACAAACAAACATACACTGACAGGGTAAATTCTATATGCCCCCCGAATCAAAGATTCTTGGGGGGGGGGGGCATAAAAAACATTTTAGCACACAGGGGCCAGTTGTTAAAAACTAACGACATTGTTAGTTAACGATTCCTTAAAACTTTGATCATTTAATATTGTAAACATGCTTAATATATTTGCTGAAAAAAATGTGAGCAGCTTTTGCAGATGAAAAAGCTGCTCACATTTTTTTCAGCAAAAATACCACTGTATTAGATATTGTAATTGCTAGAACAGTTAACACATTGACCACTAATGAGCTCGTTAAGCTAATAATGCTTTGAACAACTGGCCCCAGGTGTATTATTGTTATCTTACCACAGCCGTATAACCACACTAGGGCAAGCCTCTATTCCACTGTAGACATTCTGTATGTACGGTAATACATCTTGCCAACTATTTAGTTCTGCAAAGGCTTGTATACACAATAAGCACAGACTGTCTATTGTTTCTTGTGCACTGAAATTAAAAATGTAGCATAACTCTTATCCTGCTGTGAAAAATTAGCTACATCCATTTCAGACCATCAACCAATCAAATAAATTGATATACTATACTCATTCTTCAGTAGCCATCTAATCTGAGTCTGCATGACATAAATTCACCAATTTGTTTTTTGTTTTCGGCGTATAGGCTGGTTTTGACCTACTTATTGATATTAGTCTCGAATGAATAAATTGTAATTTGCGATTGGTTAAAAATGTGTATATTTCAGCAAAAAAAGTAGCAGTAAGTATGGCATTTTCCACTCATATACAAGTTAAAAATTTCAAACCAAACTGGTCACTAATAGCTATACATGTAAGCTATTTATGATAACTAAATACTGAATTTAACATTTCATTACAGAACTTTTTAACAGTTAATTTATCAATCAACTATGTTTTCATAGATACGAAATGTACGATTACAAAGGTTTGACATAAGCCTCCTTGGTGCAGTGGTTACGCTACTCGCCTTGTAAACCAGGGATCGCAGGATCGATACCGGGCTTCTCCAGACTACCGGATGAGTCTTAAAATCGAGGTCCCGTCTCCGTATGACCTTAGCTGTTGGTGGGACGTAAAACTATCAAAGCGCCAAAGGCACTGAAATGACAGATTCTATGAGAAAATAAAAAACACTGTGAAAACTTACAGACAACCTTTCTAAAAAGCTCTTAAAATTTAGAAAAGTAGTTCTGCAAATTCCATTGTATGATATGTTTGCAGATGTCTATACACCGGTGGTATCATGAAATGCCATTCGATGTTTCAAATATTGGAAAGAAACTATTTACGTTTCCAAAACCAAACATTAAAAATTCAAGTTTTAACAATGCTACTGTCAATTACTAACATTTTTGTCTGGTTGGTTGCGGATACATCCCCACAATAGATACTCTATTGTTCACAAAGAGATCGGAGGAGAAAGGCTGGTCAGTCCAGTACATGAATTCCATTGGCTTGAAGACATTTTTGAGTAACAACAGTACTTTAAACCCGCGCGTAATCCTGCTGGATTAGATATCCCGGATTCTGAGCGTAAACAAATAAATGGAACCACGTGAGTTTGTTTGATTTGAGGTTTAACGTCCCCGTCAACACTGTAAAGGTCATTTTGGAGACGTTGCTTCCAATTTCATGGGACTTTTACCCGACATTGAGATGAAATGACAACTCAAGCCCTGTCGCCCAATGAAACCAATAGGGTATATAAGCATGGACGGTCCGCCTCACACCGCGGTTCCTGGACAGGCTTAGATCCTCTAAGCGGTTTACCAGTACTAGTGTGCGGGCCGGATTCAGCTCTGCGTGGAAGCATCATGCAGCCCATATATTTCTTCGAGCCCCTATGGGCGGGGGCTTGGAACCACGTGAGGCCGACGCACTTGATTGATGTAACGTCTCGCTGTTCAGTTAACGTCTCAGCCATGATCTTGAATGTTCTTAATGTCGCTTGCTACATGCAATAGCTCGACATACCATTTCGCTTAAATTCCATCCGATATGTCATGCTCTATTACGCACGCGTCGCCTCGGCATACCTTACACCGAAACATCCCGAAACGACAATCGGCGTGATTCACGCTGAAGTGCGATGTGTCACTGAAACGCATATCACGCGAGTCGCTTGGCCGCCAATATACATGTACGTATTTCATGTACCAGCGTAAGTGTTTCGTACTGTGTCGACGTCTTAATTTTGGTCACGACAGGGACGTCTAGCTCTCAAAAGTGCATCGCATACGGGCGACGAACAGTGTCAGTGCTTATTAGTCAGTAGTTGAGTGTGTGTGTGTGAATTCGGGTTTAACGTCGCTTTCAACAATTTTTCAGTAATATCACGACGGTGTCTGGTTGCGACAGGGAGCTCAATGCTCAGTTTTATAGCGCTGCCTCACTGAAGTATCATGTCCCAGACACATTACATGATACAACACCCAGTCACATTATCCTGACACTAGGTCGACCAGTCCTAGCTCTTCCCCGTAAATCTGAGTGCTAAGCGAGGAGCAGCTAGTACCATTTTTAACGACTTTGGTATGTCGCGGCCCGGGATCCAACCCGTGACCTCCCGTTCCCCGGAGCGGACACTCTATCAACTGAGCTATCGGGGCCGGTAGTCGGTAGTCGAAACCCTTTGTTTATCTACAGGTACAGTGTAGCAGATGTCGGCGGAAATCTGCTTCGCATATGCGTCTGTCGGATGAATCGATCTTGACGTACGGACGTCGGTCTTCCGCTACGTCGACGTCCACTAGCGTCTTCTGTTGATAGTAAGATGTCGCTCCAACAGACAATTAGTTCACACACATGTGGCACCCAAAATCAGAGTCAACGCCATCCGCTTTCCGACCAGCTTCTTACTGTCCATCAGAAGCCTCCGTGGGGTAGGGTTTATGCTACTCGCCTTGTAAACCAGGGATCGCAGGATCGAGACTTTCTCCAGACTTTCGGATATGTCTTTAAACCGAGGTATCGTCTCCGTATGACCTTAGCTATTTGTGGGACGTAAATCTCAAACACTCACGCACTATAACTATCCAGGGTTTAATGAAAATGTTGCAATACGTTCTCACTTGATGCTTTTTGAGGACAAAATACAATTTCTTATTTTCTAGGCCCGACCTTACATCACACATTAAAAGTTTGATTCTGAACATGTGGTTTCTATCAGTGCTGGTGTGAAGGTGGTACACAGGATCGTTGGCCCCCGCCCATCGGGGCTTAAAGAAATAGATGGGCTGCATGATGCTTTCACGCAGAGCTGAAACCGACCCGCACACGAGTACTGGTAATCTGCTTAGATGATCTAAGCCTGCCCAGGCAAAGCGGTGCGAGTCGGACCGTCCATGCATATAAACCCTATTGGTTTCATTGGGCGGCAGGGCTTAAAATGTCATTTCATCTCAGCGTCGGGTAAAAGTCCCACAAAATTGGAAGCAACGTCTCCAAAATGACCTATACAGTATTGACGGGGACGTTAAACCTCAAATCAAACAAAACAAAACACAGGATCGTGGCCGGACTGGTAACCATACGTCACGGTTGATTGATTTAACCTTTTTAGCTTAAGCGTGTTGTAATCATGCAATCGTTTGGTTTCAGAATCAAAGCACCGAAAGTGATGGGGATGTAGGTTGGGGTGAAAGCCCTGGGCTGAGATTAAACTGTTTAATTTAACTCTGAAATTCCAAACAAATAGTGAAGATTTTGATAAGAAGCGCGTCCTGCAGCGTCCGAACTTGGTCTACACTGTTTGCCAAGCTCACACTATGATTCCAGGATGACCCTCTTCAATCTTATGGAATACCCTGATCTCACTGCGGCTATTTTCTGCAAGAAAAAGGTTATTATGGGAAGTCCGTGATAGTCACGTAGACGTTAGCTCTGAACCGCTTTTTTTATTTGTAACTTCGGGTCGAATGCCAAACAATCAACCCAAACATAGCCGGGTCGGGTCGTTTGTCAGTCTTGGGTACATGTAAGTGTTATATGTAAAATCTGCACTTGAATAAACTGTTCGATCCGGCAAACAATGTAGACTAAGATCATGCGTAACTAACATCTTAAATTTAAACGGATCAGTCCAAGTCCTCGTTCATGACCAGCCTGCATTTAGAGACAATCGGCATGAGTGTTGTCAGTGCTTTGATTTATTCACTGCCTTGAGTTTCTGGAGTGTACTCTTCCATCACTGAAGTTCGGCTCGTCCATTCTGCTAAATATGGCACCTAGAAATATATCACAGGACCTACACTGTTTGCATAGGTATCTGTACCATATTCCAGGGTTGAAAGGGACAGCCTCTCGCAAAGACTGATATACACCTAGTTGTAACTGACCTAGACTTGACCTCGAATGTCGGAAACCCCATTAATATTCTGGTCTGCAGCTGACCGGCTGGTCTTTAAGGATTAAATATTGACAGCACTGTTAGAAAACAGTGTAAAACCTGAACAGACGTCTGAGCAGACGCCGCATTGATCTCGCATGATGCAGCTGATTCATATGAAATGCTGAATCTATTCTCTGAAAGATAAGATAAAATCGTCAAGTTGTCTGCTTCAAAAGTTTGTATTGCGTTTATAGGATGTACAATTTTGATAACTGCGCCAAACCGGACTATATTTTGTGCGGACTCATATTTATTTGGCGGTCAAAGCCGGAAGAAAGTCGTTAGAGAGCCGGAACTACTTTACAACACGCAGGATAGCTAGAAATGACAGAGAGAATCTGTCATTAAAAACTCACTCACAAAGGTTTCTGTGAGAGCGCATTTTGACTCTTCTTACAAGGGAAATAAATCTTACATAAATTACAAGTCAAAGCTTTCTAAAAACTATCATCGCTGTTTAACGGGTGGGTTCCACATCTCTTCTCTCAACTGAGTCGACAAAATATGGTACTATCATGTGCTTTTTATGATGTGCATAAGAGAACATAAAATCTCATGTTTCAATTTAATAAATTAATTAAAAAGGAAAATTGCATAGGCCTTAAGCTTGGTAGAAATATAAGCAACATGTTCTTAACAAGGAAACAGATTGATTGATTGTTTTGAGTTTAACGAGACACATCCACCCTTATGGGCCATTTGGGTCTTCTTCCGGAGAATGGGGAAAAAAGAGATAGAAGAGATGCTAGAGGTGATAAAAGGGAAGAAAGAGGAAAATGAATGGAAGTGTAGAGACAGAAGAAATAGCAACACCACCCCCTCTGCCTTTACTAGGGCTGGCTAATCGGAGCTGAAAAGATAATCGATTATCGGCCCTGTCATTGCGATAGATAATCGATTAGTAATCGCTAAGGTTTTTGTCATAATTTTACCTGTCTGGCTTCCTGTCTGAGCATGACTCTAACCATATGTTGCACTTTACCATATGTCTATCTGAACAGACAGGCCTGAGCAAACAGTGTAGACCCAGATGAGACGCCGCATAATGCGGCGTCTCATCAGAGTCTGCACTGTTTGCCACTCATCCAGCTATTTTAGGCATAACTTTGGGTAGTAAATTGTACCTATCAAGTAATCGATTAAAAGCAAATCAGAAATGATAATCATTTTGTGGAATTTATCGATCGATTATACGATTAATCGTGTCATCCTTAGCCTTTACCTGCTGCAAGAACAGCAGGCCTTGTCCAGCTGTAAGCAAACTCTAAGTTGGGTGCCCCAGTAATGCAAAATGCAAGTCACCTTTGCCTCACCCAACAACCCTAATCTGTTTGTTTTAAATAAATTGAAATCCAGACGTTTTCGTGCTTCAAGTGTGCTTACTTATGATTTTTTCATCTTTATCTATCTATCTATCTATCTTCTTATACTGAGTCGGTCAAATTTGGCCATTACCTCAGTTGGTTGGGTGGCTAAATTTAGAATTGAGCTTAAAAAAAGAGGCACTATTTACAATCTGCATAATAGAGGTATCCTAAAATGCATACCTCCAAGTCTCAGTTTTACACTGTGCGGGTTTTGAACGCTTCTGCGGACTTGGCATTCACCGCAGAGGATGGAAGACTATTCCATTGGGGAATAGTTCTAGGAAAGAAAGAGTTCTTCAGGGCATCACTATAGGACTGGTATCTACGATAATGTGTGTCGTTTACTTTTGATGCCCTTGTTTGGGTTGACACTGTTACAGGGGTCAAGTACCTATCTTTATTAATAGACACTGAATCAGAGTGTATCTTGTAGAAGAAGGTTAAAGAGGACTGCTCACGAAGGGCCCCCAGGGACGGCCACTCTAGCTCATTAAGCATGTCACCGACGCTACTTCTATTTCGCCATCGCCTGCGATATTTATGTTGCTGTTTGTTACTTACTGTGTGTATCACTTGTGTCTTTTAATTTTGGATGGCCATATGGTCATTTTGTGGGAAAGTAACTGTCCTTATGGCCTTCCTTTGTTTAGGTTTCCATTATGGTCTGGTCGATTAATGTTTGTATTTTTTCCCTTTGGTGTCTTTGGTGGGTGGAGTAAGTTAATTGTATCGATTCCTGATCTTTGTTTTACTTCTACTTAGCATTCTGAAACTAATGAACAAACGCATTTCTTTTAACTCTTCAAAATACGAGCTTATTACCTCCTAAACCTAAGACGTCTTTACGTCACCTTAAACTAGGTATTCAATAATCCCATAAGAAGTTTGATTTTGCTCCAGCAGATACAGCCACTAACAATGTGGTTGTTGTTTGACGCCTCCACTATAATAACACTCTTCAGCAAGAACTTGGTGGTACTAAGGCCTATGAATAGTGTTTTCCCCAGCCCATTTAGCATGGCGCCGCGCCATGTCCCTTTTTTTCATAGCGCCATGTCCTTTTCCATGGCGCCATGCCCTTTTTTAAACAGTACATTAAAAACCCTTTATTTTGGTGGAAATTTCATGAAAATTGAACCAGAAATAACAAAGTTACACAATTTTATTTCCATGCCTAGAGTTTAAAAAATGTAACTTTTAAATCAAACACTGTCTAATCCTTTTGTTTATTGACACTTGCTGCTCAATCTTGACAATAACCACATAAAACTAATGATTCATGGAGGTGTGAAAAATACTTGCTGTGTGTCCAGGTAGGTGAAAAACAATGGATGCAAAAACAATGGTAGAGGAAAAAATACTTTCTGTGTGTCCAGATAGGTGAAAAAGAAAACAATGGATGCAAAAACAATGAATCAATTTCAATGATAGAGGAAGGAACTAAGGAAAATTCGGGAGCTAAAAAAGGTCTCCCAACTGATCATGCACCAACTACATGTAAATGTAGGCTGAACTTCATTGTGAATAGGGCATCATTGTATCGGTCTATTTTGTCCCTGTTCTAATTAGCATTCCAATCTTTTTATATCGTAGAATGAGTTTACGAAATTGGGTTCTGAAGACCATACAAAGCACGGTTTATTGCAAGGCAGTGGCTAGAGATACGGATCCGTATCTCTAGGATCGGAGGCTAGAGAAAAGGATCCGTATCTCTAGTCTCGAAGGCTAGTGATACGGATCTGTATCCCTAGCCACTGCCTTGCAATAAACCGTGCTTTGTATGGTCTTCAGAACCCAATTTTGTAAAATCATTCTACGATATAAAAAGATTGGGTACAACATAAATGTTATACGACAGGCTGCATGCATGGTAGTTAACCCACGGTCACGGTTGACAACTTTGCTTCCCTCTTTAATTGCACGCTGCAGGCTCAGGCCTCAGACTATGACGGTTCCAGTGTAAAGGCTTTTTTGGTTGGTACCTGATGCTCTGTCTCTGTTCCAGCCCATCGAGGTCTAACTGTTGGTTTTCTTTTGCCTGGCTGGAGGTACAGTTTGATAAGACTGATAATTGTTTCAAACAGAGATATCATTGCTGTTTTGACGCAATTTGCAAAGTAGCATAACTCTACTAAGGTGAAAGGTGGGAAAAGTAATATGAATTATGAAATGGAACAGGACCAATGGCAATCCTGTGTTGTATTATTAGTATTGTTATTATTATTATTAGCTTTTTATGTTGTATTTGATTATCATTTTTTCGACCTGTCATGTTAGCCTATGGATGAGTCAAATATACCAGAATAAAAATTGAATTTTGAATGTCATATTACCTTTAATTTATTGCATCGTATGAATTATATTTGCGTCATCCATAGTTTCCGGCCAGCACCAAACGGGGAGATACGACTAGGTCTAGCTGCAAAGAACTGATAAAACTAATTCCAAGAGTTGTTTACATGTATCTTAGCTGATTTGGTTGCCACTTTTTGTAATATTTTAAATTTTGCAAGTCTCGTTACTTTGGACATCTCCTTCCTGGTGCCCGGGTCTTCCGTGGAGTGTGGGCCATGTTTGCTGATAATGGCTCGGTGGGGGGCCTATAAGTCTGTGGGTGGGCGTCTCTTACCTGATGCCTCCAGTTGACCTGTTTCATGAGCTACGATGGTCGGTGTGTGCTTGGAGGGGGATGTGCTGTGTTTGTCGGGTCTTGCCCGTCATCTGTTTCGGTTTCAAAACTTTGGGGTTGAGACACACTGATGAAGATTAAATATCACAAAGGCCTCTGTGTCACTAAATTGCAACCACTGTGACGTTATCTCTGCTGGTGGATGGTTCGTTCGCCCCCGAGAGTATCATCAGCTCAGTATCAGTTCCTTAGTGCTGAGGTTTATACTGTGGTGTTGACGTTAGTACTTAAGTCTTGATTTAAATAACTATATTAAATCTTTATTTTTTTGCAGTATAAATTTCTAATTTTTCTAAATTTAGGACATGTATCTTAACGGATTTCGTTACCACCTTTTGTAATAATTTAAATTTTGCAAGTCTCGCTACTTTGGACATCTCCTTCCTGATGCCCAGTGATTCCGTGGAGTGTGGGCCATGTTTGCTGATGTTGGCTCGGTGGGGGGCGCCTATAAGTCCGCGGGTGGGCCTCTCTTGCCTGATGCCTCCAGTTGACCTGTCTCATGAGCTACGCCGGTAGGTGTGTGCTCGGAGGGGGGTGTGCTGTGTTTGCCGGGTCTTGTCCATCATCCGTTTCGGTTTCAAAACTTTGGGGTTGAGTCACACTGATGAAGATTAAATATGAGAAAGGCCTCTGTGTCACTAAATTTGCTGTAGTTACGCCTTAATTACAGCCATGTGCTAGCCTTTTTTTTTTCTTTATCTTCTTTTTTCTTTGTCTTATTTTCTTTTCTTTATCTTTTTTCAGTTAATATCAGTGTTAAATTAGCCAACCCAAGAGAAAATTGGTACTTATCATTGAGCAAAGGTTCAGGAGAGCTTGCTCGAAAAAATTTAATACCATCTACGAATTTTAATGGCTGTAAAAATGACAATTTTCAGTTCAGTTGAAATATTTTGATTTTTGCTCAGAACATAGATTGTGGGTACATGTTTGAGTACCAACAATCTATGTTTTAGAGCAAATATTAGAAAAAATGTGCACCCATGTAAACCCCAGTTTTACACGATAAACATGATAAATGTGGGATGCGAGGGGGTATGGTGAAGTAAGCATAACGGATCAGATCACCTTTTTCTGGTATGTTGCTTGTCATTTTTCCTTACTCTAAATAAACATAACAAGAGGTCCATGATGGACCTAATTCGCTCACCTGAGTCAAGTTGTATTATCTTTTGATGATGTTTTTATTTTTGTCTATGTGCTATTTGTTCAATGTAGCAGAACCATTTAAGAACTTAGTTGGAGATTTTGTAAAATTTTTCTTAAATTCAGTCACTGTGTTCAAAGGATGTGGATTCTCGGCATCCAAAACGCCTCAAGTGTGGAGAAGCTTGGGACTGAACCCATGAAACTTGGTTTATTAGGCAAGTAGTTTAACCATTTCACCATAGAAGCTTCTAACACTAATTTTCTGATAACATGAAATTGTGTTAGTTTGCACTGGAGTTTTTGTATTTGAATATAAATGACGTTAAGTTTTGTTTTTGGAAATAATGACATTAGATTTTTGAGCATAAACACTTCAGTTTGTTTTGAGTCCTACTGATATTATGCAAGCAGTGCCAGAGCTATGTATAATAGTCTTATCTTCAACTGCCTGTTGATATTTTGACAGGTCTAAAACCTTGTTGTTTTTATATAAATGTACAATTTCAAGGAGAGATTAAGATGTTTCTGTTTAACCCTTCAGAATTATCTTCTGCTTTGTGTTGGCTGGTTACTTTAAAGTCATTATTGCAAACAGTGTGGATCCAGATCAGACTGGTCCTCTTATGCCCTTTTTGTTTAAATTGAGATTTAACGTCCCAGTCAACACTATTTAGGTCATTTTAAAGATGTTGTATCCAATTTTGTTGGAATTTTACCCTACACTGAGAAGACATCTCAAGCCCTGCCACCAAAAGAAAGCAATATAGTTCATGTGCATAGATGATCCAAATTGCACCACCTTGCCCGGGCAGGCTAGACCTAAAATAATAATATCCAACAGCCATTGCATTCAGCAAGGGAAACCATTTTAGCAGCTTTGGTAAAAGGTCACCCAAGGAACATTTCAGTAAAATTATTTCGAAATTTAGCCACTGGCCTAGGAAAAGCTGTCATCTAAAGGTCTTTTCTATTTTTAACTCTGGTGGCCATTTTGTTCATTGGAATAAAACCATTTTCGCAAGTTTGGATGAGGGCCACCCTAGGAACATTTCTGCAAAAGTATGGCAGCCATTTTGTTAAGCAAAGCAGAACTGTTTAAGTAATTTTGGTAGAGGGTCAGCCAAGGACTGCCTCTGTGAAATTATTTCCAAATCAGGACATTGGCCTAGGAGGAGATGTTGTTTATAGATTTTCTATTTTTAGCTCTGGTGGCCATTTTGTTCAGCGGAGTAGAACCATTTTAGCAATTTTGGTAGAGGGTCACCCCGAGGAACATTTCTGTAAAATGATTTTGAAATCGGGCCATTGGCTTAGGAGCAGATATCGTTTTAAGGTTCTTCTTATTTTATATCTGGTCGCCATTTTGTTCAGCAGAGCAAAAACATTTTAGCAATTTTGGTAGAGGGTCACCCAAGGAACATTTCTGTGAAATTATTTTGAAATTAAGACATTGGCCTAGGAGGAGATGTCGTTTAAAAGTTTTTCTATTTTTAGCTCTGGCGGCCATTTTGTTCAGCCATGCAGAACCATTTTAGCAATTTTGGTAGAGGGTCACCCTAAGAACATTTCTGTGAAATGATTTTGAAATCCGGCCATTGGCTTAGGAAGAGATATCGTTTTAAGGTTTTCCTTTTTTTAGATGAGGCAGCCATTTTGTTCAGCAGAGCAGAACCATTTTAGCAATTTTGGTAGAGGGTCACCCAAGGAACATTTCTGTGAAATTATTTTTAAATCCGGCCATTTGTCTAGGAGGAGATGTCGTTTTAAGGTTTTTCTATTTTTTAGATGTGGCGGCCATTTTGTTCAGCAGAGCGGAACCATTTTAGCAATTTTGGTAGAGGGTCACCCAAGGAACATTATCTGTGAAATTATTTTGAAATCTGGACATTGGCCTAGGAGGAGATGTCGTTTAAATGTTTTTCTATTTTTAGCTCTGGCCGGCATTTTTGTTCAGCAGAGCAGAACCATTTTAGCAATTTTGGTAGAGGGTCACCAGAGGAACATTTCTGTGAAATGATTTTTAAATCCGGCCATTTGCCTGGGAGGAGATGTCGTTTTAAGGTTTTTCTATTTTTAGATGTGGAGGCCATTTTGTTCAGCAGAGCAGAACCATTTTGGTAGAGGGTCACCCAAGGAACATTTCTGTGAAATTATTTTGAAATCGGGCCATTGGCCTAGGAGGAGATGTGATTTAAAGGTTTTTCTATTTTTAGCTCTGGCGGCCATTTTGTTCAGCCATGCAGAACCATTTTAGCAATTTTGGTAGAGGGTCACCCGAGGAACATTTCTGTGAAATGATTTTGAAATCAGGCCATTGGCTTAGGAGGAGATATATTTTTAAGGTTTTTCTATTTTTAGATGTGGTGGCCATTTTGTTCAGCAGAGCGGAACCATTTTAGCAATTTTCGTAGAGGGTCACCTAAGAAACATTTCTGTGAAATTATTTTGAAATCGGGACATTGGCCTAGGAGGAGATGTCGTTTAAAGGTTTTTCTATTTTTAGCTCTGGTGGCCATTTTGTTCAGCGGAGCGGAACCATTTTAGCAATTTTGGTAGAGGGTCACCAGAGGAACATTTCTGTGAAATGATTTTGAAATCAGGCCATTTGCCTAGGAGAAGATGTCGTTTTAAGGTTTTTCTATTTTTAGATGTGGTGGCCATTTTGTTCAGCAGAGCGGAACCATTTTAGCAATTTTGGTAGAGCGTCACCCAAGGAACATTTCTGTGAAATTATTTTGAAATCGGGACATTGGCCTAGGAGGAGATGTCGTTTAAAGGTTTTTCTATTTTTAGCTCTGGCAGCCATTTTGTTCAGCGGAGCAGAACCATTTTAGCAATTTTGGTAGAGGGTCACCCGAGGAACATTTCTGTGAAATGATTTTGAAATCCAGCCATTTGCCTAGGAGGAGATGTCGTTTAAGTTTTTTCTATTTTTAGATGTGGCGGCCATTTTGATCAGCAGAGCGGAACCATTTTAGCAATTTTGGTAGAGGGTCACCCAAGGAACATTTCTGTGAAATTATTTTGAAATCGGGACATTGGCCTAGGAGGAGATGTCGTATAAAGGTTTTTCTATTTTTAGCTCTGGCAGCCATTTTTTTCAGCGGAGGAGAACCATTTTAGCAATTTTGGCAGAGGGTCACCCGAGGAACATTTCTGTGAAATGATTTCGAAATCCGGCCATTCGCCTAGGAGGAGATGTCATTTAAAGAAATTGTTGACGGACAGACGGACGGACGGACGGACAGACGGACGACGGACGACGGACAAAAAGCGATCCCAATAGCTCACCTTGAGCACTTCGTGCTCAGGTGAGCTAAAAACAGAGACACAGATCGAATGCGCATACGTGCAGGCTGGTCAGCTCCCTTGGTTTCTCGCTATATAAAAATAATATATTTAGATCAAATACGCAATGATGCAGGATGATCAGTACATTTTTGCTTCCCCTAGTACATGTATATGCAACAAACAAATGCGCAGATCAGATACACGTCAGCATAGGCTGAACATAAATTCTAGCTTCTGTCCAACAACAAGCACATTATGTAATTGAGTCACGTCATGAGAAAACCATTGTTTGCATATACGAAAACAAAGGCACAGATCAGCTGCGCAGTTGCTGCGCAGCTGATCAGGGCCTTTGTTTTCGCTACATGGATGGTACAATCTCTCTACTTCCTAAATCCGAAATCTCAAAGCTCTAGCCATCTTCTGTGGCTGTATAGCCTGGTTTGTGTCGGGCTAGGTCGCTCGGAAACCCCGAAGACAGGTTTTGTCGTGACGCGGCTCGTTTCTTAGTATATGCGAAAAAGCAAATGCGCAGATCAGATACGCATCGGCGCAGGCTGAACAGCGCCTTAGTTTTTAGTTTTCACTCGCTGCCAAGATAGTATATATCCGAAATATATAAAAACAAACCCGAAATATATGAAAAACAAACTAGTAGTCTACTGCTGCATGCATTATGGAAACAACCTTGTGCAAAAATGACGCTATCATTTCACTGTACCCATAGTCTCGGAGGCTAGAGCATATCTCTAGTCTCGGAGGCTTCATAACAGCACTGGTATCTCTGTTTGAAACAATTATCAGTCTTATCAAACTGTACCTCTAGCCAGGCCTATTGGAAAATGCTAGGGATACAGATCCGTATCCCTAGCCTCCGAGACTAGAGATACGGATCCGTATCTCTAGCCACTGCCTTATTGCAAATTCTTGCTCTTGTACCACCACTGAACTGACATTCATCCTGGTGTATGAATGTCATTTGACGTTTCACCAGTAACAATTCTGATTCTTAAATGACAAGTTTAGAGAAAATAACATCGCATTTACAATGGCGATAAACGGCCAAAGACGTTTTTGCCAACCACCGGTAAATAGTATTATTGAGTGATGATGTTGTGTTTGGATGTGTCTATTGGTGACACGTCAAATGACATTCATACACCAGGAACATTCATACACCAGGAAGGGCACTTACCACTTTGGTGCAGTGGTAGCACATCGGATTTGTGATCAAAATGTTGCGGGTTCGAGCCTCACACTGATCAAAGTGTTGTGCCCTTGAGCAAGGCACTTCATATTTTCCCAATGGTGCCCTTGTCTATATTATTATAGAATAGCATATCTTTCCTCTCTAAATAGCTTGAAACTGGTCCCTGTGATCCACATTGCCTAAAAAAAAGTAGTGGTTACCACCCAGGAAATCCGGCTCGCAATGCTCAGATGTGAGTTAAAAGATTGGCTCATTGTAATAAACATAAAATCAAAACAACAACAAACTAGAGCCAGTGTTTATGAAACACAATGCCCCCAACTGCTTGACCCTAACACTGCTTGACCCTAACAGTGCTTGTCCCTAACAGTAATTGAGATATTTTTTTTTCGGGGGGTGCAATGCTGAAATTTTAGAAGGAACATAACACAAGAAAAATGGAAGTTAATCAGGTCATTTATTTATCACCCATACCAGTGTTTTAAGTTACAGGACAATAGCTCATACAGTTTTAGAGATACAGTCAAACCTGTCTTAGTGTTAACCTCTATTAAGCGAGCAACTTGTCTTAAGCAAGCATGCATTAAGTTCCAAAAAATGCAAATGCATTAAAATTCACCTAATCAGTTCATCTACTCATCATCCTGAACCAGCCTGTAAAGTTTCAGGGCAATAGCTCAAACAGTTTTTTGAGATATCTTGCTTACAAGCTTAAAACACGCCAAATTTCAAAGGGGCATAACTCAAGAAAAAAAATGTACTTTTTGTCAAAAGTTAATCAGTTCATCTTCTCATCATCCCCAACCATTCTGAAAAGTTTCAGGGCAATAGCTCAAACAGTTTTTTAGTTATCTTGCTTACAAGCTTAAAACACAAAAATTTCAAAAGGCCATAACTGAAGAAATAAATTTCGGATTTTTTTTCAAAAGTTAATCAGTTCATCTACTCATCATCCTGAACCAGCCTGTAAAGTTTCATGGCTATAGCTCAAACAGTTTTTGAGATACATGTATCTTGCTTACAAACTTAAAACACGCAAAATTTCAAAGGGGCATAACTCAAGAAAAAAAACATTGGATTTTTGTCAAAAGTTAATCAGTTCATCTTCTCATCATCCCCAACCATTCTGTTAAGTGTCAGGGCAAAAGCTAAAACAGTTCTTTAGTTATCTTGCTTACAAGCTTAAAATGCAAAAAAATTCAAATGGCCATAACTCAAGAAAAAAATTTCGGATTTTTTTTTTCAAAAGTTAATCAGTTCATCTACTCATCATCCCAAACCAGTCTGTAAAGTTTCAGGGCAAAAGATCGAAAAGTTTTTGAGATATCTTGCTTAAAAGTTTTCAAAGTATTTTGCAAAAGAGCATAACTCAAGACAGGGGCATAATCCTTTCAATTTTTTTCAAAAGTTAATCAGTTCATCTACTCATCATCCTGAACCAGCCTGCAAAGTTTCAGGGCAATAGCTCAAACAGTTTTTGAGATATCTTGCTTACAAGCTTAAAACACGCAAAATTTCAAAGGGGCATAACTCAAGAAAAAAAAAATTAATTGGATTTTTGTCAAAAGTTAATCAGTTCATCTTCTCATCAACCCCAACCATTCTGTAAAGTTTTAGGGCAATAGCTCAAAAAGTTTTGAGATATCTTGCTTACAAGCTTAAAACACGCAAAATTTCAAAGGGGCATAACTCAAGAAAAAAAAAATTAATTGGACTTTTGTCAAAAGAAAATCAGTTCATCTTCTCACCATCCCAAACCATTCTGTAAAGTTTTAGGGCAATAGCTCAAAAGCTTAAAACCCAAAAAAAATTTCTAAGGGCCATAACTCAAGAAAAAAAATCAGATCTCATCCCAAACCAGTCTGTAAAGTTTCAGGGCAAAAGCTCAAACAGTTTTTGAGATATCTTGCTTACAACATTTTAAATTATTTTTTGCAAAGGAGCATAACTCAAAAAAGGGGCATAATCCTGACAAGAAAAACTAAATTGGATTTTTGTCGAAATTTAATCAGTTCACCTTCTCATCATCCCCAACCATTCTGTAAAGTTTCAGGGTTTCCGGTACTGGACCACGTTATTCCACTTCCGCTGTTCGCTGCATAAAATAGTCCAAAGGAACTCTTGTTTAGTTATCTTGCTTACAAGCTTAAAACGCCAAAAAAAATCAAAGGGCCATAGCTGAAGAAAAAAATTTCCGATTTTTTCAAAAGTTAATCAGTTCATCTACTCATCATCCTTAAATAGCCTGTAAAGTTGCAGGGCTATAGCTCATACAGTTTTTGAGATATCTTGCTTACAAGCTTCAAACACGCAAAATTTCAAAGGGGCATAACTCAAGAAAAAAAAATTGGATTTTTGTTGAAAGTTAATCTTCTCATCATCCCCAACCACTCTGGTAAGTTTCAGGGCAATAGCTCGAACAGTTTTTGAGTTATATTGCTTACAAGCTTAAAATGCAAAAAATTTCAAAGGGCCATAACTCAGAAAAAAAATTCGGATTTTTTTTCAAAAGTTAATCAGTTCATCTACTCATCATCCTGAACCAGCCTGTAAAGTTTCAGGGCAATAGCTCGAACAGTTTTTGAGATTTCTTGCTGGAGTGTGATAGCTCAGTGGTTAGTGCACTTGCCTCTGATGCTAGCGGTCCCGGGTTCGATCCCCGGCAGCGGCGATAAAATTTTGGTGTCCGAACACGCTCCATTGGCATCATTTGCAGGGATGAATGTCATTAAGTGCACCGTCCTTCGGATTGGGACGTTAACTGGAGGCCCCCTGTGCAGGGAGAACCATCCCCTGTGCAGGTTAAAGAACCCTACCATAATTACATGATTACTGTGTAGGCTTTCATCCTGCAAAACTGGAGTGTATGTCAGTATGTAATATACACCTGCCTAGAATGTCCGCAAGGGCGTATGGCAGTATATATAGAAAGAAAAAGAAAGAAAGAAACAAACCAATATGCCCCCACAACTTCTTCGAAGTTGGGGGCATAAAAAGACATACAAACGTTCAAGTGCAACTGTATAAGTGGGGGCTATCAGGCTATATATAAACACCTTTCTTCTTCAATGTGAAGTTTTGCAAACGCTATCCCAGTGTCACAAGTTCTTCTACATTCCTGAAAGTCTCTGAGAAGTAGCTGTTCAGTTGCCTTCTCTTTATATTGATGTAAAGTCCTTAATAAAGCCGAGGAAACCAGTATATCTGAATTTGAACTTGTTGGTTTTGACAATTCGCTAGCCGCCATTTCGGTGTCATGTGACCTTATAGCAACCGACATGGAGGAAAATGTATCGGGAATTGTACGGAAAATGTACCGAAAATGTAAAATATGCTTTATATGTACGGAAAATTTTCACTAGAAAATGTAAAATATGCTTTATATGTCATTGATATTATGATATATTTCATTGATTTTCATGAAATAAAAAAAATACAATTAATACTTCTATCATGGGTCTCGAATCTTCAAACCGATTTATGGACATCTCGGCCCCTAACAAACTCGGCCCCTGACGATCTCGGCCCCTGACAAACTCGGTCCCTAGCAAACTCGGCCCCCATTCAACTCCGTAACTAAAAACTCAGTCCCTAGCAGCATTTAGGTCCTAAAATACTATGTTTTTGTTTCCGAGAATCAATTTGGAAGGTGGATAGGGTTCACAGAAAGTTTGAGCATATTTATCGTTTTTCATACGAAACCTTATCCATGATAAAAGATCGCGGAAACCGATGCTGTAATTTGGACGTGTTGTAATTGAGTTTGACATCACTGTATCAGAGTGTATCTTATTGAAGAAGGTTAAAGAGGACTGCTCATGACGGGCCTCCATGGATGGCCACTCTAGCTCATTAAGCATGTCACCGACGCTTCTTCTATTTCGCTATCGCCTGCAGATCCATCGAGTAGCTGTCCTCTGCACCTTCTCCACCTGCTGAATCTGTTTTTTTTAACATAGGGATGCCGAATGGGTGATGCATAAGTTGAGGGCCAACCAATGTTTTATATGCAACATCCTTTACGTCTAAGAAATCCTAAAGTCCTAGTTGCTTTAGATGTAATCTCAGAGATATGTTGACCCCAATCAAGATCGTTAGTGATGGTGATACCAAATATTTGGCGGATTGAACATGCTCTAAAATTTGCTGGAGAAGAGTATAGTCAAACTTAACTCGCTTGTCCGGAGGGTGTCGTGACACTCTCATTGAATGACATTTGGCCACATTGAACTTCATCTGCCGATCGGCCTCCCACTGTGCAAGTTGATCCAGGTCATCTTGTAAAATAAGACAGTCAGAAGGAGAATGAATGTTCCTATACAGGACACAATCATCAGCAAACAAACGGACCGGGAGATCATCGATGAAAACCAAGTAGATGACGGTCCAAGGACCTAACCTTGGGGAACCAAGATAAAACAGGGACTGGATCGGACGCATGGGCATCAAGTACAACTTGTTGTGAGCGCCCAGAGAGCCATGAGCTAATCCACCTAGGTGTGGATCCACTTATCCCATTCTAACTAAGCTAGTTTATATAATAGCCTTCGGTGAGGTACCTTGTCAAAGGCCTTTGCGAAGTCCATGATGATCAAGTCAGTCTGTTTGTGGCCACGGTTAATGACCCCATCAAGATTGCTCACAATGTCATGGTAAAATTGAAGTAGATGCGTTTCGCAAGACCTTTGACTCCGGAAACCATGTTGACAGTCAGTAAGAATGCTCTCAAAGGCTAGGTGCTTGTGGATATTGCTTACTAATATATGCTCTAGGATTTGTAACAGATACATGTTAGCGGCACTGGTCTATGATTTGCTGCATCACATTTTCCCCTTTCTTATAGACCGGGTTAACATTTGCTTGTCGCCAGTCATCTGGTACAGTGCCCTGGGCAAGTGATTCATTGAAGATAAAGGCCAATACAGGAGAGCTTGCAGCACTACATTCCCTAGCATTCATGTCGTCTGGCCAAGATGCCTTATGTATGGCTTGAGCTTACCCAACAGTTTAGCGACCCCCTTGAGTCAGAGATGTAATTACAACAGAGATGTAATTACACGCCATTTAATCAATTAGTTTATTAATTACATCGGAGATTGAGTGAGAGTGGACCCAGAGCAGCGTGTCATACACTTATTCAATCAACGGCATTAGGTTCATTTAACTCATGGCTAATTTTGTGATATTGGTTACTCATAATTTCATTAAAATTAGTTCAAAAAGTAATTAGGCGTATGTACGTTAAAATTATGTGTAAAAGTTTGATAATAATTGAATTCCTACATTCAAATATACATATTCTAGTTTTGGGGGCCGAGTTTGTCAGGGGCCGAGTTTGTAGGGGCCGAGTTTGCTAGGGGCCGAGTTTGTCAGGGGCCGAGTTTGTTAGGGGCCGAGATGTCCTGTCACCTTCAAACCAATTATTTACTCAACTTTTATCATCATTTATAATGCAGTAATTTGTGTATGTGGATGGATGAAAGTGTGAGAATATTAATGTATTTATATACGATGTAATTTTGTATATTGCATGTTAATTGCCTTTAACCCACTTGCATCGCATATAAATACAGATATTTAACCCATATGCATAGCGTCCCATTTGTGGGATATTGGCAAACAGTGTAGACCCAAATAATCAGACGCATCAAAACGTGGCGTCTGATCTGGGCCGCAAAAATGCGGTATCTGATCTGAGTCTACATTGTTTGCTTAAACAACGACGAAATTTAACCGCATGCTGGCGATGAATTAGGTATACGGACTTGGAGTGATTTCACGGACCATTATGATCAGACGCTGCAAAACTTGGAGTCTAATCTGGGCTGCAAAATGCGTCACCCGATCTGGGTCTACACTGTTTGCTTAAACGACGAAAATTAATCGCATCCATTTCTTGCTGGCGATGAATTAGGTGTACGGACTTTGAATGTTTTTACGGACATTTATGATCAGTCGCTGCAAACTTGGCGTCTGATCTGGGCAGCAAAGTATGACATTTGATCTGGTTCTACACTGTTTGTTTAAACAAAGACGAAACTGAGCCGCATCCATTCTTGCTGATGGTGAATATGGTGTACGGCTTTTGAGCGATTTTACGGACCATTAATTTTCTAACGAGATTAAACGTGTGCTAAATTAATTGCTTTAACTCATTTTAAGTTGACGTGTGCTGCATACCTGGATAGAAATAGTAGAACGTGACTTCCCCACAAAAGTTGTGTCCAATTGATATTTTGAATGAATGCTGTAATTTTGTTTGTTTGAATTGGGATTAAACAACACCGTCAACACTATTTTGGTCATTTTGAAGACTTTGCATTCCGATTTTGTAGGACTTAACGTTTCGAGATATAGTGCATTTTTTTCACATTTCCAAAATGGTTACTTTTCTGATAAAAGTTCGTCATATTTTTCTTACTTATACTGCATACATCGTAAGAACATCCTCGTTGAGGCGGTTCGAACGAGTAACAACAACCTATGTCTTGGATCTATAGGAAAAATAATGTATACCCCCATGAACCCCAGTTTTCTTTATATAAAATGCAGTTTATTATTATTATCCTTATTTCCGCTAAAAAAATCGATTGTGGGTACTTTTTGGAATCACCTCACCGAGGCTGTTCTGACGAGCAACCATACTGTACTTTTAAATAGAGATCTAGAAAATATAAATTTAGCAACCCTGAAATGAAATTCCGATAAAACAAAAAATCCCATATTTTTCATATTTCTGCTCTAAACAGAGAGTGTACGAACTCCATAGAACGGCGAGTCGGTTTCAACGAGTACCCACAACCTATGTTTTTAAGCAGAAATAAGGAACAAACGTATACCCCTGTTCAACAACAACCGAATTCTAATGATTGTGGGCTATGTGCAATAGCGAACGGGGTAGAGTTTTGTTTCGCTCCGAACTCATTTAACACTAGAATAATATTCGACGTGTCAAAAATGAGACAGCATTTAGTTGAAAAAGATACAGGCAGGCGTAAACTCCATTCATCGTAAAAAGTCCAGACCGGTGCTTCTGAAAATGCCTGAGTGCATTGATAATGGTCCATAAAATCACCCAAAGTCCGCACACCTAATTCATCGCCAGCATTTGGCGGCTCAGATCAGACGCCACGTTTCGCAGCATCTGATCATTTGGGTCTACACTGTTTGCCAATGTCCCACAAATGGGACGCGAGGCATATATGAGTTAAATATCTGATCTGGATCTACACTGTTTGCCAATGTCGCACAAATCCGGGAATTTTCCGAACAAATTAACTTCAGAAATGGACCCTTAAAATGTTGAAAATGAAAAATAATTTTTAATAATCTTTTAGAATGGAGCTAAACTTTTTACTCGATACTAATTTTATTAATTTCTGACCACCCGAAGTAAAGATATTAGGGATAACGCACCACTACTCGCATTTTTCCCGGTCATTTCCCGGACAATATCCGGACATTAGTATACGCCACCAACAACAATGGCGGCTATGTTATACTCCCTTCCTACTCTATCGCGGGTCCTACTTTATCGCGGTATTCACGTTCTCCTCTTATTCTCGCGAGCAGCGGCCCCTGCTGGTTGTTTACATTAATTACCTTCCGAGGCAAACATCAAACTCCACATCACGAGAGAAATTGAACATAATATCAAGTATATTGTTGAGTAAAGTTTATTTATTTAGAAAATCAAGTAATACTTTCTTCACTGAATCTATTCTATACCCCTACCTATATAAATCCCACTCTACTTTATTAAAACTTCAATGTATTATTTTGGTTCGATTCTGGTTGTTGTCGTCTGAAGTTGACAAATGCCGCGCGTACGTAAAGTCACGTTATTACCTTATATGGAAACGGTTTCCTGGAGCCGAAAGTCACGTGGACAATTAGCGACTATAATTGGAAATGAAACCCCGAACGGCTTATGGGGGGGCGCTTTCCCCATACAGAAAATGGAACAGTTTGCGACCAGTTTCAAGACCTACATAGGGGAGGTCATCGAAGCCCATGCCCCTGGGAAGGGAAAGGGCCCCATTTTCAAAATCCCGGCTGCCAAAGAAGTAAAAGCGAAGGGTTTTCACTACCAGGGGCTCGAACTCAAAATTACAATGGGCACAAGCTTAGCGGAACTACAAGGTAGCGCAAACAACACGCGCAATAACCAGCAACGAAAAATGACATACGCAACACTGAACATCGGGGCAAATATCAGGCAGGAAAAACTCAGGGAGATGTTTGACTTTGGGCGCTATCAGATTTGCGATGCACGTAGGATAGCGTCCAGGGGCAAAGATCTCGATTTAGTCAAATTGACTTTTAATAAGGAAACACCGACTTTCGAGCTAACCAGTACGGCCGATATCACTTATCCTCTGCAACCATGCTTTTTGCAGTATTTGCGCTGTCAAAAATGTCAAAAATATGGACACTCGGAAAAAAACTGCAGAAGTAAAAAAAGCACATGCCCGCACTGTGCTGGGATCCATAAGCACAATGAATGCAAAACTAAACACAATAAAAAATGCGCAAACTGCGGATTAGCCGGCCATGGAGTAGCCTGGCGCGGGTGCAACATTTTCCTCAATTACAAGGCGCAAATCGACCAAATAAACGGTCAAATAGCCAGAGATTGGGAACAAAAAAAAGCCCAAACACAAAATACCGCGCAAGAAATCATGAGCTCCAGTGTGGCTTATACCGCACCCCCCAGTGCGGCTTATACCGCACCCCCCAGTGCGGCTTATACCGCACCCCCCAGTGCGGCTTACATTGCAACCCCCAGTGCGGCCCATACCGCACCCCATGCACACAACAAAAAGGAGACTTACACAAAAATGGAGGTCGAAACGCTAATCGCCGCGGCGATAAAAAAAGCCACGAGCTCAATCTTGCACGAGCTCAACAAACAAAATCTGCTGAGCACCAAGGCGTCAGATGAGGTCATAGACCTCGTCGTCGAAAATGCCACCACAAACATAATGGAAACCGACAACATGAATACGTCGGGCACCACAGGGGTACACATCGCAAATAGCGAGAACCCCCAATCACCTACAGAAGCAACGAAAGAAAAAGAAATAAGCACCGCACCTGCACCCGCACAAAATAGGCGGAAAACAATAATCCCAAGGAGGCAACATAACAAACGCGAACCACAAGAGCTCTTAAGGAAAAACGCGGACTATAGCTCCACCGATCCTAGACCAAGGATCAAGGGTGGACGTAAAATCTCACGCCGTTAAAACAAAAAATATATTACTGCCTAATTATGGATCCCAGCACCACTGCTAAAATCCGCGTGTTACAGTGGAACGCCCGTAGTCTGTCTGGCAAGGATAACGGAACAAAACTCGGGGCCTTAGGCCATTATCTAGAAACTTTAGGCTACACACCGGAGGTAATAGCTATTCAAGAAACTTTCTCAAAAAAAGATAGTAAACCAACAAAACTTCCAGGATATAAAACCCCGGTCAGTTTCAGTAGGGAAAAGGGGAAACATGGGGGAGGACTAGCCACCTTTATCAAATCAGGACTAGATTCGGAAGAAATCAAATTTAGACACACAAAAAAAGAAATAGAGGTGGTGATCGTGAGACTTTTTGGACAAAATGAAAACATAGACATCGTTAACTTTTATGCACCACCCCAAACAAATGTAACGTCTGACGATTATGATGAAATTTATAAAAGAGTGGGGAAAAAATCAGTTTTCTTGGGGGACTTCAATGCCAGACATGAACTATGGGAGACAAACCACAACCCCACATACGACAAACGGCGAGGCCTAGAACTGGTCGAGTTCATAAATAGCACAGATTACGTAATCTTAAACACGGGGTGTGGCACACGACTCAACGTCGAGCGCGGAAGCACGAGCGCCATAGACTTAACACTGGTCAGCGCATCACTATGCCGATCTAGTGAGTGGCACGTGGGAGACGACACGATGGGAAGCGACCACTTCCCCATCCTGACGTCGCTCAACGTCACTCACAAATGCGTAACGCAGCGGCCTGCCCGACGTTGGAAATTAGACAAAGCAGACTGGGACCTCTTTAGGCAGCAACTTAAACACATTAACATATCCCTCGAAGGCACAAATATCGATAAAAGCAATGAGGATTTTGTTTCGGAAATAATGGCGGCATGTGAAAAATCAATACCAAAAACGCAACCAAAAAATAAGCATAAAAACACCCTGCCATGGTGGGATGAAAATTGTAGCGAGGCAGTCAAAAAGAAAAATAAAATATACTACAAATACAGGAAAAACAAAACAGCCGCACTTTTAGAAGAATATAGACGCGTAAGGGAGGAAACAAAATACCTTTTAACACAAACAAAACAACAAGCCTGGAGGGATTTTGTGTCTACTCTCACATATAAAACAAACTCTAAGAAAATTTGGGACACAATAAAAAGATTTAATGGAAAACCACTAAAACCGGTAGAAGTTTTAAAACAAGGAAACGCAAGATATCACGAAAACAATGAAAAAGCAGAAATCTTAGCACAACACTACCGGAAAGTCTGCAGTAACGAAAATTTGGACCCAAATTTTAGGCGCATTAGGGAAACGCAGGACCCAATAATTGAGCAGGCCGTTCAAGACGCCGATCGCGCTGGCCAGTGCCGTGCATACAATGCGAACTTCTCCCATAGGGAGCTACAGAGCGCGCTTAATAAGAAAAAGAGCACCGCCCCCGGGGCAGACACCGTTCACTACGACATGTTAAAAAATCTACCAGAAAAGGGAAAAAATCAACTTCTCGCACTAATAAATAAATCTTGGGACGAGGGGACCCTCCCTACACAATGGAAGGAGAGCACCATCGTCCCAATATTAAAACCAGACAAGGACCCCCACGAGCCGAAATCGTATAGGCCGATTTCACTCACATCAACCATATGTAAAATCATGGAAACCATGGTAGCATCTAGATTAACAGCACACATTGAGAAAAACAACCTCTTAGCAAATGAACAATCAGGTTTTAGAAAACATAGATCTACCATTGATCAAATCACCAGACTGGAATCCGCCATCCGAAAGGCAAAACTAATGAAACACTCACTGGTAGCGATATTTTTGGATTTAGAAAAAGCTTTCGACCTACTATGGACTAGGGGGGTCCTCCTAAAACTAAACAAATTCGGAATTCAAGGAAAAATGTTAACCTGGATCAGAGACTTTTTGACTGATAGAAAAATGAACGTAAAAATAGGTAGCGAGGTGTCCGGTTTTTATGAATGCGAGAATGGTTCCCCCCAGGGGTCGGTGCTATCTCCTATCCTTTTCAACCTATTAATGAACACACTGCAGGAAACACTTAATGCATTACCGCTGGAAATATCCATGTTCGCAGATGACGGCTTAGTATGGAAAACCGCGAAAAAACCGAAAAGTGCCATTCCTGCATTACAAAAAGCGTTAAATGCCATACATGATTGGGCTACAAATTGGGGCTTCAAATTGTCAACTGAAAAAACAACAGTGGTAGTTTACAATAGAAATTTCGCAGATACAAAGGGCATGCCCAAGCTGACGTATGACGGGCAGGAAATAAAGTACGCCGGTCATGCCAAATTCCTGGGCATGTACTTTGACAGCAATCTAACATGGAGACTGCACATTGAAAACCTGGTGTCCAGGTCCCAGCGGGACCTAAATGTGCTAAGGGCGGTCTCGGGGGCAAACTTTGGAGCAGACAAGAAAACCCTGATCAAAATGTACACAGCACTCATAAGAAGCAAAATTGATTATGGCTGCCAAGCATACGCGTCTGCGGCGCCCTCACACCTGAAAAAACTAGATAGCATACAGGCCACGGCCCTTCGAATCGCTACTGGGGCATACAGGGGAACGCGGAACCTGGACCTGGAGATTGAATGCAGCGTCATGCCCCTGCACCTGCGGAGGGATGAACTGCAACTCAAGTACTGGGCCCGCTCAAGCAGTCTTAGGGAAAGTCTCCCCATAAACGAAATGATCGCCGACACGCCAAATCATGTTAAAAGAGATAGGTTAAGAGGAAAGATCCCCTATATTATCAAAGTCCAGGACCTAATTAAAAACCATGACCTCGAGCAGGTCAAAACAGCGGAACAAACATATCCGGAAGTTTTTAACTTAAGAAGCCTATGCGCAAAAACAACACTAACGGGTGTCATAAAGAAAAATGAAACATCACAGAAAAAATGCAATGAGATCGCAGAATCACACATCAGTGAAAACTATAAGCAAGCGCTTAAAATTTTCACTGATGGAAGCAAAGATGCTGACAAAAAAGAAACGGGGTGTGCTTTCACAATACCAGAATTAAACTTCGACCAAAAATACAAACTTAACCAGCACCTCACAGTCTACACTGCAGAACTTATAGCCATACAAAAAGCTTTGGAATGGATACAGGAACAAAAACCCGATAGTGTTGTTATACTAACAGACTCATTAAGCTCAATACAAAGCATAAACTCTGGGAATAGCACTACAAGACCAGATATACTGCAGGACATTCATATCCTAATACACAAAATTCTAAAACAAGGTATCACCCTGAACATAGATTGGATCCCCTCCCACTGCAACGTGCAGGGGAATGAGCGCGCAGACACACTGGCCAAAGAAGCTCTGACCCGGGGAAAGGCACTTGACTACCTCCCCACCCCACAAGAAGTATACGCAATCATTAAGGCCAGCATCAAAAAGGAATGGGCGCGCATATGGCAGGGACAACACGGCTTTAGACACTCAATCTGTCAGTCCTTGACCCCGAAATTGGTACAATATAGCGACAGCCGAAAGCTCGATCGCATATATACACGACTAAGACTCGGGGTCAACGGACTAAATGCACACAACATCTTCTATAGCGAGGCCGATCCATTATGCGGGCACTGTGGCGGGGTGGAGTGTGTTCAACACTACCTCGCAGAGTGCCCCGCACACGGCCCCGCCAGAAGGGAACTAAAGGGAGAACTGACAACATTAGGATACCAAGGGGAGATAAACGCGGTTTCTCTGCTCAATCTAAATTCACAGGAAATGAGGGACGCGGTCTTCAAATTCTTTGAGAAAACAAACTACCTGGACAAAATATAGGGGAAAACTAAGGGCGCAGACTAAAATTAATCGCATTGTACCGTAAAACACACCCCGTACGAGAATACATACTTTAAACCAAAATCTCTAGAGACCCGAGTTCAGAACAGTAAAAATAAATATTCGAACCGCACCTTAGACGCTACCAACCAAAAAGGGCCGTAGTGATCAAAGGGCGGCCGTCTCACAGCGAAAAGGGGAACAAAGTCAACGATAGGCGCTGTGATTGCGGCCTCGGCTTTGCACTAAGGAGTGCCTATCGGTGACAGCGATCCCTGGATCACTGTGAGAAGACCATAGCAGAACGGGGCATGGACTCACCACAAGGAAAATCCATGGCCCCGACCCACTCTCCAGAGGGGGTGTGCCAAGCGAGAAGTTAAGACAAGGTGTAGCGTTGTGGTTGCGGCCCACTGGCTTTGCACTTATGAACGCTGCACCAAAGCCCTAGCTGATCGGGAGCCACACAGCCCGAAAGAGGACCACACGAAAGCACGCCGGGACTGGGCATGGACCCACCACAAGGAAAATCCGTCGCCCAGCCCCTCCTGAGGGGGTGAGGCAAACGGGAAATCAGGACGAGATGTAACGCTGGGGTTTGCGGTCTTAGGACTTTGGCACTGAGCAGCGTTGCGTCAAAATCCTGGCTGATCGAGAGCCACACAACCCAAAGGAGAACGGCACAACAGCACACAAGCAAACAAAGCCTCTCCTTCAGGAACGCATACAGAAAAGTGGGGCAGAAATAAGAAACAAGACGCCTTATCACATCTTTTTCTTTATTTTTTCGCAACTTTCGCTTTCCATAAAGGATGTACATTATAAGGTTACCCAAACGGAATGACCTGGGGGCCCTCAAAAGGGCCTTCTGCATACCACCACGACTGAAAAACCGCATCTCACCCGGTATATCATACAGCCCTCCGTACTGCCCTTGTCGCATAACATAAAAATCACCAAAAACAGCAAATTGCGCCATGACCGTAATAAAGACAGACGGTCAAGATGGCCACATATCAATACAGACAAGGGCAATTAACTAATTAACTAGGGCATGACTTAGCGCGACCTGAAGGAAGGCTTTTAACACACACAACCACCCACGCGAAACTAAACCAACATACAACCACACTAGATAGGTAGATATAGCGATAGTTGTAGGATAGGAATACAGTAGAGAGGATAGTATAGAAAAGAGAGATCAAAAACCTGGAGTTAGAAGAAGAAGAAGAAGAGTTTTCTCAAAAAGCGATTTCAAACATTTTTATTTGTGTAAATATGAAACATTAAAAACAAGATCGCACAGGAGCGCTCGACTGCGCACATGCGCAGGCGGACGCTTGTATGCGACCTTCATGATTATATAACAATTTGCACTAACCACTTTGCCTAAAGAGATTGGCAAACGTTGTCTCGAGTCCCCAAACGGCTAGGCAAGAATACTTTTATTTCTACTATGATGCCTTCCTACACGTAGGATGCGATAGTGATATGCAAACGTGGCGACACAAAATGACTCTCCTACGGTCCCACAGAATACGACATCCTGCGTCGAGGAGGGCATCGCCTTTTCTTAACTTCAAACGAAAAAGCATGAAAGGGGACTGACCTACTTTCCACATCCTCCGCGATAGAGGTCACCCACCAACTACTAAAATAAATACGAATTTGGGCCCGAGACGGCGGAAGCCAACACACCATGTTACTATGTTATATGTTGTATGTACAGAAGAAACAAAACACAAATATAATCTTCAAGCACAACCTTGCGGGTACAAAAATTGTCCTTCCCAGCAACTGTGGGCGGATGGGTTTGTCCCAAAAAGGACAACAACACAAAAGAGATCGGCTAACGTTGTCTCGGGCCTCCAAATGGCTAGGCAGGAATACGCTTTCATCCTATGGTGCCTTCCTTCACGTAGGATGCGTTAATGATATGCAAACATGGCGACTGACCCACTTATGGTCCCGCAGAGTGCGGCATCCTACGTCGAGGAAGGCATCACTTTTTCTTAACTTAAAACGGCAAATGCATAAAGGGGGATTGACCTAATATGCACATCCTCCGCGATAGACGTCACTCATTAACAAAATAAATACGAGTTCAAGCCCGAGACGGCGTAGGCCGGCACTTCATGTTATTATGTTGCATATTGTATGTACAGATAAAAAAAAAAAAAAAAAAAAAACAACGACACAAAATATAAACCACTAGCTTAATCTTGCAGGTACAAAAACTGTCCTCCCCAGCAACTGTGAGCGGGTGGGCTTGCCCTAAAACGGACAACGCCACCTTTAAGGCACAAGAAAAACAAACAAAACAGGTCCGTGGCGGGGAAAGCACATCCGCCCGCATATATACTTAAAAAATAGACCACTCAACAAGATGGGGAAACAGACCAAACAATGTAAAAATGTACATACGTTACATAAATATACAAAAATCAAATAAAAAAAATAAAAAACAAAAATACCAATATCAAAATTGACCCTTTCCTGCTCTGACACGGTTCGGCATATTGACCAGCAAAAAATTATAACGTCGAGTAGAAGACAAAATGGACCGACTGCAGCGGACTTACGATAGACACGGACGGACGGGGCTGGAGCCGAGCGGTGGTCTCCCCATTCACCGGCAACGTGGAATGGGGGTAGCACCGAACGGCTAAGGTGTAGTGCCAGAATGGATTAGTTCCCTGGGACCCCACCAGCTGACGACCCGCGACACGGGGAAACTGGAAACAACAACAACAACAACAACGGCTTATGGGGGGCATCTAAATTGAAAGTGTTTAAGTTGGTCAAAATTGTGAACTGGGCAGAGTGTGACATATGCGATCATTGGGCACCCCTTTAGTTTTGCTCCACAATCCTTTCTGTGAATGAAGGCAGTGAGTAAAGGTGTCCATGCCTGTCATGTGACCAGTAAATAGCATACTAAGAACACCAAACATTGCAAATACGTTAATTTCTGTTAAAGTTGAATTTTTGGATTATTTAAAGGGTTAATTAACGTTTAATGATTCAATTCAAGTGCTAAATATGTTCTTATGAATCAGTGCTGATAACTGATATTACATGGATATGCACCCGGCCTCAAATATTTTGACACTTTCAATTCAAGTGAATGCCGCGATAGACTAGGAAGTCACTCTGACGTAACTCTAAACAACATGGCTGCCAACAACCGGAAAATTTAAAATTTACTGACGCTAAAATATATTTCTACCCCTTTTACAATATCGAAGTAGGGTTACTTATAACACACAAACAGGCACATATAAGGTAAGTTGATGTGTTTATTTAATTACTGGCGATTAACTGTTAGTACCGCGATAGAGTAGGCAACCGGGATACAGAAGTTTCAAGGTTCAGTTGTTGGAGGCGTAATTGGCGATTGCGTAGGCGCAGTATACGAGGGACTGTGGGGTTCTTTTATAGGCCTAGAAAAGGTTTTGAAGCTAGTTGGGAAAATTCAGTCTGGTAATGTACATTAAATGACATTTAATTCATTTTTCCTGCAGTAGGTGAACATGGTTATTGGACGCTTATTGGATTTATCATGTTACAAGTTAAAGCTTTGGCAAAAATTGTTTTAACAGAATTGCTAAAATGAACCAGTCAGAACGGCCCATGCCAAGTTGACCGGTATTTATGAAACCCAAAATTGGCGAGCATTTTTTATGTTAAAATTTCATTTTAATTTCCTGTTCATTTTCTTTTTAAGGTACATAATATTTGTGTCATGGGGTAAATGTATACAGCACACTTGAGGACCTTGAGGATGATTTTTGGGCTCTGATGGAAGGAGTATGCTCCTTTTTAAGCCCGCGTCTTAATCGAAATCCTTCTGTCACTGTGTCTTGGTATATTCTTGACTGATTTAATTGAGCATTATATATGTACAGGTTTGAGGTTAACTAGAGGTATTTGTATGAATATGTCATGAGGACATATTACAGGTTTAATACATATACATAACTTCATGGCTCCAGTGCTTGTCTAATCGTGTTTTAAAATCATTGACATTTTTCGCTGCTATAACATACTCTGGCAACGTATTCCAGTCGTTAATTATTCTTTGTGAAAAATGTTGCAATCGCACTGTTGTCTTGCATCTGGGTTTCTCTAATTTAAGACTATGTCCACGTGTTGAAGAATTTTCGATACAGACATTCAAAATTATTAAAGGCATGAAGAATATACCTACAGAAAGATTTTTCAAATTGTGTCATATCGCCACGCCTTCTACGATGAGCCAAACTTGTACTGCTTTGCGGTACAAGCCGGCTTTAAAGCGACCTGGTTCAGAATCAGAATCAGAATTGTTACTGGTGACACGTCAAAAGACATTCATACACCAGTTAAGACTGAACCAGGATGATCCTCAATAATTTGAGATAAAAAATTGAACTGTGAACATAGCCACAATGTTTTGGTCGTAGCTCAAGGTATGAAGTAACATGGATAATTAAAGAATAATTGAGTCAGGGCACGGCATTTCCTACAATTTACATGTGTGCCCAATGAAGACTCAGATCGTCTGCACATCTGTCTAGTCTGAAAGCAATGTGGATGAAGTTCCTTGCTCAAGGAGACAACACTTTGTTCAGCATGAGGATTAGGGCTTGCTAATCGTAGTGAAAAGATAATCGATTATCAGTCCTGTCATTACGATCGATAATCGATTTGTAATCGCTAAGGTTTTTGTCATAATTTTATCTGTCTGGCTTTCTATCTGAGCATGACTCTTACCATATGTTGCACTTTATCATATGTATATTTGAACAGACATGCCTGAGCAAACAGTGTAGACCCAGATGAGATGCCGCAGAATGCGGCATCTCATCAGGGTCTGCACTGTTTGCCACTCATCCAGCTATTTTAGGCATAACTTTGGGTAGTAAATTGTACCTAAAAAGTAATCGATTATCATCAAATCAGAAATGATAATCATTTCTATGGAATTTATCGATTGATTAATCGATTATACGATTAATTGTGTCAGCCTTAATGAGGATTGAACCCGCAGCCTCTCGATCACAAATCCAATGCGCTACAACTGCACCAAAGCACTCCACTACACCAAAGCGCTCCACTTTATGGATGCACAGGCTGATCAGATTCTTATTTCTTGTATATATGTATGCATGTGCATATTAGTGTTATTAGGGATTTTCGGACATCTCATCATCAGGGTCCTGGGGCTGCTGGGTATGGGAAAAATAGCTCGCTAATATTTAAATCATCTGTAACATTGTCAATTTTGGTTCGATTTTCATGAAATTTGCATCAGAATGTAGCACAAAATCAAAAATTGGGAAATTTGTTGTAAAATTTGGAAATATCTGTCTCTAAATTGGAAAAAAAATAGGGACCGATTACCGGCCCCAAATTTGCACTAGGAAAATCCACGTTAACACTCCACATGCATGTATGCAGGCACACATTAACATGTGCACACACACATATGCATGGATGCATGCACATACGCATGTATGTATGTATGTATGTATGTGTGTGTGTGTGTAGGTGTGTGTGTGTATGTATGTATGTATGTATGTATGTATGTATGTATGTATGTATGTATGTATGTATGTATGTATGTATTGTGTTTTGTTACAAACAGCATTGCTCATTTATTAATATTATTTAAACTTCATTCGCGGACAGCATCATATGTTTGAGAGGATTACTGTATTTTATATCCTAGTTGTAGGAAATGCTGTGCCCGACTCAATTTTCTTTATTTCTTGGTAGAAATATCTTGTTGCTTATAAGTACCCACAAGATATGGTAAAAGCCTGCATGGTTTAATGGTTACGCTAATCTCCTTATAATCCAGGGGTTATAGGTTCATTATATTATGGGCCTACCCAGACTTTCAGATGAGTTTTTAAACTGAGGTCTCATCTCTGTATGACCTTAGTTGTTGGTGGGACATAAAACTAAACACACAGTCACACACACACTCACACTTTTCCATGGAAAAATAGGTCAAATTATCGTCAGATTATCCCCATTACTCCTACTAATCTTGCTTTACATATTTATGGGAAATTACTGACTGCCTTTACATTACGAAAACCTGCCTATACAAATACATTGGAAATTGTACTGCTGAAAAAAAAAAACAACTAAAATTTCAAGATGAAAAATTGTGATATTTTTCTTATTTCTTCTCAAAATATAGATTGCAGGTACTCGTAAGAACCACCTCATTGAGGCGGTTCTAACGAGTATCCACAATCTATATTTATGAGCAGAATTAAGAAAAAAGATGTTTAACTCTGTTTACAAACCCAAGTTTTACCGTATAAAAGTTGGGCTCACGGGGGGCAATCTTATATAGGCGTGTTTTCGTGATGCATGTTTTCAGAAACTTGATGCCGTTGATGGTGTAGTGGTTAAACTACTTGCCTCGTAAACAAGGGTCCATAGGTTCAATTCTGAGCCTCTCCAGACTTCTGATTGAGTCTGTAATCTGAAGTCCAAACTCTGTATTACCTTATTTTATAATAGGACCTAAAACTCTAATACCGTATTGGACAGACGGGGCTGGGCAAACAGTGTAGTATCAATTGAGATGCCACAGGATGTGCCTACACTGTTTGCTGCTGTCATGCTATTTTTAGACTCCACGTCATGCACTAAACATAGTACATGTTCAAATTTTAGAGCAAGTATGGAAAGGAGTTGAGATGTCAGATTACTTTGGGGTAAATACAGTACACACATGTTTTCAGATTATGATGAATCATCAGAAGATGGCAGCCCAAAGAAGTCTAAGAAGAAGCTGATGTACCCTTTTACAGATGACACAGCTATGGCTAGAAGTGTTGCCAGATCTCTTATAGCAAATAAAGGGTTGGATGCAAAAGATATGGCTAGAAGGTACTCGTAGGAAATGAAATTCATTTGAATGCGTGTTTGATGCTGTTTTGAGTCTCTCTTTTGTTTAAGTCTAAGCTTAAGACAGACTGACGCAATCCAAGAGTCCTTTTGCAGTCAGCCCACTCGCCACACACACAATTGCGGATAAGATGCTGTGATTAATCCTGCGTGGCTTGGACTAACCCCGTCTTGAACAATTGTTCATAGTCACAAACGTGTTCAAGTCATTGAAGTTAGACAGTGTGTCTATGAGTAGTATCAAGTCCAGGGATGAGTTGTTCAAATGAAATGATACCTTAAGTTAACACATTTTTGAAACTTTGATAATTTGATATGGCAGATATACAAAAATTTTTGCTGAAAAACATTTGATGAGCTTTTGTTGCAAAAATACAGCTGTATTAGATATTGTTCATACTAGAAAAGTTAACATTTGACCATTGACAAACTTGTTTATATATCTAACAAGGCTGGGAACAACAGGGCCCAGACCACTAGTGAGACCCTTGTTTGATAGTCCTATGGTAGTCAGCATAGCAAAAGATAAGGTGTGTATTTTGTGAAAACTAAAGGATAGTTTTCCTTATTTCTGCATATAAGCCTATGTTGTGGGTGTTCATAAGAGCCGCCTCGTTGAGGCGGTTCTAATGAATACCCACAACATAGGTCTTTATGAATAATTGACAAAAACTATCCTTCATTTATCACAAAATAGCAACCTTATCTGTTGCCTGGCCCCCACCCATTGGGGCTTGAAGAAATAGATGAGCTGGATGATGCTTCCACGCAGAGCTGAATCCGACTGCACACGAGTACTGGTAAACCGCTTAGAGGATCTAAGCCTGCCCAGGCAAAGCAGTGTGAGTCAGATCGTCCATTGCATATAAACCTTCTGGTTCCATTGGGCGGCAGGGCTTGAGATGTCATTTCACCTCAGTGTCGGGTAAAAGCCCCACAAAATTCGAAGCAACATCTCCAAAATGACCTAAATAGTGTTGACGGGGATGTTAAACTCCAATTCAAACAAACACTGGACTGGGGTCTTCTCTCAAGGAAAGAATTTGTTCCTTGGAAACAAATACTTACATTTAAGACCAGACCTTTGAAGTGTTTGGAGTACAGGAAAGTGAAGCAGTAGGATAACACACCTTTGTGCTAAAATGCATCTTTCTTATCACTAGAGCCGGCCTCGGTAGCTCAGTCAGATGCGCGTCTGACTGGTCACCAGGAGGACGCAGGTTCAATATCTGCCGGGTCGGCAACATTCTTTTGCGGAGATTGATCATGAAATCTTTTCTATGGTCATTCTCTCCCTTTCACTGATTCAAGAAGGGCATTTGTCAGTTTCTGGCAAAAGAAGTTAACCGCTTACTTATAAACCTGCCCAGGAAAGTGTGGATAGATAGACTGACTGGCTCATAAATTACCTAAATAGTGTTGACTGAGCAGTTAAACTCAAATATTAACAAACAAAATCTTAACCCTAGAACAAAGATTTTTGAGATGAAAATGTATACTGTTTTTCTGAAGGAGCAGTCTGAGCAGGGTCTACACTGTTTACCATTCCATCTGCACCTTTTGGGCTCCTTGTTTGGTGGGTGGGGGGTGTAAATCAAATTGGTAAAATTTTTAGGAGAATTATAGCAAGTACTGAATGTGTCCAAATTGATCCATTTTGTACTGGAAACCCCCCAAAACGGGTACTCTGGGAACAATGCAGGCCCAGATCAGACACTGCAAAACCCGGCATCTGATCAGGACCTACACTATTTGCAAAAAGTTCAGCTATTTTCCATATAAATTTTAAAGACAACACAACCTATCACCCCCTTAATTTTGAAATGGACTCCTGCCATACACGTACATGTGTATAAGGAGGAAGATTCCATTTGGTACAGTTGGGTTAATAGATATCTGACATCTCTAAATTTTGAAATAGTATTGTCCAAAGCTCTTACGTTTGACACTTTGTTTAAGAGGGAGAAACAATGTGTCATATATGGGTTAATTTGCACACAGTTGAATTTTATTGGTCAGTAAAAGCCGAATGAAAAACAGCAATATAGGCCTGACAGTATTATCAACATTGGGAATGTGGAACAATAGATGATGAATAATAATTCTTGTGTATCCATGCTGCTATAGAACTTTCCCTTGTAGATTTACAGAAGAATACTTTAAGGAGCCAGATCGGGGTTATGGAGCTGGTGTGGTCACAGTTTTCCAGCTGCTGTCTGAGTGTGATTGTCTAGACACATTTGGTCCAGCAATGAGACAGTTTGATGGTAAAGGTTCATATGGTAATGGAGGGGCCATGAGGATTTCTCCAGCTGCGTTATTTGCCAACAGAAAATCTTATGATTTTTCAAAATTGAAGGTATGTGATAGTGAAAGTGATCAGGGTCTAGTTGTTCAAAGCATTGTTACCTTAACGAGCTCATTGATGGTCATATTGTTAACTGTTCTAACAAGTTTAATATTTAAAATTTTGGCATTTTTGCTGAAAAAATGTGAGCAGCTGCTCACATTTTTTCAGCAAAAAATATCATATTTGCCATAATAAATGTTCAAAGTTTTAACGATTCGTAAACTAACGACATCGTTAGTTTTGAACAACTGGCCCTTGAAGCATAGTAAAGCCAACAGAACAAAACTGTTCAGACATCAGTTACTGATAAATAGCTATTCTTGCATAAATACCTACACATATGGTTGTTTGAAGGCCATAGTCAAATGTACCAAAAGCCTTGCTCAGAAAACAAAAATATGTTCAAATTGTGAAATTCACGTGCTGTTTGACCATAGATTTTGAGCTTTTGATATCACAAGATGGGCCTTGCTTTGCTTAGGTTACGTTGGGCGACACAAGGTTATCACCATGAACGTAGTATTTGAGACTTCTATGATGATATCAGAGGGTTACTGCGTAACAATGCTATATTGTAAACAACATTCTGAACAATCTGTCATGTTGGTTTGCGGCCGGTCGCCTTGGAGTTTATCTGGAGCTTTGGGTCGTTTTCGTCAGAATTTGCCGCCGGAATCGTAAGTTATGCAAGAACACCGATCATCCATGGTCGTTTCATTGCATATAACATTTAACAGATCCCTCGGAAGATATTTGAACATTAGCTGCCCCCTGTTCAGACAGCTTCCTCAGGATTTGGCAAATGATAATGCATGAGAAAACCATGGTTGATCCCTGTTCCTTTTATCCTTCAGAACAAAATATTCACATGTTCAAACATTGAATTCAGATGATGACTCCAGCTGTCTCATCAGAATTTACACCCTTTGCCATTTGTTTTAGCTTTTTAGCTCAGTTGAGCACAAAGTGCTCTTTGTCAGCTTTTATGATCAGACAGTATCTGCCATGATTTAACTAACACTAGAGGCCCAATTGGACCAGAAATAGCTCATCTGGATGAAGCTGAGCATGATATGTTTATCCTCACAATTTTTAAGAAATGTAATCGCCACAATCCATCTGTCCATCTATCCATTATGCTATCTCCTGTAAAACTTTAAATCAGAATCAAATTTGGTGTGTGGGTTGCTTACACGAGTGGGGTGTGCAAGAGTACATTAATTTTTAACCCCACCCCGAAAATTCAATTACAAAGTCAATCTTACAGATTTTGGTACCAAACTTGGCAGAAGTAATGAGTAATGAAGTGTGTAAAACATATTGAACGGAATTTTGGCTGTGACCCCTTGGTCCCAGGGCTATGACTGGGGACGGGGTCAAAATTGATTTTTTTCGAAACGTAGTGGCATATCAAATCGGATGGGATGGCTTGTAGAATGTAATACATGATAAAGTAAAATTGTGGTCCTGGGGTCAGATCGGGGCCTGAGGGAGGGTTCAAAAGGTCAAATATCAATAAAATTCAGTTACAAAGTCAATTTTATTGATTTTAATGCCAAACTTTGCAGAATTAATGAGTAATGAAATATATAAAACATATTGAATGGGAGTTTGGCTGTGACCCCTTGAGTGAAGGTCAAGGTAATCTAATTTCAACTTTAACTGAACGTATACAACCCTTCATGGAAAAGTAACTTGTATTTAGGGCCGCATTGCCTTAAATAGTCACTTCCCCATGTTTGGTGTGGCTTTTAGGGTAGGAAACACATACTTTTGAAATATGTAATTTGGTACCATAGCCCCTGTGGAGAAAGTGTGGGAATTTGCGATGGGATGCCATTGACTACGCATTCTAGTACATTTTGACTTTATTTCCATTCTTGTCTGTCAGATGGCCTTAACCCTTGTCCTGCTGAGCCCGGGTATGTCTTATCTTTCAAACAATGTAGATCCAGATCAGATGGCTTCTGAAGAAGCCATCTGATCAGGATCTTCATTGTTTGTTATTCAGTTTATGAATTTGTTGCAATGGTTTGCATCAAGAAATCTGATTGGTTGATAATCAGTGGTGGGTGTGGCATAATTAAATATTCAGCAGGTCAAGGGTTAATGCCTCTGATTAAGTTTCTGAAGAGCTCAATCTGATTTTGGATCAGGAAGAGATGAATTTAGTGCTGGGGGCGGGAGTTATAGGTAGGCATAGTTAGGGCTGGCTAATCAGAGCTGAAAAGATAATCGATTATCAGTCCTGTCATTGCGATCGATAATCGATTAGTAATCACTAAGATTTTTGTCATTATTTAACCTGTCTGGCTTTCTGTCTGAGCATGACTCTTACCATATTATGTTGCACTTCACCATATGTATATTTGAACAGACAGGCCTGAGCAAACAGTGTAGACCCAGATGAGATGCCGCATAATGCGGCATCTCATCAGGGTCTGCACTGTTTGCCACTCATCCAGCTATTTTAGGCATAACTTTGGGTAGTAATTGTACCTATCAAGTAATTGATTAAAAGCAAATCAGAAATGATAATCATTTTTGTGGAATCTATCGATCGATTAATCGATTATACGATTAATCGTGGCAGCCTTAGGCATAGTGGACCTATCATTTAGGATATTCAATTGAAAGAAAAGGTAAACCAAGTCACCTGATAATGTGAAATCAGCTGCAACACAAACAAAGCTGTGGTATATATGCCTGGTTGTAAAAAGCATGCAAAAGGCCCTCTATCGAATCTTCAATTGAACTCAGAGAATTTGACATATATTGACAACACCTCACCTAACTTATCTGCGATTACTAAATAATTGCTTTGAATAATTTAAAGATGACTGCCATCTTGGATATCTGCAACAATTTTAGTATTTCTGAATTTCCATGTCACTCAGATGATGCCAATCAAATTTCGACACTACACAACTGACCATTCAGGAGCAGATGTGATTTTAAGATTTTCAACCTATCTTGGATATCACAACAGAATGGTTCTAGCAAGTTTGAATCTCCCTGATACCCATTTGCCTGCCAGTCAGTTTTGGCTCAGTTAGACTTGTGGAATTTTGAAGATATCTTAGGGTCACTGATGAGGCCTAATTGGCCGAAACTAGCTAGTCTGGCCCAGAAAACATGAACACTCTATATTTGTCTGTCCTGTGGTGTATTCCTTGCTTCCAAAGGATAACCCTTTTATAGAACATATTTAACTTCACTACAGCTGGTGTATGGAATGTGTGGCGGCGGTAAAACGTCTTCCTGCCCTACATCATAGTGTAGATTATATTTTCTTGTCCTTTGGGATCATTGATTCCATTGTGGAATTTTGAAGATATCTGAGGGTCACTGATGAGGCCTAATTGGCCGAAACTAGCTAGTCTGGCCCAGAAAACATGAACACTCTATATTTGTCAGTTCTGTGGTGTATTCCTTACTTCCAAAGGATAACCCTTTTATAGAACATAATTAGTATCGTTTGTAGATTTTCAAGATGGCCACCATCGCTGTCATCTTGAATAACTGAACAGACTAATTTTAGCAATTAAGAATATTTATATCACCTGACTGCCTCCATTCAGTTTCAACTCAAACTGATTTTCGGTTCGGGTGATTTTGTTTATTGAATTTCAAGATGGCCGCCACCAAACTTGGATATTGGATAGGAACAATTTTAGCATATCTGAATCTCCATGTCACTCCAATGCCTCCCATCAGTTTTCAACATAGTCCTACTTTCAGTACAGAGGGAGATGCTGTTTAAAGAATTTTAACCCTTATCTTGCTGTTCACGACAACCCATATCTTTGCAAACATTGTAGATCCAGATCAGATGGCTTCTGAAGAAGCCATCTGATCAGGATCTACACTGTTTGACATTCATTTTATGAATTTATAGCAATAAATTACATCAAGTAATTTGATTGGTTGGTACACAGAAATGGGTGTGGCTTAAATGAATATTCAGCAGGAGAAGGGTTAAGATAGTCGCCATGGTGGCCAAAGTATTGGAATGGAATGGTTTTAGCAATTCTGAATCTCCATGTTGTCCTGATGCCTCCCACTCAAGTTTCAGTTCATTTAAACCTTTGGTTTGGGAGGAGATGTCATTGAAGAGTTTCAAGAAGACTGCCATTGCGATCATCTAGGATATTGAAACAGACTAGTGTCACATGTCTCCCTGATGCCTCCAGTCATGTTTTGCTTTCTTATACAGCGGTTCTTAAGGGTACTATCTAGTTGTCTTTTAATTCCTGCAGTCTGTTGGGCTCTTTTACAAAAGAAAATGAAAAATCTGTCCATAATGCCAGTAGGCATTTTTCTTGTCTCTTTATAGAATAGGATATGAGAAGTTTTTTATCACATGGACATGAAAACCTAATAAAAGGAACACCTTGTTTGTTTTTGTTTATTTATCTATTTATGTAAGAGCATTAGAGAGGATCTGTTTTGAAAAAAGTTGAATGATATCACTTTTTTCCAGGACATGGCAGAAACTATAACAAGAATCACCCACTCTCATGCCCAGGCAATTCAAGGTGCCATACTCCAGTGTTACGCTGTAGAGTTAGCTCTTAGAACAGAGAAACTGGACACTGATAAATTTATAGATGAACTTATTGATAAAATGAAAGCATTAGAGGAAGAAAATTTGAGAGAACAGATGGACAGTTATGAAGATGGGACTGATGGTGATAAAAATAGCTGTGATAAAGAAAAAAGGTATGCACAATAGAATGTAGCTAGTCAAAACCCTTTTACCTTTCTTACCTTATGTTTTCGGACAGACTGACAGGCCTAAACAAACACGCGGCATCTCAACAGGGTCAGCTCTGTTCGCCTCTCATACAGTTACTTTTAGACACAGAATTTGTACAATAATGTCCTTTGAAAAAGGTTTAGCAATAATGTTCCTTAAAGAAGGTTGCAATAACCGAAACTAGTGGGGAACAAAATTTAAATTAAGAACGTGAAGTTTGATCTCCATTATTTAAGTAATGCATTACGATAACATAACCATTCTACATAGTGCATTTTTACATCTCCAAAATGGCTACTTTTCTGATAAAAATCCTTAACATTTTCCTTATTTATACTGCAACATAGGTTGTGGGTGCTCGTTAGAACCACCTCATTGAGGTGGTTCTAGCGAGTACCCACAATCTATGTTTGGGGGGGAAAAGGCAAATAACATGTACCCCCGTAAATCCCAGTTGTCTCAAATATATGGGGTTTAGAGGGGTGTTATTGTCACGAACTTGTTCACGTGATGAATTTTATAGTTGTGAAAATAATAGAAAAAGAATTGTAAGGAGTTATGGTATCCGAACATTTAGGGTAAATATAGTACCCAAAATGGCTCCAGATGAGGAAGACTAACACAGATAATTACTAAAACCCTTTTTGTACCGAATGGAATCTTCCTCCTTATGTATAGCAGGAGTCCATTTCAAAATGTAGGGGTGTCAGGTTGTGTTTTCGTTTGAAGCCATTTTCTTTTGATCAGGAAAATGGCTAAACTTTTCGCAAACAGTGGAGGCCCTGATCAGACGCAGCGTTCTGATCTGGGCCTGCACTGTTTGCCAGGGTATCCGTTTTGGGGTTTCTCGTACTAAATGGGTTAAAGAATAAGTTTCCTTATTTCTTGCTCAAACATATCAGTGAGACATTTCTAACAAAAACCCGTAACATACGTTTTTATGTAGAAATCAGAAAAATTGTCCTAAACTTATCCTCAGTAGCATGGCGTCATGTGTTATCGATAGTCTAAGGAACTAAATCGAATTCCGCTAACAAGATATGCCTAGCCGCTACAATTCTTTTCAAAGTAAACAAACAAAACATCAACTCGACTTACCTGCGAAAAACGTGTTATATTTCCCGGTTGGTGTGTTGAAATCAGGCCCGGAAAAGAGGATGGCAAAATTGACCAATCAAAACAGCCGTAATATATTATCGATAATCTATTAGCTGATGCCATTTATCACGCACTGGCTGGCTGCTGCTGCAATATATGTATGGTGGCACATTATAGATATACAAAACAACTCTTGTCTACTGTTTGATCAGCAATGCATGTTATTCCTGATAGTGTCTCTTTTTATTATTTTAATTATCTGTCATTCTGATCAGTAAGTGTAAACCAAAGTTGTTTCATACGTCTTTGGAGAAACCCAAGACTACATATAAAATTACTTAATTGGCAATTTTAATTTCATTTATTACTCGATGTATTGAAAATAAACAGAGACCTCTCGTGAAAAAAAAAACAAACTCATTTTCTCTATACAGTATCAATGTCATTTTCATTCTGATGAATTCAGTGTGATACATCACAACATGGACATGAAAAGCGGGTTTCTTTTCTTACAACACGCACTGGAGTACAATACACCAAATGAACCCAGTGTCCACATACATCACATTGAGCCCAATTTGTTATAGCAATGTTGTATGTGTTCACATTTTTTGCATAAAACATTTTACAAACACAACATTTATCCTGATCATCCATCTGAGACTCAGATTCATCATCTAATGATGAAACGTCTGAATGTATTAGGTTAATATGGGATGGTCCAGGCTGAATAGTATCATTAATATTTTGGGGGGTTAACTGCTTAGATTTGCCAGAACTTTTCACAGATTTGATGCATTTTTCAACTGACTGTGGTGATTTATTGGATATGTTCTTAGATAACACAGGGGATTTTTTGGATGACTTTGGGGGTGTTTTCTTTTTTGATTTTAGTGTTGACTTTTTAGATGACTTTGACTCTTCAATATATTGCTTCATGCAATGTAGGGTTTGATCCTCAGTAACTGCTTTACCCCTATAACATTGCTAATATTCCGCCTCTTCTTCTTAGTACCCTCTACCTTTTCACCCACCCTACCACCCGCTTTCATGAAAAAACTATCACAGACGGCTTCAGCATCAGATGGGTGATCTTTGTCTAGAGACTTGCTAGGACATTCATTATTTTGCTTGTCATTTTCATGAGACTGGACATACAGTTTTGAAGGTGTTATTTTATCTCCAAGGGCATCAATAACTTCAGTTGCTTTTTTGAGGGGGTAGATACCAGCTTTGGAAAATGAGGCCTGAAGATTTGAAGGGGAAAGTGCATGTAAGTAGGCTTTACAGGCCAAGCTGCATACATCATACCTGGTTACAGTTTTGTGGTCAATTCGTGAAAATGTCAAACATTCTTGATTATAGATAACCTGCAGTGGACCAAAACACCCTAAGTCCATTGGCTGAAAAATATGTGAGCAATGTGGTGGGAGAACAAACAAAATAATATTATTGTCACGTGCCCATTCGAGCAAATCTATAGCAATATGACTTCTATGACCATCATATAAAACCAAAATGGGCTCTCCATTACGCCCTTGAACATACTTTAAGAAATGGTCCTTCATGTATGACCTGAATACGTCTGAATTAGACCAACCACTTGGTGTCTCAGTACCATTTGCTCCAACGGTTTTGCCCTCCATGAGTTCAGGGAGCATTCTCTGGCCGGGGAATACAAACAAGAGGCCCATGGGCCACAATGCTCACCAGAACTCAGGCAGACACTGCCCACTGGCAGCCATGTATGGTTTCAGGTTTTAATTTATTGATTATAAAGTCTCCCAAATAAACCCCCATTTCAAAATGAGCATCCATGTGGACTCTGTATCTGAAATATTAGGCCTTTTATGAGGAGAAAGGATGAGACATGGACCCAACAGAGCCCAGAATGGTATCACTGAATCCATCTTATCATAAGGCACATGAATATATATGGTTTAGGGGTTGGGATGTGTACTGTTCCTGAGATATAAGGCCTTTTAAGCTGCGAAGGGGTTGGAGCATAGCCCTGGCAGACTCAAGGAAAGCCAAGATTGTTGTCGCTGAATGTGTCTTATAATAAGGACCAAGAAAATATATTGTTTAGGGGTGGGGATATGAACAGTTTCCAAGATATGAGGCCCTCTTATGAAATGATGAGGAGAGGAATGGCCCCTGTGGACCACCAAGTTTGTGTGACTGAATGTGTCTAATCATAAGAAACAATGATTATGATTATGAATCATAAGAAACAATGATATATGATTATGAGGTGGGGATCTTAATGGTGTCTGAGATATATGGCCTTTTATGAAGTAGAGGCGTGGGCCATGGCATCAGCATGTTGCCCTAGCACATAGACGCATTGATGTGAGTGAATGAGTCTTATTATAAGGAACACAAATATACATATTTTAGGGGTGGGGATCTGAAGAGTTTCTGAGATATATTGCATTTTATGAAGTGGAAGGGTGGGGCATAGCCCCAGCACACCCCCAGAGACCCCTAGGTTGGTATCACTGAATGTGTCTTATCATAAGGAACAAGAATATATATGGTTTAGGGTTGGGGGTTCTGAATGGTTTCTGAGAAATTGAGCCTTTTACGAAGTGGAGGGGTTGTGCATGGCCCGGGCACATCCCAGAGGACCCCCAGGTTGGTTTCAATGAATGCGTCTTATCATATGAAACAAGAATAAATATGGTTTTGGGATGGGGATCTGAATGGTTTCCGAGACGTACCACCTTTTATGAAGTGGAAGAGTGGGGCACAGCCCCCGTGCGGCCCGGGAGACCCTTAGATTGGTATCACTGAATGCGTCTTATCATAAGCAACAAGAATTTATATGCTTAAGGGGTGGGGATCTGAACGGTTTCTGAGATATTGGGCTTTTACTAAGTACAGGGGGTGGGGCATAGCCCTGGCACATCCTAGGGGACCCCAGATTGGTGTCACTGAATGTGTCTTTTCATAAGAAACAAGAATATACATGGTTTTGGGGTGGGGATCTGAAGGGTTTCCGAGATATATCACCTTTTATGAAGTGGAAGGTTGGGGCATATCCCTGGTGCGGCCTGGGAGATCCTTAGGTTGATATCACTGAATGCATCTTAACAAAAGGAACAAGAATTTATATGGTTTAGGGGTGGGGATCTGAACGGTTTCTGAGATATTGGGCCTTTTATGAAGTGGAGGGGTCGGGCATAGCCCCCGTGCGGCAAGGGAGACCCTAAGGTTGGTATCACTGAATGCGTCTTATCATAAGGAACAAGAATTTAAATGGTTTAGGGGTGGGGATCTGAACGGTTTCTGAGATATTCAGCCTTTTACGAAGTGGAGGGGGTGGGGCATAAGCCCCACCACATCCTAGGGGACCCTCAGATTGGTGTCACTGAATGCGTCTTATCATAAGAAACAAGAATATATATAGTTTAGGGGTGGGGATCTGAATGGTTTCTGAGATATATGGCATTTATGAAGTGAATGGGTGGGGCATGGCCCCAGCGCACCCCAGAGAGACCCCAATGTTGGTATCACTGAATGTGTCTTATCATAAGGAACAAGAATATATATGGTTTAGGGGTGTGGATCTCAATGGTTTCTGAGATAAATGGCATTTTATGAAGTGGAGGGGGTTGGGCATGTCCCCGGCACATCCCGGGGGGACCCCAAGGTTGGTGTCACTTAATGCTTAATGCATCTTAGCATAAGGAACAAGAATATATATATAGTTTAGGGGTGGGGATCTGAATGGTTTCTGAGATAAATGGCATTTTATGAAATAGAGGGGACAGGGTATGTCCCCGGCACATCCTGGGGGACCCCCAGGTTGGTGTCACTTAATGCATCTTATCATAAGGAACAAGAATATATATGGTTTAGGGGTTGGGATCTGTAAGGTTTCTGAGATATAAGGCATTTTATGAAGTGGAGGGGGAGGGGCATGGCCCCGGCACAACCTAGGGGACCCCCAGGTTGACATAAAAGCATATGGCTGAGAGAAGTTTACTCAAGGAACATGTTTATGTAAGTTTTGTAAAAATATATGCAATGACTTGGCAGTAAATGCAAATTTTCAGTTTTCCCCATTATAAGTCAATGGAAACTCTAAGTTGCCATAGCAACAAAACTAAAAGGCCAAATTTCATAAAAAAACACAAAACCTGTAAAGGCAAATATGGTGAATATCTACATAAAGTCTCAGCCTCCTAGAGCATATGGTTTCTGAGGAGATGATTTTTTTAAGTATTTTTTGTCTATTTTTTGCATTTTGGTTTCCATGGCAACCAATAAAAATGAGCAGAAGGCTTAAAATCATACAGCAGATAGTAGATTGCCTATGGAACATTTCTATGAAAGTTTTCTCAAAATATCTGCAGAGGCTTGGCAGTAAATGCCATTTTTCAATTTTCCCCATTATAAATCTATGGAATATACAAGTTGCCATAGCAACCAAACTAATGAGCTGATTTTGATAAAAAACACAAACTTTCAATCCCCCAGCCCAAGGATGCTACAGATAAAATTTGGGCCCAATCGGCCCAGTGGCTTCAGAGATGTCGTTTGAAAGTGTTGACGCCAGACGACGACAGACGACGACGACGACGACGGCGGACGACGACGGACAACTGCCTATCCTATAAGCTCCCCCGGAGCCTTCGGCTCTGGTGAGCTAAAAACGGTGGAATTGACGACCCCAGAGCATTTCCAGCCCCAATTACTGTGACCAACTTACTCCTCTCTGCCATAACCATTTGTGGCTGGTAATTTCGACCTGCTACCACATTTGGAGGTCGTATTTCAGTGTTAATGCCCTTTTTCATCAATGTTGTAGATGGCCTGTGGTTTATCTTTAAGTTGATATTTGGTCAGAATATGGTCAAGCTCAGAGAAATATTTTTCTATTGACCCTTCAGAGGCACAATGAGCACGTTGTTCTGATAAGCTTGATGGTTTAACGACATGGAGCTCAGGCCACCTACTCATAAAACTATAAAACCATTGCATAGAAAAGGGTTTATCACTCCTCTCTTTCTTTCCCAGGGTTACTGCAAAGTCAGAGGCTATTTCCAACACTTCTGCACGAGTATAACCGTAACCAACTGCAGCCAAACCCTTGATGTGGTCAACTAATTTAGCTTCTTCAAGTTGGGATAGAACAGGTTCTGGTCCAGGTTTAGTACAGTCCAATGACACCCTGTTATCCACCCTGTCTCTCAGTGTTGTAAGAGGAACAGCATGCTGTCTAGCAGCCATATACACTGGAATACCATCCTCCTTCACAGCCTTGTAAGCTCTGACCAGTGCTGATGGGGAATAACACCTTCTCTTAGCCCTTCCAATAGCTGGTGTCAGCTGTAAAACAAAGAAAAGCACACTCAGCCACTTTTCAACATAAGCACCCATGGCATGTATGTGCTTCCATACATTTAAAAATTCGTCAGAGATTCCCAGTATCAGTATTCTATTTTTAGTAACATTGTTGTAGTAAACAGATAGAACTGTGTCAAAGGTTGTTGTGTATACACAGGGTGAACATGCCGTCATATTTTGTGCTCAATAAAAAGTAATAACTAAAAGTTGGATAAAATGAAGGTGTCATACAAGAAAGTAAGTTTACCTTTACTCTTAGCATTCTGTTGAAGCTTGTTTGGACAAATGTTGAGAAACTCAGTCGTCTGTCTAAAAACGTAAACACGTGAAATATGACGTCGACGTTTACAAAAATCTCGCGACGTAAACAGATCTATCAGAAACATATGACTATCGATAACACATGACAGCACGATACTCCTCCCTATCTTGAGCTATGATTAGGTCTCTTTGAAGGCCCCCGCCCATAGGGGCTTGAAGAAATATATGGGCTGCATGATGCTTCCATGCAGAGCTGAATCTGCCCCGCACACGATTACTGAGCTATGATTAGGTCTCTTTGAAGGCCCCCGCCCATAGGGGCTTGAAGAAATATATGGGCTGCATGATGCTTCCATGCAGAGCTGAATCTGCCCCGCACACGATTACTGAGCTATGATTAGGTCTCTTTGAAGGCCCCCGCCCATAGGGGCTTGAAGAAATATATGGGCTGCATGATGCTTCCATGCAGAGCTGAATCTGCCCCGCACAGGATTACTGAGCTATGATTAGGTCTCTTTGAAGGCCCCCGCCCATAGGGGCTTGAAGAAATATATGGGCTGCATGATGCTTCCATGCAGAGCTGAATCTGCCCCGCACACGATTACTGAGCTATGATTAGGTCTCTTTGAAGGCCCCCGCCCATAGGGGCTTGAAGAAATATATGGGCTGCATGATGCTTCCATGCAGAGCTGAATCTGCCCCGCACACGATTACTGAGCTATGATTAGGTCTCTTTGAAGGCCCCCGCCCATAGGGGCTTGAAGAAATATATGGGCTGCATGATGCTTCCATGCAGAGCTGAATCTGCCCCGCACACGATTACTGAGCTATGATTAGGTCTCTTTGAAGGCCCCCGCCCATAGGGGCTTGAAGAAATATATGGGCTGCATGATGCTTCCATGCAGAGCTGAATCTGGCCCGCACACGATTACTGAGCTATAATTAGGTCTCTTTGAAGGCCCCCGCCCATAGGGGCTTGAAGAAATATATGGGCTGCATGATGCTTCCATGCAGAGCTGAATCTGCCCCGCACACGATTACTGAGCTATGATTAGGTCTCTTTGAAGGCCCCCGCCCATAGGGGCTTGAGGAAATATATGGGCTGCATGATGCTTCCACGCAGAGCTGAATCTGCCCCGCACACGATTACTGAGCTATGATTAGGTCTCTTTGAAGGCCCCCGCCCATAGGGGCTTGAAGAAATATATGGGCTGCATGATGCTTCCATGCAGAGCTGAATCTGCCCCGCACACGATTACTGAGCTATGATTAGGTCTCTTTGAAGGCCCCCGCCCATAGGGGCTTGAAGAAATATATGGGCTGCATGATGCTTCCATGCAGAGCTGAATCTGCCCCGCACACGATTACTGAGCTATGATTAGGTCTCTTTGAAGGCCCCCGCCCATAGGGGCTTGAAGAAATATATGGGCTGCATGATGCTTCCATGCAGAGCTGAATCTGCCCCGCACACGATTACTGAGCTATGATTAGGTCTCTTTGAAGGCCCCCGCCCATAGGGGCTTGAAGAAATATATGGGCTGCATGATGCTTCCATGCAGAGCTGAATCTGGCCCGTACACGATTACTGAGCTATGATTAGGTCTCTTTGAAGGCCCCCGCCCATAGGGGCTTGAAGAAATATATGGGCCGCATGATGCTTCCATGCAGAGCTGAATCTGCCCCGCACACGATTACTGAGCTATGATTAGGTCTCTTTGAAGGCCCCCGCCCATAGGGGCTTGAAGAAATATATGGGCTGCATGATGCTTCCATGCAGAGCTGAATCTGCCCCGCACACGATTACTGAGCTATGATTAGGTCTCTTTGAAGGCCCCCGCCCATAGGGGCTTGAAGAAATATATGGGCTGCATGATGCTTCCATGCAGAGCTGAATCTGCCCCGCACACGATTACTGAGCTATGATTAGGTCTCTTTGAAGGCCCCCGCCCTTAGGGGCTTGAAGAAATATATGGGCTGCATGATGCTTCCATGCAGAGCTGAATCTGCCCCGCACACGATTACTGAGCTATGATTAGGTCTCTTTGAAGGCCCCCGCCCATAGGGGCTTGAAGAAATATATGGGCTGCATGATGCTTCCATGCAGAGCTGAATCTGCCCCGCACACGATTACTGAGCTATGATTAGGTCTCTTTGAAGGCCCCCGCCCATAGGGGCTTGAAGAAATATATGGGCTGCATGATGCTTCCATGAATAGCTGAATCTGCCCCGCACACGATAACTGAGCTATGATTAGGTCTCTTTGAAGGCCCCCGCCCATAGGGGCTTGAAGAAATATATGGGCTGCATGATGCTTCCATGCAGAGCTGAATCTGCCCCGCACACGATTACTGAGCTATGATTAGGTCTCTTTGAAGGCCCCCGCCCATAGGGGCTTGAAGAAATATATGGGCTGCATGATGCTTCCATGCAGAGCTGAATCTGCCCCGCACACGATTACTGAGCTATGATTAGGTCTCTTTGAAGGCCCCCGCCCATAGGGGCTTGAAGAAATATATGGGCTGCATGATGCTTCCATGCAGAGCTGAATCTGGCCCGTACACGATTACTGAGCTATGATTAGGTCTCTTTGAAGGCCCCCGCCCATAGGGGCTTGAAGAAATATATGGGCCGCATGATGCTTCCATGCAGAGCTGAATCTGCCCCGCACACGATTACTGAGCTATGATTAGGTCTCTTTGAAGGCCCCCGCCCATAGGGGCTTGAAGAAATATATGGGCTGCATGATGCTTCCATGCAGAGCTGAATCTGCCCCGCACACGATTACTGAGCTATGATTAGGTCTCTTTGAAGGCCCCCGCCCATAGGGGCTTGAAGAAATATATGGGCTGCATGATGCTTCCATGCAGAGCTGAATCTGCCCCGCACACGATTACTGAGCTATGATTAGGTCTCTTTGAAGGCCCCCGCCCTTAGGGGCTTGAAGAAATATATGGGCTGCATGATGCTTCCATGCAGAGCTGAATCTGCCCCGCACACGATTACTGAGCTATGATTAGGTCTCTTTGAAGGCCCCCGCCCATAGGGGCTTGAAGAAATATATGGGCTGCATGATGCTTCCATGCAGAGCTGAATCTGCCCCGCACACGATTACTGAGCTATGATTAGGTCTCTTTGAAGGCCCCCGCCCATAGGGGCTTGAAGAAATATATGGGCTGCATGATGCTTCCATGAATAGCTGAATCTGCCCCGCACACGATAACTGAGCTATGATTAGGTCTCTTTGAAGGCCCCCGCCCATAGGGGCTTGAAGAAATATATGGGCTGCATGATGCTTCCATGCAGAGCTGAATCTGCCCCGCACACGATTACTGAGCTATGATTAGGTCTCTTTGAAGGCCCCCGCCCATAGGGGCTTGAAGAAATATATGGGCTGCATGATGCTTCCATGCAGAGCTGAATCTGCCCCGCACACGATTACTGAGCTATGATTAGGTCTCTTTGAAGGCCCCCGCCCATAGGGGCTTGAAGAAATATATGGGCTGCATGATGCTTCCATGCAGAGCTGAATCCGGCCCGCACACGATTACTGAGCTATGATTAGGTCTCTTTGAAGGCCCCCGCCCATAGGGGCTTGAAGAAATATATGGGCTGCATGATGCTTCCATGCAGAGCTGAATCTGCCCCGCACACGATTACTGAGCTATGATTAGGTCTCTTTGAAGGCCCCCGCCCATAGGGGCTTGAAGAAATATATGGGCTGCATGATGCTTCCATGCAGAGCTGAATCTGCCCCGCACACGATTACTGAGCTATGATTAGGTCTCTTTGAAGGCCCCCGCCCATAGGGGCTTGAAGAAATATATGGGCTGCATGATGCTTCTTTGCAGAGCTGAATCTGCCCCGCACACGATTACTGAGCTATGATTAGGTCTCTTTGAAGGCCCCCGCCCATAGGGGCTTGAAGAAATATATGGGCTGCATGATGCTTCCATGAATAGCTGAATCTGCCCCGCACACGATAACTGAGCTATGATTAGGTCTCTTTGAAGGCCCCCGCCCATAGGGGCTTGAAGAAATATATGGGCTGCATGATGCTTCCATGCAGAGCTGAATCTGCCCCGCACACGATTACTGAGCTATGATTAGGTCTCTTTGAAGACCCCCGCCCATAGGGGCTTGAAGAAATATATGGGCTGCATGATGCTTCCATGCAGAGCTGAATCTGCCCCGCACACGATTACTGAGCTATGATTAGGTCTCTTTGAAGGCCCCCGCCCATAGGGGCTTGAAGAAATATATGGGCTGCATGATGCTTCCATGCAGAGCTGAATCCGGCCCGCACACGATTACTGAGCTATGATTAGGTCTCTTTGAAGGCCCCCGCCCATAGGGGCTTGAAGAAATATATGGGCTGCATGATGCTTCCATGCAGAGCTGAATCTGCCCCGCACACGATTACTGAGCTATGATTAGGTCTCTTTGAAGGCCCCCGCCCATAGGGGCTTGAAGAAATATATGGGCTGCATGATGCTTCCATGCAGAGCTGAATCTGCCCCGCACACGATTACTGAGCTATGATTAGGTCTCTTTGAAGGCCCCCGCCCATAGGGGCTTGAAGAAATATATGGGCTGCATGATGCTTCCATGCAGAGCTGAATCTGGCCCGCACACGATTACTGAGCTATGATTAGGTCTCTTTGAAGGCCCCCGCCCATAGGGGCTTGAAGAAATATATGGGCTGCATGATGCTTCCATGCAGAGCTGAATCTGCCCCGCACACGATTACTGAGCTATGATTAGGTCTCTTTGAAGGCCCCCGCCCATAGGGGCTTGAAGAAATATATGGGCTGCATGATGCTTCCATGCAGAGCTGAATCTGCCCCGATGATTACTGAGCTATGATTAGGTCTCTTTGAAGGCCCCCGCCCATAGGGGCTTGAAGAAATATATGGGCTGCATGCTGCTTCCATGCAGAGCTGAATCTGCCCCGCACACGATTACTGAGCTATGATAAGGTCTCTTTGAAGGCCCCCGCCCATAGGGGCCTGATGAAATATATGGGCTGCATGATGCTTCCACGCAGAGCTGAATCTGGCCCGCACACGATTACTGAGCTATGATTAGGTCTCTTTGAAGGCCCCCGCCCATAGGGGCTTGAAGAAATATATGGGCTGCATGATGCTTCCATGCAGAGCTGAATCTGCCCCGCACACGATTACTGAGCTATGATTAGGTCTCTTTGAAGGCCCCCGCCCATAGGGGCTTGAAGAAATATATGGGCTGCATGATGCTTCCATGCAGAGCTGAATCTGGCCCGCACACGATTACTGAGCTATGATTAGGTCTCTTTGAAGGCCCCCGCCCATAGGGGCTTGAAGAAATATATGGGCTGCATGATGCTTCCATGCAGAGCTGAATCTGGCCCGCACTAGATTACTGAGCTATGATTAGGTCTCTTTGAAGGCCCCCGCCCATAGGGGCTTGAAGAAATATATGGGCTGCATGATCCTTCCATGCAGAGCTGAATCTGGCCCGCACACGATTACTGAGCTATGATTAGGTCTCTTTGAAGGGCCCCGCCCATAGGGCCTTAAAGAAATATATGGGCTGCATGATGCTTCCATGCAGAGCTGAATCTGGCCCGCACACGATTACTGAGCTATGATTAGGTCTCTTTGAAGGCCCCCGCCCAAAGGACCTTAAAGAAATATATGGGCTGCATGATGGTTCCATGCAGAGCTGAATCTGGCCCGCACACGATTACTGAGCTATGATTAGGTCTCTTTGAAGGCCCCCGCCCATAGGGGCTTGAAGAAATATATGGGCTGCATGATGCTTCCATGCGGAGCTGAATCTGGCCCGCACACGATTACTGAGCTATGATAAGGTCTCTTTGAAGGCCCCCGCCCATAGGGGCTTGAAGAAATATATGGGCTGCATGATGCTTCCATGCAGAGCTGAATCTGGCCCGCACACGATTACTGAGCTATGATTAGGTCTCTTTGAAGGCCCCGCCCATAGGGGCTTGAAGAAATATATGGGGTGCATGATGCTTCCATGCAGAGCTGAATCTGGCCCGCACACGATTACTGAGCTATGATTAGGTCTCTTTGAAGGCCCCCGCCCATAGGGGCTTGAAGAAATATATGGGCTGCATGATGCTTCCATGCAGAGCTGAATCTGGCCCGCACACGATTACTGAGCTATGATTAGGTCTCTTTGAAGGCCCCCGCCCATAGGGGCTTGAAGAAATATATGGGCTGCATGATGCTTCCATGCAGAGCTGAATCTGGCCCGCACACGATTACTGAGCTATGATTAGGTCTCTTAGAAGGCCCCCGCGGTACATTATCATTCTGACTTGTTTCTTTTAATATCGTCATAATTATTCATGCCGTTTAACCATTAACCGTTTGACGCTTATGACTCACAAAGAGGGTTGACGCGTCGTTAAACACGAAATCATCATCATCATCATTTGAAGGCCCCCGCCCATAGGGGCTTGAAGAAATATATGGACGGCATGGTGCTTCCATGCAGAGCTGAATCTGGCCCGCACACGATTACTGAGCTATGATTAGGTCTCTTTGAAGGCCCCCGCCCATAGGGGCTTGAAGAAATATATGGGCTGCATGATGCTTCCATGCAGAGCTGAATCTGGCCCGCACACGATTACTGAGCTATGATTAGGTCTCTTTGAAGGCCCCCGCCCATAGTGGGCTTGAAGAAATATATGGGCTGCATGATGCTTCCATGCAGAGCTGAATCTGGCCCGCACACGATTACTGAGCTATGATTAGGTCTCTTTGAAGGCCCCCGCCCATAGGGGCTTGAAGAAATATATGGGCTGCATGATGCTTCCATGCAGAGCTGAATCTGCCCCGCACACGATTACTGAGCTATGATTAGGTCTCTTTGAAGGCCCCCGCCCATAGGGGCTTGAAGAAATATATGGGCTGCATGATGCTTCCATGCAGAGCTGAATCTGCCCCGCACACGATTACTGAGCTATGATTAGGTCTCTTTGAAGGCCCCCGCCCATAGGGGCTTGAAGAAATATATGGGCTGCATGATGCTTCCATGCAGAGCTGAATCTGCCCCGCACACGATTACTGAGCTATGATTAGGTCTCTTTGAAGGCCCCCGCCCATAGGGGCTTGAAGAAATATATGGGCTGCATGATGCTTCCATGCAGAGCTGAATCTGGCCCGTACACGATTACTGAGCTATGATTAGGTCTCTTTGAAGGCCCCCGCCCATAGGGGCTTGAAGAAATATATGGGCCGCATGATGCTTCCATGCAGAGCTGAATCTGCCCCGCACACGATTACTGAGCTATGATTAGGTCTCTTTGAAGGCCCCCGCCCATAGGGGCTTGAAGAAATATATGGGCTGCATGATGCTTCCATGCAGAGCTGAATCTGCCCCGCACACGATTACTGAGCTATGATTAGGTCTCTTTGAAGGCCCCCGCCCATAGGGGCTTGAAGAAATATATGGGCTGCATGATGCTTCCATGCAGAGCTGAATCTGCCCCGCACACGATTACTGAGCTATGATTAGGTCTCTTTGAAGGCCCCCGCCCTTAGGGGCTTGAAGAAATATATGGGCTGCATGATGCTTCCATGCAGAGCTGAATCTGCCCCGCACACGATTACTGAGCTATGATTAGGTCTCTTTGAAGGCCCCCGCCCATAGGGGCTTGAAGAAATATATGGGCTGCATGATGCTTCCATGCAGAGCTGAATCTGCCCCGCACACGATTACTGAGCTATGATTAGGTCTCTTTGAAGGCCCCCGCCCATAGGGGCTTGAAGAAATATATGGGCTGCATGATGCTTCCATGAATAGCTGAATCTGCCCCGCACACGATAACTGAGCTATGATTAGGTCTCTTTGAAGGCCCCCGCCCATAGGGGCTTGAAGAAATATATGGGCTGCATGATGCTTCCATGCAGAGCTGAATCTGCCCCGCACACGATTACTGAGCTATGATTAGGTCTCTTTGAAGGCCCCCGCCCATAGGGGCTTGAAGAAATATATGGGCTGCATGATGCTTCCATGCAGAGCTGAATCTGCCCCGCACACGATTACTGAGCTATGATTAGGTCTCTTTGAAGGCCCCCGCCCATAGGGGCTTGAAGAAATATATGGGCTGCATGATGCTTCCATGCAGAGCTGAATCCGGCCCGCACACGATTACTGAGCTATGATTAGGTCTCTTTGAAGGCCCCCGCCCATAGGGGCTTGAAGAAATATATGGGCTGCATGATGCTTCCATGCAGAGCTGAATCTGCCCCGCACACGATTACTGAGCTATGATTAGGTCTCTTTGAAGGCCCCCGCCCATAGGGGCTTGAAGAAATATATGGGCTGCATGATGCTTCCATGCAGAGCTGAATCTGCCCCGCACACGATTACTGAGCTATGATTAGGTCTCTTTGAAGGCCCCCGCCCATAGGGGCTTGAAGAAATATATGGGCTGCATGATGCTTCTTTGCAGAGCTGAATCTGCCCCGCACACGATTACTGAGCTATGATTAGGTCTCTTTGAAGGCCCCCGCCCATAGGGGCTTGAAGAAATATATGGGCTGCATGATGCTTCCATGAATAGCTGAATCTGCCCCGCACACGATAACTGAGCTATGATTAGGTCTCTTTGAAGGCCCCCGCCCATAGGGGCTTGAAGAAATATATGGGCTGCATGATGCTTCCATGCAGAGCTGAATCTGCCCCGCACACGATTACTGAGCTATGATTAGGTCTCTTTGAAGACCCCCGCCCATAGGGGCTTGAAGAAATATATGGGCTGCATGATGCTTCCATGCAGAGCTGAATCTGCCCCGCACACGATTACTGAGCTATGATTAGGTCTCTTTGAAGGCCCCCGCCCATAGGGGCTTGAAGAAATATATGGGCTGCATGATGCTTCCATGCAGAGCTGAATCCGGCCCGCACACGATTACTGAGCTATGATTAGGTCTCTTTGAAGGCCCCCGCCCATAGGGGCTTGAAGAAATATATGGGCTGCATGATGCTTCCATGCAGAGCTGAATCTGCCCCGCACACGATTACTGAGCTATGATTAGGTCTCTTTGAAGGCCCCCGCCCATAGGGGCTTGAAGAAATATATGGGCTGCATGATGCTTCCATGCAGAGCTGAATCTGCCCCGCACACGATTAATGAGCTATGATTAGGTCTCTTTGAAGGCCCCCGCCCATAGGGGCTTGAAGAAATATATGGGCTGCATGATGCTTCCATGCAGAGCTGAATCTGGCCCGCACACGATTACTGAGCTATGATTAGGTCTCTTTGAAGGCCCCCGCCCATAGGGGCTTGAAGAAATATATGGGCTGCATGATGCTTCCATGCAGAGCTGAATCTGCCCCGCACACGATTACTGAGCTATGATTAGGTTTCTTTGAAGGCCCCCGCCCATAGGGGCTTGAAGAAATATATGGGCTGCATGATGCTTCCATGCAGAGCTGAATCTGCCCCGATGATTACTGAGCTATGATTAGGTCTCTTTGAAGGCCCCCGCCCATAGGGGCTTGAAGAAATATATGGGCTGCATGCTGCTTCCATGCAGAGCTGAATCTGCCCCGCACACGATTACTGAGCTATGATAAGGTCTCTTTGAAGGCCCCCGCCCATAGGGGCCTGATGAAATATATGGGCTGCATGATGCTTCCACGCAGAGCTGAATCTGGCCCGCACACGATTACTGAGCTATGATTAGGTCTCTTTGAAGGCCCCCGCCCATATGGGGCTTGAAGAAATATATGGGCTGCATGATGCTTCCATGCAGAGCTGAATCTGCCCCGCACACGATTACTGAGCTATGATTAGGTCTCTTTGAAGGCCCCCGCCCATAGGGGCTTGAAGAAATATATGGGCTGCATGATGCTTCCATGCAGAGCTGAATCTGGCCCGCACACGATTACTGAGCTATGATTAGGTCTCTTTGAAGGCCCCCGCCCATAGGGGCTTGAAGAAATATATGGGCTGCATGATGCTTCCATGCAGAGCTGAATCTGGCCCGCACTAGATTACTGAGCTATGATTAGGTCTCTTTGAAGGCCCCCGCCCATAGGGGCTTGAAGAAATATATGGGCTGCATGATCCTTCCATGCAGAGCTTAATCTGGCCCGCACACGATTACTGAGCTATGATTAGGTCTCTTTGAAGGGCCCCGCCCATAGGGCCTTAAAGAAATATATGGGCTGCATGATGCTTCCATGCAGAGCTGAATCTGGCCCGCACACGATTACTGAGCTATGATTAGGTCTCTTTGAAGGCCCCCGCCCAAAGGACCTTAAAGAAATATATGGGCTGCATGATGGTTCCATGCAGAGCTGAATCTGGCCCGCACACGATTACTGAGCTATGATTAGGTCTCTTTGAAGGCCCCCGCCCATAGGGGCTTGAAGAAATATATGGGCTGCATGATGCTTCCATGCGGAGCTGAATCTGGCCCGCACACGATTACTGAGCTATGATAAGGTCTCTTTGAAGGCCCCCGCCCATAGGGGCTTGAAGAAATATATGGGCTGCATGATGCTTCCATGCAGAGCTGAATCTGGCCCGCACACGATTACTGAGCTATGATTAGGTCTCTTTGAAGGCCCCGCCCATAGGGGCTTGAAGAAATATATGGGGTGCATGATGCTTCCATGCAGAGCTGAATCTGGCCCGCACACGATTACTGAGCTATGATTAGGTCTCTTTGAAGGCCCCCGCCCATAGGGGCTTGAAGAAATATATGGGCTGCATGATGCTTCCATGCAGAGCTGAATCTGGCCCGCACACGATTACTGAGCTATGATTAGGTCTCTTTGAAGGCCCCCGCCCATAGGGGCTTGAAGAAATATATGGGCTGCATGATGCTTCCATGCAGAGCTGAATCTGGCCCGCACACGATTACTGAGCTATGATTAGGTCTCTTAGAAGGCCCCCGCGGTACATTATCATTCTGACTTGTTTCTTTTAATATCGTCATAATTATTCATGCCGTTTAACCATTAACCGTTTGACGCTTATGACTCACAAAGAGGGTTGACGCGTCGTTAAACACGAAATCATCATCATCATCATTTGAAGGCCCCCGCCCATAGGGGCTTGAAGAAATATATGGACGGCATGGTGCTTCCATGCAGAGCTGAATCTGGCCCGCACACGATTACTGAGCTATGATTAGGTCTCTTTGAAGGCCCCCGCCCATAGGGGCTTGAAGAAATATATGGGCTGCATGATGCTTCCATGCAGAGCTGAATCTGGCCCGCACACGATTACTGAGCTATGATTAGGTCTCTTTGAAGGCCCCCGCCCATAGGGGGCTTGAAGAAATATATGGGCTGCATGATGCTTCCATGCAGAGCTGAATCTGGCCCGCACACGATTACTGAGCTATGATTAGGTCTCTTTGAAGGCCCCCGCCCATAGGGGCTTGAAGAAATATATGGGCTGCATGATGCTTCCATGCAGAGCTGAATCTGGCCGGCACACGATTACTGAGCTATGATTAGGTCTCTTTGAAGGCCCCCGCCCATAGGGGCTTGAAGAAATATATGGGCTGCATGATGCTTCCACGCAGAGCTGAATCTGCCCCGCACACGATTACTGAGCTATGATTAGGTCTCTTTGAAGGCCCCCGCCCATAGGGGCTTGAAGAAATATATGGGCTGCATGATGCTTCCATGCAGAGCTGAATCTGGCCTGCACACGATTACTGAGCTATGATTAGGTCTCTTTGAAGGCCCCCGCCCATAGGGGCTTGAAGAAATATATGGGGTGCATGATGCTTCCATGCAGAGCTGAATCTGGCCCGCACACGATTACTGAGCTATGATTAGGTCTCTTTGAAGGGCCCCGCCCATAGGGGCTTGAAGAAATATATGGGCTGCATGATGCTTCCATGCAGAGCTGAATCTGGCCCGCACACGATTACTGAGCTATAATTAGGTCTCTTTGAAGGCCCCTGCCCATAGGGGCTTGAAGAAATATATGGGCTGCATGATGCTTCCATGCAGAGCTGAATCTGGCCCGCACACAATTACTTAGCTATGTTTAGGTCTCTTTGAATCTGGCCCGCACACGATTACTGAGCTATGATTATGTCTCTTGGAAGGTCCCCATCCATAGGGTCTCGAAGAAATATATGGGCTGCATGATGCTTCCATGCAGAGCTGAATCTGGCCCGCACACGATTACTGAGCTATGATTATGTCTCTTGGAAGGCCCCCACCCATAGGGGCTTGAAGAAATATATGGGCTGCATGATGCTTCCATGCAGAGCTGAATCCGGCCCGCACACTAGTACTGGTAAACAGCTTAGTGGATCTAAGGCTGTCCAGGAACCGCGGTGCGAGGTCCATGCTAATAAACCTTATTGGTTTCATTGGGCGACAGGGCTTGAGATGTCATTTCATCTCAATGTCGGGTAAAAGTCCCACAAAATTGGAAGAAACGTCTCAAAAATGACCTTTACAGTGTTGATGGGGACGTTAAACCCCAAATCAAACAAAAGCAACGTCTTTTGGAGGTTCAAGTTAGTTCACAATGCTAACAAAAGTGGTGAAAATATACAGATGTGACAGCCACAAGGCAGGGCTGAAGAATTCCAGCCGTTGACTGGCCATGATGAGTAAAAAATGTGGAGGACAATAAAAAAATTGTCATGCAGCATGTAGAATTTTCAAGCCCTGTATGGACAGTCAGATGTTAGAGCACTCGAGTAGTTTTATGTTAACCATATGTTATGTTATATGGTATGGCAGTGACGTGGCATAAACTTAGTAATGTGAAAAGTATATTTACAGACATTCAGCTGCATATTAAATTCCCCTACGTGATGAACACTATATACTGGTTAATTTCTTGGAGGTCAATCTACTCGATGTGATGAACTCTAAACACAGATTTGAACATTTCGTGTTTTATAACATTTTAATAATAAGAATTCATTTTAAAGTATTTGAGTTGTTTGTACTCGGGTTTTAAGGGTGTGACATCAACATTCTACTCGGGTCATTACGTGACAAACCAGGGCCCAGTTGTTCAAAGCATCGTTAGCTTTACGAGCTCGTTAGTGGTCATATTGTTAACTGTTCTAGCAAGTTTAATATGTAAAATTCTGGTATTTTTGCTGAGAAAAATGTGAGCAGCTTTTGCGGATGCAAAAGCAGCTTTTGCGGATGGAAAAGCTGCTCACATTTTTTCAGCAAAAATATTAGCATATTTGGCATATTTAATGTTCAAAGTTTTAATGATAAGTTAACTAACGACATCATTAGTTTTGAACAACTGGCCCCAGAATGCCTATAACTGCAGTTCAAACTTAATGAAGCAAGCAGCTTATTGGATGACCAAAATTTGCTTGCTGAAAACAGTTGCTTGCTCAAAGGTGAGTTTTAAATCATTGGCCTTTTTCAGGAACTGAATTCAAATTTGCATAATACATATTGCTTCATAGCTCTAGATAAGGCGCTTTTTATTTCCGAAAAATACTGACAGTTTTCTTATTTTTGCATGAAAACATATGTTGGGAGTACTCATTAGAAGCACCTCAGTGAGGTGTTTTAATGAGTACCCACAACATAAATAAGAAAAATAATATGTGAATACTCCTCTTGGCTGGTTAGCTGGGGCTATGTTGCTTGCTTAAAAGAGGTGCACTCTATAACAGGTTTTGCTGAGGTTAGCTAGCTCATCATCAGACATATGGTAATTTAAGTACTCTTCCATAGAAAGAGTTCTTATTATTAACATTATTATCACAATTCTATGCAACAAACACTTTTGTAACCCAACTTTTGTTAAGGGAAAAGTGGAGTTTACATGGACACACATTATTTTGCTTATTTCTAATCCAGTGCTTTGATAATGTGCATGCATTTGAACTGCAATAATAAGTGAATTCTGACATATTAACCAGGTTGGCAACATACTTGTGTATACAGCAAAATGCATGTTTTAAGACCACTTTTGGGGCTATTCAAAAGTGGTCATTAAGACCAGTTTTTGAACAGTCCCAAAGGTGATCTCTTGATAATTCTGGATGATGAAACACAAAGAAAAAGCTGAAACTTTTCAAGTACATGTTTCAAAAGGAACAAAGCATAATTTTCGCTGGTCTTCACAGTGATATGTCATTGTAAATGTAATAAAATGTCTAAAGAAAACTTCTACAGCCATAAAAGATAATGGCATGAGATTGCATATGAATTCTTAAAAAAAAATACAAGACTGCAACTTTCTATCTGTAATGCCCTCTTTGTTTTCAAAGTCAAACTTGAAGCAAACTACTTTATAAACCAGGGGTTGTAAGTTTGACTCTGGGCTTCTCCAGACTTTCAGATGAGTCTTGTAACCGAGGTCCCTTATCCATATGTTCTATGTTGCTAGTGGGAGTTACACTAATATTTGCCATTACGATAAGATATTCGCTATATACTGGACATATTCATATCTCAAAACGGACATTTTTCTGATGAAATTTTGTGATTTATTTTCTTATTTTTACTCCAAGCATAGGTTGCAGTTCTGACGAGAACCCACAACCGATGTCTTGTTGTGATTTATTTTCTTATTTTTACTCCAAGCATAGGTTGCAGTTCTGACGAGAACCCACAACTGATGTCTTGTTGTGATTTATTTTCTTATTTTTACTCCAAGCATAGGTTGCAGTTCTGACGAGTACCCACAACCGATGTCTTGGAGCAGAATTAAGGAAAATAATGTACAGCCCCATAAACCCAACTTTTCTCTGTATAAAGTGGGGTTTAGGGCAGCTCTTCGTTTCACAGACTTTGTAATGTGATGCAAACTTGAGGCAGTAATATCAAAGCACTGGCAGCATTGGAGGATTAATTGTCTCTAAGCTAGGAAGATTGTTTTGTTTAATCCTTAAATTTCTGTATTTTATGCTAACAGTGTAGACACTGATCAGACGCCTTGTTCTGTGTTATCTGATCAGGGTCTACACTATTTGCCTAACCTAGGATGTGGTCAGTCTAGGTTTTACAGATAAACCTCTTTGCACAACAACGATAAGAATAGCACAGCTATAAATAGCTGTTACCTGGAATATCCTTAAATCATTGATAGTCAGACGGATCAATCAGCAGTGTAAAGCTACTACACTCAGTCCTTATTTGTTTCATGTCTTTTCAGTGATACAGAGAGAAAATATAGCAGGGATACAATGCCATACTGCTGGAAGTTAGAGAAGATTCGGGAGTATGTAAACAGTGAGCAGGCTCCTACTACTGAGGAAATCAATGAGAACTTGGGCACTGATATATCAGCCCTGGGCTCAGTTCCGACAGCTATATATTCCTTCCTTAGGTCTCCAAAACCTCTTGAGGGTCTCCAGGTAAATAAGATTCTTAAGACGTCATTGCAAAACATAAAAAAATGCTTACATGCATTATGCCCAGGTTTTTATGCCCCCGCCATTCGAAGAATGGTGGAAAGGGCATATAGCGTTGCACCTGTCCGTACATTCGTTCGTGTGTCTATGCGCCCGAAACTTAAACGCAGCCAATAACTTCATTATTTTTTGATGGATTTTAAAATTACTTGGCAGAAATGTTAACCTTCATGAGACGACGTGTCACGCGCAAAATCCAGGTACGTACCTCCAAGGTCAAGGTCATACTTAGAGGTCAAAGGTCAAAAATAGGGCCCCAAAACTTAAACGCAATCAATTACTTTCTTATTTCTAGATGGATTTTGAAATTACTTTGTAGAAATGTTAACCATCATGAGACGATATGTCACGTGCAAACCCAGATCCGTACCTCCAAGGTCATGGTCATACTTAGAGGTCAAAGGTAAAAAAAAAATGGTCCGAAACTTAAACGCAGTCAATAACTTTCTCATCTCTGGATGGATTTTGAAATTACTTGGCAGAAATGTTGGCAATCATGAGAAAATCTGCCTCACACAAAACCAAAGTCCTTACCTCCAAGTTCAAGGGCATACTTAGAGGTCAAATGTGAAAAAAGGTCCAAAACTTATACACAGTCAATAACTTTCCATGGATGAATACGAACATAGACATATTTTCAGGCAGGGGCATCCATGTCCTATGGACGCATTTCTAGTTTAATTTAAGGTTAACCAAATGGTTAATCTGTCAGATGTTTCCCGCCTGCCCAGACATCCCTTGTTTTAAAGGATGGATTTTTGATATACCCATAAACATTAAAACTTCGATGGCTGGAATACTGATGGCTCATTTTCAGTGGATGATTTGAACTGGTTCTTAAAACCCCAGAGAATTTTCCTGTAAGTCCAAATATCAGTCTTGGATAATTTATGGAAATATTTTTATTTTGGCCCCGTCAAGCGATTTTGGTACTTATCCCCTATGCGAGCAGCGAAGGTTCAGGCGAGCCTGCGCATCCGCGCAGTCTCGCCAGAACCTTCACTGCTCGCTCATACAAGCAGTGAATCAAGAGGAACCTGCAGACAGAAAGCCATATCCCTTGCCCCTCTGAATGGCTGGGCCTGCACAGTTAAAATTTGTCATGACGGAATGCTCGAAGACACAAATTCGCTTGGCGGGGCTCATTATATCTTGAAAATGTATATGTATGCTGTGTCTACTCATTAGAACCGACTCAAGGGTGGTTTGCTCGTGACATTGCTCAGTTTCACAACCATTCAGTAACTTTTAGGATGCTGTTTACACCTGGCACATTTATACCATTTCTAAGAAGAAAGACAGGATGAGAAAAAGAGGTATTCTGCAAAGGGGACATCACGTGACCAAGTCCATGAAATGAACACCCCCCTAAACCCCACTTATGTAGAGAAAACTGGGGTTTAAGTGGGTAGTCATTAATTTCCTTATCTCTACACCAAGACATAAGAGCTGGGTGTCGCCAGAAAAAATGTATCACGATACTATTGCGATACCAGACAGGCGATACGATACAGTATCGCGATACTTGCTTTGTACAGATTTGCTATGTTTTAGTAGGTAAATTTGGACTTTTGTTGTAGAGTAGAAGCAGTTTCCTGTTCAATAACAACACATTGGTTTATTAAGTATGTCCTTATATGCAATAAAATAATGACTTGACATAGACAAAATATCCATACAGGGGATTTAAATGCCGATCCAGCACATTCAGTGTCTGGTTGAGCATCCATTGTTTATATATATGATTGTAGCGACCACTTGTATCAACAATAAAACGGTCATTATGATGATTTTGCAGGTCCATCTAATCGCACAGACCCATCACCCAAGACACACACCATCAACCACACAAACATTATTCGGAAGCAACAGTTTGGAATAAATCTGAATGGCATAACTCAAAATATCAACAAAACTTATGTAGCACATGGGTTCATACTCGAGTCACTTGACCAGACACTTGTTGGTTCCAGTAGTTACTGTATACTGCATCCCGGTAGATAAATCAACTGTTTTTATGGATATAAGCAGCCCCTTTTTAAATACAGATTTTTTATCGGCATAAGCACCTCAGAAAAATATGTGTCTCTTGTGTTTCAGATGTTTGTTGATATAATGCAAAGTATCGTAAAGTATTGATACACGGAATTAATATCGCGATACAGTATCTCCAGCAAAAATATCACGATATATCGATGCATTGATAATATCGCCCAAGCTCTACTGAGTGGCAAGACATAGGTTTGTGTAACTGTTCTAACGAGCACCCACAACCTATGTTTCCACTTAAATAAGAAAAATATTGCAGATTTTCATCAGAAAAGTAACCATTTTGTTTGTTTGTTTGATTTGAGGTTTAACGTCCCCGTCAACACTGTAAAGGTCATTTTGGAGATGTTGCTTCCAATTTTGTGGGACTTTTACCCGACATTGAGATGAAAAGACATCTCAAGCCCTGTCGCCCAATGAAACCAATAGGGTTTATTAGCATGGACGGTCCGCCTCGCACCGCGGTTCCTGGACAGGCTTACATCTTATAAGCTGTTTACCAGTACTAGTGTGCGGGCCGGAGTCAGCTCTGCGTGGAAGCATCATGCAGCCCATATATTTCTTCAAGCCCCTATGGGCGGGGGCCGTCTGTAACCATTTTGAAAAAATGCACTATGTCAAACTTGTGTGTTATCGTAATACATCACAAAAACATGCCTATATAAATTTGACCCCCTTGAACCCCAGTTTTATATAGTAAAACTGGGGTTTGCAGGGGTAAACCTTATTTTTCATATTTCTGCTCTAAAATATAGATTGTAGGTACTCGTTAGAACCGCCTCAATGAGGTGGTTCTAATGAGTACCCACAATCTAATATCACAATTTTTCCTCTTAAAATTTTCATTTTTTCGGCGATAAACATTAGAATGTATTTATATAGGCGTGTTTTCGTAATAAAAGTCATTTTGTCTTAGAGTAGAACCTTATTGATAAGTGAGACAAACATATTTTTGAAAGCATTACTTTCTGTGAATTCGTGCCATTGGAGTCCATTTAAGGGAACTTTGAACACCTTCAGGGGAGGCAACTCCTGCAAAAGTAGTTTCCCCATGTCAATATGGGTCAACTCTTAACGGAAAGAATTTGCTCCCAAGGAGAAAATTCTTTCCTTTAAGAGTAGACCCCTTTTTCAGTGGGACAGGGCTTATAAAAAAGCGAACAGGAAGTCCCAAAAGTTCTCTCGTATGGTCTGGATTTCTTGTTTTCCAATGTCCCTTTTGATATTTCAGGTGTAATATAAGTTAACCATTTTTTTTCTAGGATCGGAGTGGTTATGAGAGAACGATCATCTACTCTATATCACTAGGTGGTGACACAGATACCATAGCAACAATGGCAGGGGCTATGGCTGGGGCATACTATGGTCTAGACGCAATACAACCATATTTCATGGAAGCTTGTGAAGGTGTGACAGATGCCCTGCAGTTTGCAGAACAGTTATATAATCTCACGTGACTTGCTGGTTTGCACAAACATTCTTCAGGAAATCTGTTGTAGTGCTGTGAAGTTGAGTCATGTAGGTAAATCTGAATGGATATACAACTTAATGGGAGATAACTCTGAAAAACATATGTCTCCCCTATCAATCCAATGGAGCAAGTTCTTTCCAATATGAGTAGATCCCTTTTTTTAAGGACTCTTTCCTTTATGAGGAACCCTTTTTCTGAGAAGGTCCTTATTTCGAAGGATTGGAAGTCACTTTTCCCCTTGTATGACAATCTAGAAAATTTGAATCAGTATTCATTCCCCTAGCGGCCCCGGCCCATCTGGGCTTGAAGAAATAGTGCTTCCACCCAGATCTGAAACAGACCTCACACGAGTACTGATCAACCGCTTAGAGGATGTAAGCCTGCCCAGGCAAACGGGCGTGAGTTGGACTGTCCATGCTTACAAACCATATTGGTTTCATTTCGTGACAGGGCTTGAGATGTCATTTCATATCAATATCGGGTAAAAGTCCAACAAATTTGGAAGCAACGTCTCCAAAATGACCTATACAGTGTTGACAGGGACATTAAACTGCAAATCAAGCAAACAAAATTCATTCCCCTATGGTGAATTAAAATTTGAATACACCTGAACATTTTATCCCTTTTTTTTAAAAAAGCTACTCTAGTCAATATGTTTTCTTCCCAAGTAGGTCATTGGCCAGGAAAAGTATGGCTAGCTAAAATGACACACTTGATATGATCTAAATAGTGTTGATCTCTAAACAAACAAATTTCCATAGCAGGTCATGCAAAGGTGATATTTGTGGGACATTGGCTGCTATGAATAGCCTTTCAGGGGCGGTAACTCTTCAAAAATGTTTTTGTCTCCCAAACCATTAAGGGACCACTTTTAAAGGGAAGAATTCTCAACTGAGGAGCAAACAGAATCTTTATGAATAAACCCTATTTTTATAAACTCATTTTACAGTAGTGAAAACAAGACATCCCTGATAGTTGTCTTCCTTATAAAATTATGGACAATATGGCAAAGTAGAAGTAAAACAAAGATCAGGAATTGATACAATTAACTTACTCCATCCATAAAAGACACCAAAGGGAAAGAAATACAAACATTAAGCGACCAGACCATAATGGAAACCTAAACAAAGGAAGGCCATATGGACAGTTACTTTCCCACAAAATGGCAATATGGCCATCCAAAATTAAAAGACACAAGTGATACACACAGTAAGTATCAAACAACAACATAAATAAATCGCCACAGAAGAGCCGCCTTGGAACGGTCAGTGGAAGATTTCCACTGGGGGGCTTAAATCGATTTTACGTGGCCACAATCCTCGCCCTTACTTCCGTCGCGATTTAGACAAATAATTTGTTCAGTCCGCATGAAGGCCTCCTAACTCATCAGTGCAACATCTCCGTGAACACAGAAATCAAAGAACCACAGAGGTGAGACAACGGTGAGGACTCGACAGCAAGAAACCACTGAAATGCTGGAGCAAAAGAAAACCAACAGTTAGACTCCGATGAGCCCGACCAGAGACAGAGCATCAGGCACCAACCAACATTATCTCTTTAATTTTCAATAAGCCAAGAAGCCTGTGAAATTAACACCCCCATAAACTCCATTTTACGCAGAGAGAACTGGGGTTTAAAGGGATATACATTATTTTTCTTATTTCTGCTCCAAGGCACAGGTTGTGGGTACTCGTTAGAACCGCCTCAATCAGGCGGTTCTAACGAGCACCCACAGCGTGTGTTTGCGGTATGAATAAGAAAAATATCACAGATTTTCATCAGAAAAGTAGCCATTTCGGAGATGTGCTAAAATGCACTATGCCGGGCGGGTGTTTTATCATAATGTGTGTCTGTTACACTTAACCCTTATGGCCACCAATCACAACAACTTACTTTCGTGTGCTAAATTGTCTGCTGGTTACTTTTAAAATCATTTGTTGCAAACAGTGTGGACCCAGCAATCTGATCAAATTACCAGTGGTCTGTTTTGATTAATATTGTCACTCCATGCTTTGACTTCTTTCCCGTATAATATTGTGGGGAGGATTTGGGAGCTGACTGTATCAGTTCCTGATCATTTCCCTGTTCCATTTTCATTCTGTTTGCCTATGGCAAAAATATGTCTGAAATGATTTAATGAAAATGCATCAGACAACATAAACAAGTAACATTTTTGTCACACCTGATTGTAGCAGGGTGTGACATAGGCGTTCACTTTTCTGCTGTCCATCCATACGTCTGTCCATCTGTCAACATTTATGTTGAAGTTCGATATTTAGGTCAGAGTTTGTATAGTAATGAACTGCAAGAATAAACAGCCATCAAACCTTGCATAAAACATCTCTATGGCCTCCTGACTTGGCAGGCACCTTGACCCGGCGACCTTGACCTGTATTTTGCATTCAGGTGACTGAACAATTTACATCAATGCTCCAGATCTCCTTAAATAAAAGACCTACAACCATCACACCTTGTATAGTGCTTCTTCAAGATGTACTGACTTGGCAGATAACTTGATCCTGTGATCTCGACCTATAACAAGACCCAGGTCGCACTCCAGTAACTTTTTCACATTTTAGGTCGATGTTCTATATCTTCTTAACTGTAAGGCCTTCAACCACCAAACATTGCATATAGCTTCTCTTCGATGTACTGACTCGTAGAGTACCTTGACCTGGTGACCATGACCTATATTATGCATGTCTTCAATACAAAAAACAAGCAGTTAAAATTATTTTAAGTTTTTAAATATCAGATATTTTTGGACGGGTTTTTAAAAAAAATCCGTCCTTTAAAATAGCGATGTCCGGGCGGGCGGGCGTCCTGCGGGCGGGCGGGCGGGCGTCGTCCCAGGTTTACCTTTTGGTTAACCTTTTTTCAAAGTGATATTTTTCATCTATTCTGTAGCAGATTGTTTTAATATCAGGACTGATGCATAAGTGGAGGTACCGCTTTCATGTATTATCCATAAATGGCGCAAAAGACTAAAATTTTGGCGGAAATTGTCATTTTTCAAACTTGTGTTTTTCAGGTTTACCTTTTGGTTAACCTTTTTTCAAATGCCAGTGTAGTGGATAGAGTGCTGGACTACGAATCCTATTGTTGACTATGAATCTGAGGGGCGTGAGTTCAAACCCCGGTGGAGACATTTTTTTTTTTTTGTTCTTTTTTTTTTCTTTCTTTTTTCATTCTTTTTTTTCTTTATTTTTCTTTTCTTCTCCATAAACACCTATGAACAATTTTTATCTTCCTCCCCTGATAGTTGCTAGTAATAATACATACATGCATGCACAGGCATGGAATTTTTTTTTTTTTTTTTTTCGTTCTTTCTTTAGCTCACCTGAGCACGAAGTGCTCAAGGTGAGTTGATGTCCGTCGTCCGTCAACAATTTCTTTAAACGACATCTCCTCCTGGGATAATGGCCCGATTTCAAAATTATTTTACAGAAATGTTCATTAGGTGACCCTTTTTCAAAATTGCTAAAATCAGTGGCCACTAGAGCTATCCCACCACTCCCCACCTTACCCGACCTCACCCCACCCCACAACCCCACCACACCCCATCCCACCCCACACCCCACCCCACCACAAATTCCACCCCATCCCACCCGACTCTTAACCCATCCCACCCCACCCCACCCTACCCCACACCAGCACACTCCACCCTACCCCACCCATGCCACCACCATCCTAACCGTACTGAAAAAAAAAACCCGTCCATAATGCCATTAGGCATTTTTCTTGTTATATATCTAATTGACTAGTTATCACACATTATCAATGGGTTGTATAATAGGAAAAGTCAGTGCTGGAGACATAGCATAGCATAGTGGCCTGGGGATAATTTGCCCACTGCTCACTTTGTCTACACTTTCTTTTAACCCAGATTTCCAACTAAGCACTGCTAAGAATGAAATAAATAGAGTTTATTACTCAGCCGATTCTAAATATGGGATTTATAAACCGAGGGAGGTTGAAGATCCGATAAAGAAACGAGTGCGCTTGCGCACGAGTTTCTTTATAGGATGTTCAACCTCCCAAGGTTTATAAATCCCATATTTAGAATAGGCTGAATCAATAAACTATATATTACATGCATTTGATAGAGCTGATGGATCATTTTGCACCTAATTCTGTTAACAGTTCACTGTTAACATACAGTCTATGCAAAAGGTAGTGGGCGCAGTGACACATAAGCTGACTGAAACAAAAACTGTATAGACGCCATCTTGAAAGCGGTTCCTATTGTAATGCATGAAGATGGAAGAAATAAAGTATTATGATGATAAAACAATTAAAAATGCGAGAGAACGGTCACCAAACGTACCCCTCATTCTGTAGTTATGTCCAGATAATCTGTATTCCAACCTTGCATCCTACTCGAACGTCACGCATTCTGAACGTTTGTTGATATCTTCTCAAACGCCATTGAGATGACGTCATGATTAACGTCGACGTGTCTGAACTTTCCCGCGTTTGAATATAGCGATTTCATTGCAAAAGCAGTACCTTGTTTCTTGTGTCAAAAGTAGTTCCAGCCAGAAAGATTTATTTCCCCAGCTAAGAGGAAATATTTCTCCTTAGCTAAAAGGAAAATACCATGTTTTTGTCTGATAGAAATCATGGTATTTCTCTGTTATGCTATTATACATAACACCAAGAAAGTGTCCCATTCATTTTGTAAAGAAGTAAGCAGTCAATATTATAATGTTACTAATCAAGTGATTTCGTATTGGCCCAGTTACAGGTCCGAGGTCATCTGTAATTTTTATGCCTGTAATATGTTATACCCTCTGAAGTTTTGAGTGTCCTTCCGTCCGTCCGTCTGTCCATCCGTCGGTGCCTCATAGTTTCTTGTCCGCTCCATAATTCTGACACCCTTTGAGAAATTTGCATGAAACTTCACAGATATGTAGAGCACTATGAGACATTGTGCAGAACGTTTGAACTGTATCACTCATTTTCTTACTTTTGGAGTTGTTGTCCTTTGAACATTGAACATAGCCATTTCTATCATAGTTTCGTGTCCGCTCCATAACTTCAATACCGTTTCCATGAAACTTCACAGATATATAGATCATCAAGAGACGGCATGCAGAACATATGAGCTGTAACTCTGATTTCCTACTTTTGGAGTTATTGCCCTTTGATCTTTGAATATAGCTGTTGCTTTCAGTCTCGTGTCATCTCCATAACCTTGATACCATTCGAGAAAGTTTCACGAAACTTCGCAGATATGTAGAGCAGACTGAGACGACGTGCAGAGCAAATGAACCATAACTCTGATTTTCCTACTTTTGGAGTTATGGCCCTTGAACAGAGCCATTTCTATCCTGTAGTCTGTTTGAAACACCATGTCTCTTGAACCTAATGATTGATTCTAACCAAACACGCATGGTTACGTCACTAGGATAGGGGGAAAACAGCCATTAGGTTTTTATGACCTTTACCTTATTTTCAAGGGCACAGGCCCCCAAGTGCCAATTTCGGGCCAAAGATTGCTTGTCTGCACCCAATCTCATGAACATATCAAATGAATGTGGTCTAACTTGGTACAATACGTTTATATCATAGCAATTGACAAGGGCCTTCTCATGAAAATGACAGACCAAACGGCTATCCAAAATAAAATACATATTAGCAATACATACATGCAAAGGAGAAGAATAATACTAAAGAACCGCCTTGAAACAGTCAGTAAAGCTAGGGTGGGAGGTGGGGTGCTTAAATCGACTTTACATGGCCACAACCCTCGCCTTTGGTTCTGTCGTGGTTTTGACAAATAATTTGTTCAGTCCGCATAAAGATTTTTCTAACCATGAACATGTAATCTGTACAGTTTAACAGTAAATTGTTCTACAATGCCTCTTATCAGCTGATTAATAGAGTCTATTTTATTTCATTAATTGTATTTACAGGTCCTATATAATAAATATATTTATCATATGACATCGCATCTGAGAACGTAATAACGCCATGTAATAAATTCCGTAATCCACTAGTGGATTAAATATGCAAATTAGTTAGGTACATCCCGTAACGTTACACGTACGACATCATTAACGACGATGTGTTCACTATTTACGGAATATTGAAAATTTTGCTAACAACCGTGAATAAAATGAGTTTTTAAAGTCTTATGATAAATAGAGTCTTGCATTCATGCTCATGCATTACTGAAATTATCAAACTCGTTGAGGAAAAGGCAAAAAAAGGGAAAGCCCCGCATTTTATCCCTTTTACTCAACTCGTTTAATAAATTCAATAATACATTAACACTCATATAAGATCCTCTATTTAACAAAAATGTAACGTATTAAATTAGTTCAAATATAACAAATATACATTCAAGAATATGATATACAGAATAAAATATAATTAAAAATGTCCGTACGTAGATACCTGAACTGTATGGCGTTGTATTGGACGAATTTGTCTATTGTTGTATATGCAGACGTTTATGTTGGTTTGTGAGTACATTGTACATAGACAAACCAGTATTGAATTTTGATCATAAACTATAATTTAAAAAAAACAACTGATGTACAGTAGAATATAACATACTTATTATCCGTAATTATTATCCGTAATTCACTTGGCCAAGCTTTTTATGGTAGATATCTCGAAGATTAGCCGTGTCATTAACCAGTGAAGGTACAATCTGATATCACAATCTCACAGTGGATTACTTAGCTGAGCTCTGGAAATAATAAAACTGCAATCGCTGTGGATTAATTTTTTAAAATGGAAGCAATAGTGACATAAAAACCATTGTGTGACATAAAAAAACATTATTGCGAGTGCACCGGTGTTTCTTTTTTATTCTTCACTGTCCCCTTCTTTTATTTCTTATTTTGATGTGTTTTTTCCTGTCTTCGTCGCCACTGCATATTTGCTTTTTTTCCGGGTTTGCCCAATTCTTTCTTTCTTTACTCTGCTATTTAGGAAACAATTAAGGCCCAGACCAAGTTGCAGTTTCTTTACTCAGTGGAGCGCTGTGGTGCAGTGGTAAAGCATCGGATTTGAGATCGAAGGGTTGCCGGTTCGATCCTCGCAAGCGCCAAGTGTTGTTTCTTTGAGCAAGAGACTTTGCTTCCAAAGGATCTAACTATTCAGAACTTATTTATCTTCACTGCAGCTGGTGCTGTGCCGTAAAAAGTCTCCCCGTACATCCATCATAGTGCAGATTATATTTTCTGGTCCTTTTGGATCATTGGGTTCATTTAGAATCATTTTGAAAATAGAGTTCTGCTTAAGCCGGTGCTAGAGGGCGTGGCCGGTGTTGCACATTTCAGTACTGGTCAGAAACAGACTCAATAAAACCAAGTCTGCTATTTTCTTTTATTTGGTGTATTCTTTGCTTCCAAAGGATCTAACTATTCAGAACTTATTTATCCACATTGCTTAGTCCTGGTTTCTACCCAGGAAAAGAGGGCCACATGGAAGATTAGTACTAGTACTAAATGTGTTACCCTCTATAAATAAGGTTGATTATTATTATTATTATTATTACTCCATGTCACGTGAATGGAATCAATGTAAAACAAAATTATTCACCCCACCCTGCCCCACCACAGACAAAAGTCGGAAGCATAAATATTATAGTCTATTACCAGTGGTAAACGGCAACTGCTGTAGGGTCGAAAACTTTACTCACAGCCACTCTGTGTCTGTAATGATAACGACAATATACGAATGGGCATCGTCGCTTATATATATTGGCACTTGCATATTTAATTAGCCATATATTTTATATGTGTTTACCTCTTAAAACTTTCAAAATGCCCTTGTATAGACATTTTCCTGAATGTTGAAATAGCATTCTTTGCAGTAGAACGTCAGTGGTTTGATCACCTTTTGGGCAATGTTAATTGATGCTAGATAGAGCTAGTTCTAAGCACTGAGAGTTAATCATAGTCCAGGGACTGCAAGGGGGGTCATAATTAACGGGCGCCTCCGCCCATCGGGGCTTGCAAAAATAGATTGGGCTGCATGGTGCTTCCAGGCAGAGCTATAACCGACCCCATATGATAACTGGTAAACCGCTTAGATGGTCCAAGCCTGGCGGGGCAAAGTGGTACAAGTCGGACCGTCCCTGCATATATAAAACATTTTGGTTTGTTTGGGCAGAAGGGCTTAGGTTGTCATTTCATCTCAAAGCCGGGTAAAAGCCTCACATAATTGGAACATTATCTCCAAAATGACCTAAATTGTGTTCTCAATTCAAACAAACAAAATTTAGGGATATGTTTTTGATCTTCAATTAAATAAATTACGCAGAGGCAGTTCTAATGAGTATACACATCCTATACAGGATAAAATATAAAAACAATTTATCTAACCATGTAAGCTATCCCTAGCTATATATTATCTGAAGCTATCAGAAGAATTTCAAAAATGAGTTTCATCACGTGGAGTGAAGATCCCCGTAAACCCCTCTTTATATAAAGAAAACTGGGGTTTACAGGGTATACATTAATTTTCTGCTAAAATACATAGGATATGGGTGTTCGTTGGAACCGCCTCTTTGAGGCGGTTCTAACGAGCACCCACAACCTATGTTTTGAGTGGTAATGAAAAAGGTATCACAAATTTTCATTGAAAATTGCTTGTTCTGGCTACATGATAGATACTGTAATGGAATCAGCCATGGTGAATAAGCTGTCTGTGCATCTGTGAGTGACAATGCTATTCTCTGAGCCCAGTTGTTCCAAACTAATGATGTGGTTTAAAACTTTGACCATTTAACCCTTATCCCGTTGCATAAATTAATTAAGCCACTCCCACTGCTGATTATCAACCGATCAAGTTACTTGATATAATGTATTTTTCAATTCCCAAACCGCATGACATGCAAAGGTAGGGGCTTTCGTGAACAACAAGATAAGGGTTTACATGGCAATATATTATGTTATGCAGACAAACTGTCAGGATCTTTTGCAGATGCCAACGCTGCCCCACCTCCAAAAGTGGCGGGGAATAATGTTTTACCCTCCGTTCATCCGTCCGTCAGCGCCTCATGATTCCATGTCCGTTCTATAACTCTGATACCGTTTGAGATATTTTCACGAAATTTCACAGCACCATGAGACGACGTGCAGAACATATAAAACATAACTCTGATTTGCCTACGTTTTAGAGTTAATTTCCTTTGAAAATTGAACATAGCCATTTCTGTCATGAACTCGTGTCGCGCCGTAACTGTGACACCGTTAGAGATATTTTCATGAACTTCATACAAATGTAACCCATCGTGAGACAACGTGCAGAACATATGAACCATGACTGGTTGTTATTGCCCCTTGAACATGGAACATAGCCATTTCTTCACTGTACCCGTGTCCACTCTGTAAGTTGAATACCGTTCAATATATGTCATCTAAAATGTCTTATATATGTATAGCACAATGAAACCACTTGCAAACACAAGAACCGTAACTCTGGTTCACGTAATTTTGGAGGTACCGCCCTTTGAATACAGTAAATATTGCAAATAGCCATTTATACCAATTGTACTCGTGTCTGCTTTGTAAATTCGAAACCGTTTCAGATTTTTTTTTTATGAAACTCACACAACTGTAAATCATCATGAGACGAGGCGCAGAACACTAGAACCGTAAACCTGGCTGATCTACTTCTGGAGTTATGGCCGTTTGAACAGAGAAAAAAGTTATTTCTGTAATTTATTAGTGCCAGCTCTATAACTTGAAAACTGTTGAGATATTTTCTTGACAATTTATACATAATATGACATACAGAAAACAGGAACCATAATTCTGAATTACTTCTTTTTGGAGTTACCGCTCTTTGAACATTGTAAATAGTGATCTTAGTCTTTCTATAACTTGAAAACAATTTCAGAGATTTTCTTCGTCTTGCAAAAATGTAAAGCAACATATGTTATCATGAAAGGCACAAGAACCATAAGTCTGGCTTAACTAATTTTAGTTATAGCTCTTTAAACACTGAAAGAGGCGTTTTATGTGATATTTTGTATCTCCTCTGTAAACAGGAAAAAAAGGATTTGGAGATATTTTCATTCAGACGAATATGAGGCACTATGAGGGGATCAACAAGAAAACAGGAACTGTAATTCGGATTTTCTGGAGCTATGGCCCTTTGAACATTGAAAATAGTAATCTAAGGTCACATATTCATGTCAGCGTTCAATTGAATTCTTTTAGCTCGCCTTACAAAAGTAAGGGGTTGCTATTGCCATACCCCCGTCGTCGGCATCAGAGTCGGCGTCGACATCCGCATTAGGTTACTGTTTACCTGCAAGCTCTTTTTTGTAATATTTATTTTCAAGTCAATATTACACCATGAAAAAGACATTATTTTACATATTCTTTTTTTACTCCATTTCAAAGTGTTTTTTTTCTTAAATTGGACACTTTTAGAAGTTAATAATTTCATCTGTATTACACCCCCCTTGGTTCCCTTTGTTAAGTTTACATGCTGATAGTGTTGGACTTTCACAGAGGGTCGTGAGATCAAATCACGATGGAGGAATTTTCTTCTTCACATACGAGAGTTATTATTACTTGCAAGTTTGTGGCGTGTTTTATGCCAAAAACTTGAAAATATCAACTTCGGTTTTAAAATGCATCAGCTATCGTTTATTTTAGGGGAACTATTTGGTTCTCTTTCAAATACTGCAGTCTGTTTAACTCTTTTAATAAGAAAATGGCTTCGGGGACAAAAACTGCAAAATTGATTTTTTTAAAAACAAAAACACTTAAAACGATTTTTTTTGTTCTGTGGTCCTTCTGGTCCTCTTATTGCTGCAGTCTGTTGATCTATTTTTTCACAAAAGAAAATGTCATTTTGGGGCAAAAACTGCGTAATTGAAATTTTATTTTTGATAAATTACCCTCTTCCAACTTAGGCCCCATAGGCGAGTTATGTTGTCTTCTGACAACTATTGTGGACAGTGTTATGGCACTTGCTTGATGTAACAGCAGCGGCTGGTCATCATGCATTGCTTGCAGTGCTTTTATTGTCAGCAAAAAAATACCTCTGTATTAGATTTGAGCCAGCGCACGACAAAACCTACAATAAGACGTGCGTCCAGCGAAGACTCAGATCAGCCTGCGCATCCATATAGTCTAGCCAGAGACTTCTCTGGCTGCATGAAGGAGCAATGGGTCCTTAGCTAGCCTTAGAGCGCACAGCGAAGACTCTGATCAGACTGCGCGGATGCACAGGCTGATCTGAGTCTTCGCTGGGCGCACATTTATTATTGTAGGTTTTGTCGTGCGCTGGCTCATTTTGTACTTACAATGCTATGAACAACTGGGTCCAGGTCCCTATGTGGGTTTTTTTTTTATATGAAATTATATGATATTTTCTTTCATTCATTCTTCTTTCTTTCTATCTATCTTTCTTATTTTTTGCTCCAAACTATCGAATGTTGATGTTCAATTTTGATAGAACTACTTAATCAGGTACTCAGACAGTATTTTGGAGCACAAATAAGGAGATCGTATCTGTTTTGTAAAATTTAACTTTGATCTGTATACAGTGGTATTATCAATATTGTTAGTAACAAAGGATATGTTCAAATGATTTTCAGTGCCAAATTGCTTGTTTATTGAAATGGCATCATACTTTATGCCCCATACTTTAATATGAGTTGGCGGGTTATATTGGTTCTGATGGGTCCATCCATCTGTCTGTCTGTCTGTCTGTCTGTGTCCATTCATTTGTCTGTTACGATTTTAAGCACAACCATGCAGAATGACTAGAGCTACAATCTAAAAAGTTTATGTATGGAATACGCATGAAAAAGGAGCAGACTTAGAGGTGTTTTTTTTTTCTGTCCGACTTGATGTGACAGATTCATGCCATTTTTCGATTATACCCGTGTAACCCTTTGGAACCTTGTCAACAAAATATCTCGAAAACCACCTGAGCTAGACACATGGTATTTGGTAAATATTGGACCAATTAGAAGATGACCTAATAAACTTTTGACAAAAACTGTGCAAATATTTGGCATTTGCCCCCGCCCATCGGGGCTTGAAGCAAATAGATGGGCTGCATGATGCTTCCACGCAGAGCTGAATCCGACCATATATGGGTACTGGTAAACCGCTTAGAGGATCTAAGCCTGCCCAGGCATAGCGGTGCGAGTCGGCCGGGCCATGCTTATAAATCCTATTGGTTTCATTGGGCGACTTAGACATCGGATTAACAAGTGTGTGTAATGAACACCCCTGTAAACCCACTTTGAGTAGAGAAAAGAAGGGTTTACAGGGGTATACATTATTTTATGTATTTTTGTTTCAAAACAACTGCACCAATGAGGCGGTTCTCACGAGCACATACAAAGTTTGGAGATATCACAGACACCATTTTATCACAAACTTGTATTGCCTTTAGCCATTTTCCATTGTGATCCAATGGGACCTTTTCAACAAAAAATCGGCCATATACCTAGCTATGAGCTCTGAAAGTGAGTCGACTATTCTGCAAAATGACCTTTTCACCCAAGAAAAATGGGAAAACCATGGGACACGAAATGCTAGGTTCTGCATATCACACGAGCTAATATATAGCCCATATAGTCTGATATAGACTAAATACATATTTCACGACACTCTCCTAGAATCAACACTCGGTCAAATACATGTATATGAGTGTTACCATCTCAGATAACCTTCCTTGGACCCTCCCCACCCCCATACCTACCCAACCACCACACACCCACCCACACATACACACACACACTCCAAACACTAGTGTGTTTAAAAAAGAACATCATGGTCCATAGTTGTGGCCTTAAATCCATAGGTTATACAACATTACTATGGCCACAGTTTTAATAGGTTTCTACATACAATAATATACGAGGGTAGGCTGAAAAGTTTTGAGCCTGACCAAGAAGCATGTATCGAACAGCCATGAAATTTTGTTTTCATTAAATCCAAACCTTTATTACTTGATTTGACTCAAATGAGTTCAAGTTTACCTGCAATAACGTAGAAATTCTATACTTTGAAAATTGATACTAGCACGTTTTTGAGAAAATGGACAAAATCTGGCAACGTGGTGTCATCAAGTACCTCCATAAAAAGGGGTTAGTTCCTAAGGACATCCATGCCGATATGGTTGCTACATTAGGGGATGATGCTCCTTCGTATGCAAACGTGAAAAGGTGGGCAGCAAGTTTTAAGATGGGCAAGGACAGCTTTGAAGATGATGACCAGTGTGGACGACCCAAAACGGCAACAGCTGAGGAAACCATCAGCCAAGTGCACAGGGCCGTGATGGATGACAGGCGTTTAACTGTGAATCAGTTAGCTAACACTGTTGCCATCTACCGTGAACGAGTAGAGAACATTCTACACAGTGACTTGGGAATGTCGAAGGTTTCCGCCAGCTGGGTGCCACGGCTTTTGACGCCTGGCCAGACTGAACCTGTCACAAGCTAATTTGGCTATTTTTGAAGCAGACCAAGATGGTTTTCTTGACCGTTTTGTCACTCAGGATGAGTGTTGGGTTCATCACTTTGAGCCAGAGACCAAAAGACAATCCATGCAATGGAAGCACCCTGGCTCACCCCCTCCAAAGAAGGCAAAGGTCATATCCTCTGCATGGAAGGTGATGCCATTAGTGTTCTGGGATGCCAAGGGTATAATATTCATAGATTACTTTCAAAAGGGCAGAACAATTAATGGGGAGTATTATGCAGATCTGCTAAAACAATTGCGAAAAGCAATAAAGGCTAAACGACCCGGAAAATTGACAAAAGGGGGTCTTGTTCCATCAGGACAATGCGCCTGCTCATAAATCGGTTGTCGCAATGGCTGCTGTGCATGACTGTGGTTTCACACTTGTCGATCACCCTCCGTATTCACCTGATCTAGCTCCATCAGATTATTTCCTGTTTCCAAACATGAAAAAGCACTTGGCTTGGCAGCATTATCGGTCAGACGAGGAGGTGATAGCTGCTGTGGAGGAGTTTTTCAGGGACCAAGATGAGGCCTTATATACCACTGGGATCCAAGGACTCCAGCGTCGCTGGAGGAAGTGTGTTGACAGGAAGGGAAACTATATTGAAAAATAAGGCACTTTCAGCATGGACAAACCATTGGATCTTGGTCAGGCCCAGAACTTTTCAGCCTACCCTCGTATACTACATAACTTGAAACTGTGTAGCACAGGGAAGCCCGCTGGGCTATCCTTGACTATCAATGGAACGTCCAACATAAAATTGATTTAAACACTGCGGCTCTGTTATGTTAATCCAAATTATAATAGAGCAATTAAAGATGCGAACAGAAATCAACCCATCCATTTAATGCTTTTGACAATTATTCAATTTAAAAGAACCACTTTCACCCATCCATCCACCCGTCGGCCCACCCGTCTGTCAGTCTGTCCGTCCGTACATTCAAACATCCGTTCATATGTCTATCCGATCGGGTGAACTTTGCATATGAGGCTGTCCGAATAGTTTGGATCATTTCGTTATTAACACTTGTATGCACCTATGGAGGTTGGTGTCAGTGTTCCTTAGGGCCTCTGTGGCCTTGCTAATAAGAACGCTTCTTCATAAGCATTTGGTCTATCACCGCTATGGGTTCGAGTCTGGCTTGGTCACATTTGAGGCGTCAAGTTCTGCAACGGCAGGTCAGGTGTATTTTTCTCCGTGCACTGACTCAATTTTTCGCCCACCTTCGATAAACAACAGGCTCGAAATAAGTGAAATAATTTTGAATGGGCCTTACAACCAAGGTCAAAAGAAAAAATAAGTTGTCCCTACGTGGCCGTCCGTGACTAAGCCCAACAAAGCATTCGTGCGACAGTCCATCCGTCCATCTACAATAACATAAGTACCTGGGTTATAAATAGTACGAAATGACCAAAAAGTCCGAACTGACAATACCTAAGTTATTTCGTAACCACTTTTGTCAATTCGTACCCGGCTTCTAAATGACTGAAATGGTTATGAAATGACTTATTTATGAAATGGTTGTTGGTGGGTACGAAATAACTACAAAACAGATACGAAATGACCAAAATGGTTCGAAATGACTAGGGTTTCGAAATAACTATAATAGTAACGGAATGACTCTGGTTCGAAATGGTTGTCGGTGGATATGAAATGACAAAAAAGACAGATATGGAATGACCAAAATGGTACGAAATGGCTAGGGTACGAAATCACTGGAAACCGAAAATATCTGCTAGAAGAGTGTATCTACCAGCTTCCTGTCATTTCGTACCCTAGACATTTCGTACCATTTTGGTCATTTCATATCCTTTTTTATTTATTTATTTATTTCTTTTTTTTTTTGTCATTTCGTACCCACTAACAACCATTTCGTTCCCAAGTCATACCCAGGTACGAATTGACCAACGCTGTTACGAAATGACTTAGGCATGACTTAGGCATAGACATTCCGTACTTCTTTTGCCATTTCGTACTATTTTGTTAATTTCGTACCCAGGTACTAATGTTATTGTAGACGGACAGATGGCCAGCTGCACGGATGACTGGTTGCGAGAGACAGTTTTTATTTTGCTTTTACGGCCCTTTCAGTATTTTTCAATAATTTCGAGCCGATCGTTAATCGGAGGTGTGCGAAAACCGGAGTGCCCGGAGAAAAACAACCTGACCCTCCATTGCAGAACTTCGCGTCTCACATGTGACCCGAGCCACATTAGAATCCACAGCGGTGAGATACCCAGCGTTCTTACCCACTTGGCTACAGAGGTCCTTAGAGACAACTTTAAATGGGAAATACGTTACTGAAAAAGAAGCCCCCCCCCCCCCCGCCCTGGTGTAATGGTAATGCTACACGCCTTGTTAAACAGGGCTCGTGGGTTCGATCCCGGGCTTCTCCAGACTTTCGGATGAGTCGTTAAATCGAGGTCCTGTTTCCGTATGAACTTAGTTCTTGGTGGGACGTAAAATTCAAACACACACGCGCGCATTACTGAAAAGGGACTGACCATTACCTTCGCAGGTGTCAATCAATGTTTAAACTGTGCGGAAAACTGAACCTTCTAACCTCATTTGCCAAGTTTGCTAGATCGGACAGACAGATTGGTGTTTGGCTGAATGGATGGATGTGTAACAGGTCGACCATGTGGCTCGGTAGCTCACTCGGTAGAGTGTTCGCACAGTTTGCGGGAGGCCCTGGCTTCGAGTCCCGGTCGAGCCATGTTCTTTTTCCACCCCTGTGACATTTGGTGGCCAGTGTGGGTCCATCATCGCGTCTTGGGAGCATGAAATAGTATTTAATTAAGTTTTGCAGCCGGACTGGATAGGACCTAGAGATTCGGGACGAATCTCATTAGGCAGGGGCAAAATGTAACAGATCGACCATGTTGCTCGGTAGCTTAGTCGGTACAGTGTTCGCACGGTATCGAGCGGCCGTGGGTTCGAGTCCCGATCGAGCCATATTCTTACCTTTTTATACCAGTTCTTAATTTATCCAGCTGTAAAAATGTTTTATTTTATACTTAGCATTGAAATTAATGCATATCTGAAACAAATAAAATGATATTTTACAGTGTGAAATATATATGATATTTTCACAGTGTGAAAAATAACGGCCATGTTATTTTCACAGTAGCAGCCCGGACAACATGTTTGTTTGTTTGTTTTTCGTATAAAATAAAAAAGAAATTTCCTTTTTTCCGATCAATACCAATATTTCATCGAATGTGTTGAAAACATATTTCATTGAATGTGTTGAAAACATATTTCATTGAATGTGTTGAAAATATCAGCAATTTTCTCGAGTGCGAAGCATGTTACGAACACAATTACAGTACATCGCCAAAATCACATACAAAATAAAATGGAGCTTCATCACGTAAGCAAGTCCGTGAAATGAAGACCTCCCTTTACCCCACTTCATATTGAGAAAACTGGGGTTTACGGGGGTACACATTATTTTTCTTATTTTTGCTCCAAAACATATGTTGTGGGTAGTCGTTAGAACCGCCTCAATAGGTTGTGGGTACTTGTTAGAACCGCCTCAATGAGGCGGTTCTAACGAGCACCCGCAACCTATGTTTGCAGTTATTATAATAAAATATCACCGATTTTCGTCAGAAAAAGTAGTCATTTTTGAGATGTGAAAAATGCACTTTATCGCAAAGGTGAGTTATCGTAATGACATCTTTCGATACAGACTTCACACTCGTCATCACGAAAACACACCTTTATAATATTCATACCCTTAAACTCCACTTTTATACAGTAAAACTGAGGTTAATAGGAGTAGATAATAGTTTTCTTATTTCTGCCGAGAAACATAGATACACACAATATTTGTTTTGAGAAGAAATAAGAAAAAAATCTCAGAATTGTTTTCTGATTATTTTCATTTTTTTTTTTTTTGGTAAAATTATCAATATATTTGAATATGTATGTTTTCGTAATGGCATTATGAAAACACGCCTATTCAAATACATTGTAAATTTTACCGCAAAAAAGGCAAAAAATTTAGGCTGAAAAATTGTTATATTTTTCTTATTTCTGCTCAATTTTTAGATTTAAATGTAGATTGTGGGTATACGTTAGAACCGCCTAATCGAGGTGGTTCCAACGAATGAGGCGGCTCTAACGAGTATCCACAATATACATTTTAAAGCAGCAATACGCAAAATAAGTGTTTCCATCCCCCCCCCCCCCCAACCACAATTTTACTTTTTAAAAGTGGGCCGCAAGGGGATCAAATTTATATAGGCTAGCTAATAGGATCATATGGTAGATAATAATAATAATAATAATAATAATAATAGACTTTATTGATAGAGGGTAACACAATTAGTAATAGTACTAATCTTCCTGGGTATAAACCAGTACTAAGCAATGTGGATAAAGTCTCTTGCTCAAGACAACAACACTTGCGGCTTGTGAGGATCGAACCGGCTACCTCTCGATCTCAAATCTGATGCTTTACATTGCACCACAGCGCTACAGTAGTATTTGTATGCTTTATATGTTATCCTCTCTAAATAAAGACATTACTATTATTATTATTATTATTATTACTATTATTATTATTATTACAAAGCAGTTTACAACTGTTTTGTTTGGCGGGCTGAGGGCTACTGAGAAATTTTAATGTACCGCATGTTCACCTAGGAGTCACTCTGCTGCAGAGACGGACCGGACCGTTTCTGTTGTTTACAGAATAAGGTGCAGAGTTGCACCGACTGGCAAAAACATAGATTTGGCTGTTTAAGTCATTTATTATTATTTGACCTAAATATTATTGACGGGGACGTTAAATCTCAATTCGAACAAACATTAGAACACATAGTGCCATTTACTTGTATGTATGTGAAATAAATGGCTCACTAAGAGCGCAAGAACACATCTGAGAAGTTAAGTTTTTGTTCAGCCACATGTTCGTCTGCAATTTGATTAAAGTTTTTTATACAGAGTAATTTTGATGGATTTGCCACTATTCGCCAATTTATGTTCTGCAAGTTGTGTGAGGGAAACAGTTCAAGTTTGAATGGTGGTCAATCAAGGAGTTTGAGTGTTTGCTGTTGTCTGTGATTGACTGGCCGACGATAAACTGACATAATGATTAATAAATTAATTGAAGACTAATAAATATAGTACTTATGCTCAGTGAAAGGAATTACTTAGCGCCCTTTTGAACATCTGCAAACCGAAAGCCAAACATTCAGCGCCGCAGACGTGTACTGCTTGCGACATTTAACTGATTTTTATTCACGCTCGTTTAAAACATATTGGTAAAATAACGGTTAATTAATGAGCATTAATCACTTTTTACACATGTTCTGCCAAGTTCTGCAACAGCAGGTCAAGTGTTTTTTTCTCCGGGCACTGGCTCCGGTTTTCGCCCACCTCCGATAAACAATCGGCTCGAAATATGCGAGTTGATTTTGAATAGGTCGTAAAACCAAGACCAAAAGAAAGAAATAAGTTGTCCGTAACTAAGCCGGTGACAGTCCGTCCGTCTACAATAGCCTAAATACACTGGTTATAAATTGTACGAAATGATCAAACAATTACGAACAGACTATGTTTAAGTCATTTCATTGGTAACCGGTCATTTCGTACCCAAGCCATTTCGTACACAAATCATTTGTACCTGTGTTTGTATTGGAGTTTAACGACCCAGTCAACACCATTTAGGTCATTTTCGAGCCGGTCAGTTTACCTATCAACACTTTTCCTGGGCAGGCTTATACGTAAGCGGTTAATCATTTCAGTGCACATTCTTTCGCCAGAAACTGACAAATGCCTTTCTTGAATCAGCGGAAGGGAATGACCGTAGAAAAGATTTCATGATCAATCTCCCCGAAAGAATGTTGCCGACCCCGGCAGGTATCGAATCCGCGTCCTCCTGATCAGCAGTCAGACGCGCATCCGACTGAGCTACCGAGGTCAGCATCATTTCGTACCATTTTGGTCAGTTCGTATCCGCTTTTATTTTCAATTTTGTACCTACTTTAGTCATTTCGTACCCGGTTTTGTTATTTCCTACCGACTTAAATTTATTTATTTTCTCCTTAACGTTTTGGTCATTTCCCACCCATTACGAGAACACGCCTATATAATTTTGACCCCATCATACCCCACTTTTATATAGTAAAACTGGGGTTTAAGGGTCTATACATTATTTTTCTTATTTCTGCTCAAAACATAGATTGTGGGTACTCGATAGAACCGCCTCGTCGAGGCGGTTCTATCGAGTCCCCGCAATCTATGCTTTGAGCAAAAAGAAGAAAAATATCACACTTTTTCATGTTAAAATTTCTATTTTTTGGCCAAACAAAAGTGGCAATGTATACATGTATAGGCGGGTTTTCGTAATGCCAATTTCGGTCACTATAGTGAAGACGTCACAGACGGAGAGCCAACAGACTAAAATGGTCAAACGGTCTTCCAAAATTAAAATAATAATAATAATATATTCGCATTGCATACATGCAAAGACGAACTATATCAATAATAAACCACAACAGAAGAACCGTCTTGGATAGGTTGAATAGCTTCTTAAAATAAAAGAAGCAAACTGTCAAAACGTTTCTGCCTTTTGTTGTTGTTTTTTCAAGATAGAACAGTTTTGTGGCTTTCTGTTTATTTTTGCTTAACAAATTGTATCGCAATATAAAGAATCCTTAACTTTTAGAAGACGATGCTCCAGTTTTGATAGGGGAGATAAATATGCTTTAGAGTGTTCTCCCCTTTTTTCCCCTTTAGTGAAACGAGGCTCCAGTGAGCTTTATATGAAAATGACTAGGGCTGCCGCCTGTAACAGCTCTGTTTAACTATGACAAACTCAGATTGATTGATTGATTAATTGAATGATTGATTGGTGTTTACGTCCCATTCAACATTGTATATGTCATTTTAGAGACGTTGCCTCCAACTTTTTCTGACTTTTACCCGACATTCAGATGAAATGACATCTCAAGCCTTGTCGCCGAATGAAACCAAAAGTGTTTATAAGCATGAGCGGCCCGACTTGCACCGCTTTGCTTGGGCAGGCTTAGATCCTCTAAGCGGTTTACCAGTACTCGTGTGCGGTCGGTTTCAGCTCTGCGTGGAAGCATCATGCAATCCAGCCCGGATGGGTGGGGCCGTGACAAACTCAGACTGAGTTTGTCATAGTTAAACGGAGCTGTATGTGTAGCTTCCTTATCCTGTTATCCAATTTTTGTCGCGCCTGCTTTAAGCATGGCGAGATATATAGTAGGAGTCCGGTTTTCCGTTCTTTCGCCCGTTTGACAAGCCGTCAACATTTGTGACAACCCTAACTTTCACCCTAATGCAAGTCCATTTCTCGAGATCTATAAGAGCTTCAACAGTGATATTTGGTATAGACTTGCATCTTGGAATGGCAACTTTAAGGCAACCATATCTGACCTTGTCTACATTTCATGGTTCACTGACTTTTAGAATTATGGCGACCACCTAACGTTCACCCTAATGTACGAGTCCATTTCTCGAGACATAAATGATACTTGGTACAAACTTGCGTGTAGGAATGACAACTTTAATGCAGGCATCCGTATCTCGCCTGTACCTTTATTTCACGGTTTACTGACTTTAAGTGCTTCCACGCAGAGCTGAAACCGACCCGCACACGAGTACTGGTAAACCGCTTAGAGTATCTAAGCCTGCCCAGGCAAAGCGGTGCGAGTCGGCCCGTCCATCTTATAAAACCTATTGGTTTCATTGGGCGACAGGGTTTGAGATGTCATTTAATCTCAATGTCGGGTACAAGTCCTACAAAATTGGAAGCAACGTCTCCAAAATGACCTTTACAGTGTCGACGGGGACGTTAAACCTCAAGTCAAACAAACAGACAAACAAAACTGACTTTAAGTTTGTTTGTTTGATTTGAGGTTTAACGTTCCCGTCAACTTTGTGGGACTTTTACCCGACATTGAGATGAAATGACATCTCAAACCCCGTCACCCAATGAAACCAATAGGGTTAATTAGCATGGACGGTCCAACTCGCACCGTTTTACCTGGGCAGGCTTAGATTCTCTGAGCGGTTTATCAGTACCCATGTGCGGTCGGTTTCAGCTCTGCGTGGAAGCATCGTGCAGCCCATAAATTTCTTCAAGTCCCAATGGGCGGGGGCATTACTGACTTTAAGAGTTTCATTAATGATATCTGGTACAAATTTTAGTGACTTTGTAAATTATTGCGACCACCCTGACTTTCACCCGAATGTAAGAGTCCATTTCGCGCGAACTATAAGAGCTTCTTTATTGATACTTGGTACAAGCTTGCATCTAGAAATGACAACATTTATGCAGGCATCCATGTTTGACCTTGACCTAAATAACATGATCATGTGACTTTGCGCTCCCACCCGACATAGTCTTCGGCGGAATTCTTGTTCTTTTCTCATTATAATATAAATCAAGGCTTTCTCAAGAACTATAAAAGCTACGAAACTTTGTACAATACTTATATTGTGCTTATTGTTTTTTCATTCTACTTTCTCTTCAGGCCAATGAACGATTTTTTACGAATAACAAAAGCTTGGTGTATTATTTTAATGATGATCAGTTAGTTATATCGTGTTTCTCGGCGCATTTGATCATCTGTTCTTCTTTTTCTCATTATGTTAAAACGTCATTGTAGTAAATATCCTCTAAACCCCACTTATATATTGCGAAAGCTGGGGTTTACACTGGTGTACATTATTTTTTTCTTATTTCTGCTCCAAGACACAGATTGTGGATAGTCGTTAGAACAGCCCAAATTAGGCCCTTCTGACGAGCACCCACAATCTATTTTGGAGTACAGCAACAAAACTAGCACAATTTCTTACCAGAACCGTAACCAGTTTGGAGATATATACTATCATGATTGTGCATAATATTTTTTGACAAAGATTTCTTAGGAACTATAAAACTCAGAGATTTACATTGTGTCAGAGAAAATGTGCTCGTCCTGTCTATTGTTCTTCAGTTTGTTCATTCCTCTTTCTATCTATATCTATATACTGACACACGCCCTCGCGGACATTTTAGGCAGGACTGTGCCGCATCTGTTCGTAAAAGACAGAAAAAAGCAAACTATAGTACAAGGATAAAAGTGAAGATAGAATTGGCTAAAAAAAGGTGATAGGTTAGGATAGTGAAGAGTAGCTAAAAGCAGATGAAAGCAAGCGTTCCAGGGACTAGGGGCGTGAGTGCTGTAGCTTGCAGACTTTTGCATTGAAGGATTCAAGGTTCTGTAGGTTGTCAGGGCATTCCACTGTACTATAGCAAGGGGGAAAAGGGAGTATTTACAATAGTCACGGGGTGTGTAGACCTGCCTAAGGGCCATGGTGTGTGAATATCTGGAATGTCTTAGACTAAGGTGAATGTAGGTTGGCAGAGGTACAGCAACATAACCATGAATGATTTTATAAAACAGACAAAGCGGACACCAGCACGCCTTTGTTCCAATGATCTCCATCCAAGTTCTTGTAGGATCTTAGATACACTGGCTTGTCTATCAAAGTTGTTGACTGTCCAGCGAGCAGCTCTACGCTGGACCTCTTCGATTCGGAAGATCCGCTCCTGTGCGGGTCCCGAGCAGCTGAAGCATATTCCAGCTGCAGTCTGACCAGGGTGTTGTATGCCTTTTCACGAACCTTTGGCATCTTAGTTTTTATGTTTCTCCGGATGAACCCAAGTGTCCGGTCAATGTGAGGATTCCACAAAGTCCACTGGAGATATCTTGCACTGGTGACTGTCTCCAGGACTTGGCCATGCAGTGTATATGTAGTTGTCCGGGGTTTCCTAGAGCCAGTCACCTGTACTACCTGGCATTTCGAGTGGTTGAACTCCATGTCCCACCTGGTCTCCCAAGCTTCGAGTTTGATCAGGTCATTCTGGCGGGTTAAGCTGTCGCCTTCATTCTCGATAGTCGTATAAAATGCTGTATCGTCTGCAAAGAGGCGCACTTGAGAGCAGACCTCATCAGGCAAGTCATTTATGTAAATGGGGAACATGATCGGACCCAGGACCCTTGGGGGACACCAGAGGTAACTGGAAACGGGTCCGACTGCTCCCCATCTATAACCACCCACTGAGATCTGTACCCAATCCAGTTCAACACCTTTATTATGGAGCTTCTACGGAAGTTTGATGTGGTTAACTTTATCGAAAGCCTTTTGAAAGTCCAGGGGCCAGTTGTTCAAAACTAACGATGTCGTTAGTTAACGTATCGTTAAAACTTTGACCATTAAATATGGCAAATATGCTAATATTTTTGCTGAAAGAATGTGAGCAGCTTTTGCGGATGCAAAAGCCGCTCATATTTTTTCAGCAAAAATTCCAAAATTTTACATATTAAACTTGCTAGAACAGTTAACAATATGACCACTAACGAGCTCGTTAAGCGAAAGGTGCTTTGAACAACTGGGCCCAGTAATACTACGTATGTCTGCTTTCTCAAACTGGCACCCTGGCAAGGTCCTCTATGAGCATAACAAGTTGAGTCTCGCATGACCTCTTCTCACGGAGGTCATACAAGACTCCTTGTTCGTCCAAATGTTTGACTATGTTTGATGCTAGAACATGTTCTAGGACCTTATAGAGAATGCAAGTCAGGGAGATAGGTCGATATTTGGCTGCTAGAGATTTGTCACCTTTTTTGGAAAACCGGCATGACATTTGCCTTAGCCCATTCCGCTGGAAGCTGTCCGAGTCCAAATTTATTTATTTATTTTATTTTTTTTTTTTTTCGTTAAAGATTTCTCAAAAAATCTACAACCTAGAAGCCTCAAACTTTGTATACGTCGCGATCGTGTTTTCTTGGCATACTTGTTCATCTATTCGTTAATTCTCCGTTCTCTCCATATGATCAAGTCAAACATTTCTTGAGAACTAGGGAACTAGCTAAAAACCTTACATTTGGTATAGTATGTAATGATGACTTACGTCGTGTATTAAACAATGGGCTTTTCTGGCTGATCTGTTCATATGTTCTTTCTTATTTTTCTTCATCTCCATATAGGCCCGTTACGCAAGCACGCCTATACAAATACATTGCCACCTTTATCGCCGAAAAAAGTGAAAAGTTTAAGATGAAAAATTCTGATATTTTTTTCTTATTTCTGCTCAAAATATAGATTGTGGGCACTCGTTAGAACCGCCTCATCGAGGCGGTTCTAACGAGTACCCACAATCTATATTTTAGAGCAGAAATAAGAAAAATAAGGTATACCCCCGGAAACCACAGTTTTACTGTATAGAAGTGGGGTTCAAGGGGTCAATATTATATAGGCGTGTTTTCGTGATGCATTAAAGATTTCTCAGCAACTATAAAAGCTAGAAGCCTCACATTAGGTATGCGATTCAATAATGATGCCTTAGATCATGCATGAGACAATAAGCTTTCTTGGCTTTAGATAATAAGCTTTCTTGGCTTATTTGTTCATTTGTTCTTTCATTATTCTTTCTCTCCATATAGGTCAGTGACAAAATTTTCGTCAAAGTTTTCACAGGAGCTTTAACAGCTAGAAGCCCGAAATTTTGCAGATGACTTAAAGAGACGATGGGCTTTCTCTGCTTATTTATATACATCTGTTATTTCATTATTCTTTTTCTGCTGGTATTTCGTCAACAATTTCTCAGGTACTATACAAGCTAGAACCCTCAAACTTGATAAGCTTAAGTATAATGATTACTGATATAATGTCAGAGACAATGGATTTTCCCGCAGATTTGTTTTCCTCTTCTATCGTACTTCTTTCTCTCCATGACGGCCAGTCTAAAAATGTGTTAACAATCATTACGATAACACACCCGTGCGACATAGTGCATTTTTCACATCTCCAAAATGGCTACTTATGTGATGAAAATCCGTGACATTTTTCTTATATATGCTGAAAACATAACGAGTGTTAAGTTGGTTCCTTATTCCTTATTCCTTATTCCTTGTTCCTTATTCCTTATTCCTTATTCCTTATTCCTTATTCCTTGTTCCTTATTCCTTATTCCTTATTCCTTATTCGATTTTTAACTTCATAGTACTTTGCCACGCGGTGTAACAGAACATTTGCGTATGTCCTAATCATCATCATTTTTACTTCTAAGCATGATGGTATAGGTTTCGAAATCCAGCAGGTATCAACGGCGAATAAGGAATAAGGAACAAATCCAAATTTTCCTTATTCCTTATTCGATTTTCAACTTCATAGTACTTTGCCACGCGGTGTAACAGAACATTTGCGTATGTCCTAATCATCATCATTTTTACTTCTAAGCATGATGGTATAGGTTTCGAAATCCAGCAGGTATCAACGGCGAATAAGGAATAAGGAACAAATCCAAATTTTCCTTATTCCTTATTCGATTTTCAACTTCACAGTACTTTGCCACGCGGTGTAACAGAACATTTGCGTATGTCCTAATCATCATCATTTTTACTTCTAAGCATGATGGTATAGGTTTCGAAATCCAGCAGGTATCAACGGCGAATAAGGAATAAGGAACAAATTCAAATTTTCCTTATTCCTTATTCGATTTTCAACTTCATAGTACTTTGCCACGCGGTGAAACAGAACATTTGCATATGTCCTAATCATCATCATTTTTACTTCTAGGCATGATGGTATAGGTTTCGAAATCCAGCAGGTATCAACGGCGAATAAGGAATAAGGAACAAATCCAAATTTTCCTTATTCCTTATTCGATTTTCAACTTCACAGTACTTTGCCACGCGGTGTAACAGAACATTTGCGTATGTCCTAATCATCATCATTTTTACTTCTAAGCATGATGGTATAGGTTTCGAAATCCAGCAGGTATCAACGGCGAATAAGGAATAAGGAACAAATCCAAATTTTCCTTATTCCTTATTCGATTTTCAACTTCACAGTACTTTGCCACGCGGTGTAACAGAACATTTGCGTATGTCCTAATCATCATCATTTTTACTTCTAAGCATGATGGTATAGGTTTCGAAATCCAGCAGGTATCAACGGCGAATAAGGAATAAGGAACAAATCCAAATTTTCCTTATTCCTTATTCGATTTTCAACTTCATAGTACTTTGCCACGCGGTGTAACAGAACATTTGCATATGTCCTAATCATCATCATTTTTACTTCTAGGCATGATGGTATAGGTTTTAAATAAACGCATTTCTTTCTATTCTCAAAATACTAACTTATTACCTCCTAAGCCCAAGACGTCTTTACGTCATCTTAAACTAGGTATTCAAGAATTTCATAAGAAGTTTGTTTTGGCCCCTGCAGACAAGGCCGCTAACAACGTCGTCGTTGTGTGACGGCTCCACTATGTTAACACGCTTAAGCAGGAGCTTGGTGGTACTATGGCCTATGAACTTCAGCCTTTAGCTGAAGAGAGAGCTATAGTAGATAAACATGTTTGTCTTTCAGCCACCAAGTTTGCTGTGTGTGTTAACGAAGGCCAAGACAAGCTTCCTACGCTATACTGGTTACCAAAACTTCATAAAAAACCTTACAAAGCACGGTTTATTGCAAATTCTAGCTCTTGCACTACCACTGAACTTTCTAAATTATTAACTTCCTGTCTTACTGCTATTAAAACGCATGTAATTAAATATTGTGATAAAGTCTTTGAAAGATCAGGAAGAAATCTGTTTTGGTCTATAAAAAATTCGAATGAGGTTTTAAATAAATTGAAATCTAGACATTTTCGTGCTTCTAGTCTGTCTACCTACGATTTTTCCACTCTTTACACTACACTTCCTCATAATCTTATAAAAGAAAAGCTTAATGATTTAATTGAATGGACTTTTCACAGAGAAGATTCTCTCTATCTTGCATGTAATGTCAGAAATGCATTTTTCACTTCTAAAGAGCATAAGAATTATACACTTTGGTCATGTCAGAAAGTGTGTGATGCCCTCACCTTTCTACTTGACAATATTTATATTAGATTCGGTACTAAGTTATTTAGACAAATTGTGGGTATTCCGATGGGTACTAATTGCGCACCTCTTGTGGCTGATCTGTTCTTGTATTGTTATGAAAGAGACTTCATTTTGTCGCTTTCCATTGATAACCAATCTGAAATTATTGAAGCTTTTAGCTCTACTTCTAGATATTTAGATGATTTATTAAATATTGATAATACCTATTTTGATGGTTTGATCAGTCAGATTTACCCCCTTGAACTTCAGTTAAATAAAGCAAATTCTTCTGATACCGAGGCCCCGTTTTTGGATTTACATCTGTCTATCGTAGATGGATTTGTTTCGTGCAAAATTTATGATAAACGCGATGACTTTGATTTTGAGATTGTAAATTTTCCTTTTTTGGATGGTGATGTTCCTCGTGCGCCATCCTATGGCGTTTATATTTCGCAATTAATTCGATTTGCTAGAGTGTGTAGTCATGTAACTGACTTCAACACTCGTAATAAATTATTAACGGCTAAACTCCTTAATCAGGGTTATCGGTACCATAAACTACGCAAAGCCTTTTCAAAATTTTATAGACGCCATTCTGATTTAATTTCAAAATTCAATATTGGACTTAAATCTCTTCTGCAACAAGGTCTATCGGAACCCGAATTTTATGGTGACTTAGCATATAAATTCAGAAAAATATATAACCGCAATGACTTCAGCACCCAATTTCGTAAAATCATTCTTCGATATAAAAAGATTGGGTACAACATGGATATTATACGACAGACTGCATGCATGGTAGTTAACCCAATCACGGTTGGCAACTTTGCTTCCCTCTTTAATTGCACGCCGGTGGGTCAGGCCCCAGATTCTATGACGGCTCCAACGTAAAGGCTTATTGAGAATTAGAGAGATCTAATTCAAGGTAATGTTGGTTGGTGCCTGATGCTCTGTCTCTGGTCGGGCTCATCGGAGTCTAACTGTTGGTTTTCTTTTGCTCCAGCATTTCAGTGGTTTCTTGCTGTCGAGTCCTCACCGTTGTCTCACCTCTGTGGTTCTTTGATTTTTGTGTTCACGGAGATGTTGCACTGATGAGTTAGGAGGCCTTCATGCGGACTGAACAAATTATTTGTCTAAATCGCGACGGAAGTAAGGGCGAGGATTGTGGCCACGTAAAATCGATTTAAGCCCCCCAGTGGAAATCTTCCACTGACCGTTCCAAGGCGGCTCTTCTGTGGCGATTTATTTATGTTGTTGTTTGTTACTTACTGTGTGTATCACTTGTGTCTTTTGGTTTTGGATGACCATATGGCCATTTTGTGGGAAAGTAACTGTCCTTATGGCCTTCCTTTGTTTGGGTTTCCATTATGGTCTGGTCGCTTAATGTTTGTATTTCTTTCCCTTTGGTGTCTTTTATGGGTGGAGTAAGTTAATTGTATCAATTCCTGATCTTTGTTTTACTTCTACTTTGAAATCTAGCAGGTATCAACGGCGAATAAGGAATAAGGAACAAATCCAAATTTTCCTTATTCCTTATTCGATTTTCAACTTCACAGTACTTTGCCACGCGGTGTAACAGAACATTTGCGTATGTCCTAATCATCATCATTTTTACTTCTAAGCATGATGGTATAGGTTTCAAAATCAAGCAGATATAAACTGGGAATAAGGAATAAGGAACAAATCCAAATTTTCCTTATTCCTTATTCGATTTTCAACTTCATAGTACTTTGCCACGCGGTGTAACAGAACATTTGCGTATGTCCTAATCATCATCATTTTTACTTCTAAGCATGATGGTATAGGTTTCGAAATCCAGCAGGTATCAACGGCGAATAAGGAATAAGGAACAAATCCAAATTTTCCTTATTCCTTATTCGATTTTCAACTTTACAGTACTTTGCCACGCGGTGTAACAGAACATGTGCGTATGTCCTAATCATCATCATTTTTACTTCTAAGCATGATGTTATAGGTCTTAAAATCCAGCAGATATAAACTGCGAATAAGGAATAAGGAACAAATCCAAATTTTCCTTATTCCTTATTCGATTTTCAACTTCATAGTACTTTGCCACGCGGTGTAACAGAACATTTGCGTATGTCCTAATCATCATCATTTTTACTTCTAAGCATGATGGTATAGGTTTCGAAATCCAGCAGATATCAACGGCGAATAAGGAATAAGGAACAAATCCAAATTTTCCTTATTCCTTATTCGATTTTCAACTTCACAGTACTTTGCCACGCGGTGTAACAGAACATTTGCGTATGTCCTAATCATCATCATTTTTACTTCTAAGCATGATGGTATAAGTTTCGAAATCCAGCAGGTATCAACGGCGAATAAGGAATAAGGAACAAATTCAAATTTTCCTTATTCCTTATTCGATTTTCAACTTCATAGTACTTTGCCACGCGGTGTAACAGAACATTTGCGTATGTCCTAATCATCATCATTTTTACGTCTAAGCATGATGGTATAGGTTTCGAAATCCAGCAGGTATCAACGGCGAATAAGGAATAAGGAACAAATCCAAATTTTCCTTATTCCTTATTCGATTTTCAACTTCACAGTACTTTGCCACGCGGTGTAACAGAACATTTGCGTATGTCCTAATCATCATCATTTTTACTTCTAAGCATGATGGTATAGGTTTCGAAATCCAGCAGGTATCAACGGCGAATAAGGAATAAGGAACAAATTCAAATTTTCCTTATTCCTTATTCGATTTTCAACTTCATAGTACTTTGCCACGCGGTGTAACAGAACATTTGCGTATGTCCTAATCATCATCATTTTTACTTCAAAGCATGATGGTATAGGTTTCGAAATCCAGCAGGTATCAACGGCGAATAAGGAATAAGGAACAAATCCAATTTTTCCTTATTCCTTATTCGATTTTCAACTTCATAGTACTTTGCCACGCGGTGTAACAGAACATTTGCGTATGTCCTAATCATCATCATTTTTACTTCTAAGCATGATGGTATAGGTTTCGAAATCCAGCAGGTATCAACGGCGAATAAGGAATAAGGAACAAATCCAAATTTTCCTTATTCCTTATTCGATTTTCAACTTCACAGTACTTTGCCACGCGGTGTAACAGAACATTTGCGTATGTCCTAATCATCATCATTTTTACTTCTAAGCATGATGGTATAGGTTTCGAAATCCAGCAGGTATCAACGGCGAATAAGGAATAAGGAACAAATCCAAATTTTCCTTATTCCTTATTCGATTTTCAACTTCACAGTACTTTGCCACGCGGTGTAACAGAACATTTGCGTATGTCCTAATCATCATCATTTTTACTTCTAAGCATGATGGTATAGGTTTCGAAATCCAGCAGGTATCAACGGCGAATAAGGAATAAGGAACAAATTCAAATTTTCCTTATTCCTTATTCGATTTTCAACTTAACAGTACTTTGCCACGCGGTGTAACAGAACATGTGCGTATGTCCTAATCATCATCATTTTTACTTCTAAGCATGATGTTATAGGTTTTAAAATCCAGCAGATATAAACTGCGAATAAGGAATAAGGAACAAATCCAAATTTTCCTTATTCCTTATTCGATTTTCAACTTCATAGTACTTTGCCACGCGGTGTAACAGAACATTTGCGTATGTCCTAATCATCATCATTTTTACTTCAAAGCATGATGGTATAGGTTTCGAAATCCAGCAGGTATCAACGGCGAATAAGGAATAAGGAACAAATCCAAATTTTCCTTATTCCTTATTCGATTTTCAACTTCATAGTACTTTGCCACGCGGTGTAACAGAACATTTGCGTATGTCCTAATCATCATCATTTTTACTTCTAAGCATGATGGTATAGGTTTCGAAATCCAGCAGGTATCAACGGCGAATAAGGAATAAGGAACAAATCCAAATTTTCCTTATTCCTTATTCGATTTTCAACTTCACAGTACTTTGCCACGCGGTGTAACAGAACATTTGCGTATGTCCTAATCATCATCATTTTTACTTCTAAGCATGATGGTATAGGTTTCGAAATCCAGCAGGTATCAACGGCGAATAAGGAATAAGGAACAAATCGAAATTTTCCTTATTCCTTATTCGATTTTCAACTTCATAGTACTTTGCCACGCGGTGTAACAGAACATTTGCGTATGTCCTAATCGTCATCATTTTTACTTCTAAGCATGATGGTATAGGTTTCGAAATCCAGCAGGTATCAACGGCGAATAAGGAATAAGGAACAAATCCAAATTTTCCTTATTCCTTATTCGATTTTCAACTTAACAGTACTTTGCCACGCGCTGTAACAGAACATGTGCGTATGTCCTAATCATCATCATTTTTACTTCTAAGCATGATGGTATAGGTTTTAAAATCCAGCAGATATAAACTGCGTATAAGGAATAAGGAACAAATCCAAATTTTCCTTATTCCTTATTCGATTTTCAACTTCACAGTACTTTGCCACGCGGTGTAACAGAACATTTGCGTATGTCCTAATCATCATCATTTTTACTTCTAAGCATGATGGTATAGGTTTTAAAATCCAGCAGATATAAACTGCGAATAAGGAATAAGGAACAAATCCAAATTTTCCTTATTCCTTATTCGATTTTCAACTTCATAGTACTTTGCCACGCGGTGTAACAGGACATTTGCGTATGTCCTAATCATCATCATTTTTACTTCTAAGCATGATGGTATAGGTTTCGAAATCCAGCAAGTATCAACTGCGAATAAGGAATAAGGAACAAATCCAAATTTTCCTTATTCCTTATTCGATTTTCAACTTCATAGTACTTTGCCACGCGGTGTAACAGGACATTTGCGTATGTCCTAATCATCATCATTTTCACTTCTAAGCATGATGGTATAGGTTTCGAAATCCAGCAAGTATCAACTGCGAATAAGGAATAAGGAACAAATCCAAATTTTCCTTATTCCTTATTCGATTTTCAACTTCATAGTACTTTGCCACGCGGTGTAACAGAACATTTGCGTATGTCCTAATCATCATCATTTTTACTTCTAAGCATGATGGTATAGGTTTCGAAATCCAGCAGGTATCAACGGCGAATAAGGAATAAGGAACAAATCCAAATTTTCCTTTTTCCTTATTCGATTATCAACTTAACAGTACTTTGCCACGCGGTGTAACAGAACATGTGCGTATGTCCTAATCATCATCATTTTTACTTCTAAGCATGATGGTATAGGTTTTAAAATCCAGCAGATATAAACTGCGAATAAGGAATAAGGAACAAATCCAAATTTTCCTTATTCCTTATTCGATTTTCAACTTCATAGTACTTTGCCACGCGGTGTAACAGGACATTTGCGTATGTCCTAATCATCATCATTTTTACTTCTAAGCATGATGGTATAGGTTTCGAAATCCAGCAAGTATCAACTGCGAATAAGGAATAAGGAACAAATCCAAATTTTCCTTATTCCTTATTCGATTTTCAACTTCATAGTACTTTGCCACGCGGTGTAACAGAACATTTGCGTATGTCCTAATCATCATCATTTTTACTTCTAAGCATGATGGTATAGGTTTCGAAATCCAGCAGGTATCAACGGCGAATAAGGAATAAGGAACAAATCCAAATTTTCCTTATTCCTTATTCGATTTTCAACTTCACAGTACTTTGCCACGCGGTGTAACAGAACATTTGCGTATGTCCTAATCATCATCATTTTTACTTCTAAGCATGATGGTATAGGTTTCAAAATCCAGCAGATATAAACTGCGAATAAGGAATAAGGAACAAATCCAAATTTTCCTTATTCCTTATTCGATTTTCAACTTCATAGTACTTTGCCACGCGGTGTAACAGGACATTTGCGTATGTCCTAATCATCATCATTTTCACTTCTAAGCATGATGGTATAGGTTTCGACTAATTAACTGACATATCTAGTTTTCGAACTCGTCTGAGCTTTAATCCCTGATGTACTCACATATAAGTTTCAAGAAGATCCGATTAAAACTGAAGGAGTTACGGTCAAAAAGCGGCATTTTCTGCAATCAAAGGCACGTCACTCAACTTCATAGTACTTTGCCACGCGGTGTAACAGAACATTTGCCACTCGTGAAAATAACAGTTTTGGTGATCATTTGATGAAATAAAATTCGATCTTACACTGAAAAAATCAAATATCCTCTATATCACAGAAACCATTACCTTTGTGTTCTTCATGACATCATTTTTATTCTTTTTACATTTTTTGCAAGGCTTCAAAAAAAATTCTTATTGTAGAAAGGGCACAATTGGGTGACTAGGTACACTATTTACAATGTTCAAAGGGAGGTGATTCCAGAGCTAGGGTTCTTATGTTCTGTTTAACACATCATGGTGATGTACATTTGCATTAACTTTCAAGAAAATGTCTCCAACATTTTTTTTCAAATTATAGCGCAGACACAAATATATTAGAGAAATCACTTTTTCAATGTTCAAATGGCCATACAACCAGATGTAAATCAGATACAGTTACGGTCATTGTGTTCAGAACCACAACTCATACATGTATTATAAATGCGTTATATTTTCGTGAAGTCTCATCAAAATATTTGAAACGGTTTCCGTCTTATAGAGCAAACGTGAGTAAACTGTTGGTAGAAATGGCTATTTTCAATCTTTACTTGGCTCAAACGGCCACAACTTAAGAAGTAGGTTAACCAGAGTTATGGTGCTTGTGTTCTGCATTTTGTCTCATAGTGCTTTACTTTTGTGAGAGACTACATAAAATATCTCGAACAGTTTTCAACTTACATAGAGGGCATGAGTACAAGGTAGAAATGGCTATGTCCAATGTTCAAAAGAACAATTACTCCAAAAGTAGATAAATCAGAGTTATGCTTCATATGTCCTGCACGTCGTCTCATGGTACTTCAAATTTGTATGAAGTTTCGTAAAGCTATGCCCAACGGTGTCAGAGCTCTGGAGCGGACACAAGTACATGATAGAAATGGCTATGGTCAATGTTCAAAGGGCAATAACTCCAAAAGTAGGGAAATCAGAGTTATAGTTCATCTGCTCTGCACGTTGTGTTATAGTGCTCTTCATATCTGTAAAGTTTGGTGAAAATACCTCAAATGATATCAGGGTTGTGGAGCGGATAAAAATTACTATGTTCATTTCAAAGGGCAATAAATAAAAAGTAGGAAAATCAGAGTTAAGGTTAATATGTTCTGCACGTCTCTCATGGTGCTCTACAAATATGTGAAGTTTCGGGAAAATATATGAAATGGTATCATTTGAGTAAGGGAGCGGACACGAAACTAAAAGGCGCTGACGTACGGACGGACACTCAACATTTCGGTAGGTGTTGCATAATACCCCGCCACCCGTGTCATAAAAAGGGAATTCAAAGACAACAGATACGCTGATGTCTGTAACATCCTTATTTATTAAAAAAAAAGGCTGTTTGCAAAATGTTGTAAATGTTTTAGGTAGTATAACTGGCATTATAGCAGAAGTAGAAAAGTTCTGCAATTTCAAATTGCCCTCTCAGAGAGTTTATCTCTACGGGATCAGTTACTAGGTACGAAAGCCTAGGAGGACCACTTTCAAAAAGAAAAAAAAAATCTTGTTATTACGAATTAACTATGTCTTTATTCGAGATAACTATGTCGTTATTACGAGATAATTATGTTGTAATTACGAGAAAACTAAGTCGTTATAACGAGAAAATTTTTCTCGTTATAACGAGATAACTATGTCGTTATTACGAGAAAAACTAAGTCGTATTAACGAGATACTATCTCGTATTAACGCGATAGCTATCTCATTATAGCAAGATAGCTATCTCGTTATATACTATCTCGTATTAACGCGATAGCGATCTCGTTATAACGAGATAGCAATCTCGTTATAACGAGATAAATAAGTAATCTTCAGCAACAAAATTTCAGCTACTAGTGCTACAGGGGGCTCAGAGAAAAGTGCTTTTGGCACCGACGTGAAGATCCGAACTAACAACACCACTTCCAATAGAGCATCTTCATTAAACACATGCACATACACAGACATATGGACGCGCGTGCACAGAGGCATACATACAGACACACACGGACGTACCCTCCCGCTCACAACCCCCACGCACATATAAGTAATGATTTGACAAGTGGCAGATAGTGTTTATGCTGCTTGGTTGGCTCGTATCATATGGCCCTCTCAACAACAATTCAGTCGTTCTGAGATGGGACCTCAGTTTGAAATTTCATTCAAAATACGAAGGACCAAGACATTCGTCTACGACACCTTTTGTTTGTTTGCTTGATTTGAGGTTTAACGTCCCCGTCAGTACTCTTTAGGTCATTTTGGAGATATTGCTTACAACTGTGTAAGACTTTTTACTAGACATTGAGATGAAATGACATTTCAAGCACTGTCGCGCAATGATACTAATAGGATTTATATGCATGGACGGTCCGACTCGCGCCACTATTCCTGGACAGGCTTAGAACCTCTATGCGGTTTACCAGACTCATGTGCGGTTGGTTTCGGTTCTGAGTGGAAGCATCAGGCAGCCCAATCTATTTCTTCAAGCCCCGATGGGCGGGGGCCGACACCTTATGTATGCGTCGAGAATGAGTAATTACTTGAAAAATCAATGGATGTTTCTTCTTCTTCTTCTTCTTCTTCTTCTTCTTCTTCTTCTTCTTCTTCTTCTTCTTCTTCTTCTTCTTCTTCTTCTTCTGTGGTGATAATGAGATAATTATCTCGTAATATTGAGGTAATTTTTTCGTAATTACGATTTAATTTTCTCGTTATAACTAGTTAATTAGCTCGTAATAACGAGTTAATTATCTCGTAATAACGAGATAACTAACTCGTAATAACGAGATAACTAAGTCGTAATTACGAGAAAACTAAGTCGTAATAACGAGATAACTAACTCGTAATACCGAGATAATTAACTCGTTATAACGGGAATTGCAACAACATCCAGAAAACTTACAAGGACCATTGAGACCTGGCTCCAAGTGACCCACGGTACTTTAGCTCACCTGCCTTTCAGGGCTCAGCAAGCAATAATTATGGGAATCTGTTCTGTCAGTCGTAGTGCTGTTAGCGGTGCATATCACTTCCTCATTTACCACCATCTTCTCAAGTAATCACTCATTCTGGTACATAAGGTGTCGTAGAATAATCCCTGCTTATCAACCTTTTAATGTGATTTTAAACAAAGGCCCCGTGTCAGTATGGTCAGAGATGAGAGAAAATGATGTTATCCTGTTTACGTTTAAGAATCTAAGAGTAACGTCATGAAACGGTGGCTATTCACGGTCAGATTCAGCTCTGCGTGGAAGCACCATGCAGCCAAATTAATTTTTTCAAGACCCGATGGGCGGGGACGACATGTATCCATGGAGCTAAATTATGTTTGAATTTACACAAAAGTGAGGAGCCCCTTCAGACCATGAATTGCTCCGGTCCTGATGCTACAAACCTTCTCCCACGCCCAACCCACTTAAAACTGAAGCCGATCCTGTTCACAATTTCAAAATGCATACAATTGTTGGCATTATAAAATTCTTGAGCAACAATCTTCGCTCATTTGAGCACACAAATTGTCTAATTTGTTTAAATACTGAAAATTATGAACATTAAAAATTTCATGCTCAACCAAGCCGAGCAAGAAAAAATACCCACAACCCCGGGGCAGACCTAGAATAATCTTCATTAAGAACTCAATGCCATGCAATAATGGCAGTGCCAGGGACTGTATGGGACGGAGCACAGCATGTGAGTGCGGCCAGCAAAGGCCAAGATCAGACTGCGCATCTGCGCTTTCTGATCCGAGTCACCCACCAGAAAAAAATACCAGACTGAGTACACAGTGAAGACCCCGACTAAACTGTGCATACAAACAGGCCTTTCCGAATCTCTGCAGGGTATTTTATGGCCCTCACAACAGCAATGTAGTCATACTAACATGGGCCCTTGGTTTAAAATCGCATTAAAAAGACTATTCTTCGACATCTCATGTACCAGGCGATAATGAGTGATTACTTGAGAAAATGGTAGTAAATGAGGATTTGTTTGATTTGAGGTTAAACGTCCCCGTCAACACTGTAAAGGTCATTTTGGGGACGTTGCTTCCAATTTTGTGGGACTTTTACCCGACATTGAGATGAAATGACTTCTCAAGCCCTGCCGCCCAATGAAACCAATAGGGTTTATTAGCATGGACGGTCCGCCTCGCACCATGGTTCCTGGACAGGCTTAGATCCACTAAGCGGTTTACTAGTACTAATGTGCGGGCTGGATTCAGCTCTGCTTGGAAGCATCATGCAGCCCATATATTTCTTCAAGCCCCTATGGGCGGGGGCCAGTAGTAAATGAGAAAGTGGTACGCACCGCTAACAGCACTACCACTGCCGGAATAGATTCCCATTATCATTGCTTGCTGAGCCCTGACAAGCAGGTGAGTTAAAGTACTGAGGATCACTTCGAACCAGGTCTCAATGGCCCCTGTAAGACTTCTGGATGTTGTTGCAATTCTCGTTATAACGAGTCAATTATCTCGTTATTACGAGTTAGTTATCTCGTTATTACGAGTTAGTTTTCTCGTAATTACGAGTTAGTTATCTCGTTATTACGAGTTAATTATCTCGTTACTACGACTTAGTTATCGCGTAATTACGAGATAATTAACTCGTTATTACGAGATAATTAACTCGTAATAACGAGAAAATTAACTCAATATTACGAGATAATTATCTCATTATCACCACAGAAGAAGAAGAAGAAGAAGAAGAAGAAGAAGAAGGAGAAGAAGAAAAAGAAACATCCACTGACTTCTCGAGTAATTACTCATTCGCGCCGCATACATAAGGTGTCGGGCCCCGCCCATCGGGGCTTGAAGAAATAGATTGTGCTGCCTGATGCTTCCACGCAGAACTGAAACCAACCGCACATGAGTACTGGTAAACCGCTTAGAGGTTCTAAACCTGGCCAGGAATAGTGGCGCGAGTCGGACCGTCCATGCATATATACCTTATCGGTTTCATCGGGCGACAGTGCTTGAAATATCATTTCATATCAATGTTTAGAAAAAGTCCCACAAAATTGGAAGCAATGTCTCCAAAATGACCTAAATAGTATTGACAGGGACGTTATACCTCAAATCAAGCAAACAAACATAGGTGTCGCAGAAGAATGCCTTGCTCCTTCGTTTCAAACCGAGTTCCCATCTCAGAGCGACTGAATTGTTGTTGAGAGGGCCATAAAATATGAGATAAACAATACCTGCCACCTGTCACAATCATAACTTATAAGTGCCTGATGGAGGTGAGGGGAGGGTACATGCGTTGATTGGTTGGTTGGTTGGTTGGTAGATTTGAGGTTTAGCGTCCCCGTCAACACTGTAAATGTCATTCTGGAGACGTTGCTTCTGTTTTTTGTGGGACTTTTACCCGAAATTGAGATGAAATGACATCTCAAGCCTTGCCGCCCAATGAAACCAATAGGGTTTATAAGCACCGCTTTGCCTGGGCTGGCCTAGATCGTCTAAGCGGTTTACCAGTACTCGTGTGCAAGTCGATTTCAGCTGTGCGTAGAAGCATCATGCAGCCCATCTATTTCTTCAAGCCCCGATAGGCGGGGGCCGAGGGTACATGCGTGTGTGTCTGTCAATGTGCCTCTGTGCACGCATGTCCATATGCCTGGATCTATGTGTGTTCAATGAAGGTGCTCTTGTTGAAGTGGTGTTGTTTGTTCGGATCTTCTCGTCGGTGCCAAAAGCAATTTTCTCTGAGCCCCCTCTAGCACTGTGTGTGTGTGTGTGTGAATTCGGGTTTAACGTCGCTTTCAACAATTTTTCAGTCATATCACGACGGTGTCTGGTCGCGACAGGGAGCTCAATGCTCACGTTTATAGTGCTGCCTCACTGAAGTATCATGTCCCAGACACATTACATGATGCCACACCCAGTCACATTATCCTGACACTGGATCGACCAGTCCTAGCTCTACCCCGTAAATCTGAGTGCCAAGCGAGGAGCAGCTAGTACCATTTTTAACGACTTTGGTATGTCGCGGCCCGGGATCGAACCCGAGACCTCCCGTTCCCCGGAGCGGGACCCCCTCTAGCACTGGTGTGAGCGAGTGTGCTAGGTCGGGTATCCAGGAGCTGAAAACCTTGTTGCTGAAGATTACTTATTTATCTCGTTATAACGAGATAGCTATTTCGTTATAACGAGATATCTATCGCGTTAATACGAGAGAGTATCTCGTTAATACGACTTAGTTTTCTCGTAATAACGACATAGTTATCTCGTAATAACGAGAACATTTTTTTTTATTTCTAAAAGTGGTCCTTCTAGGCTTTCGTAACTAGGTAATCCTAATACTGTTAAATAAATAAACTACAAAGGGAAGCTAGAAACTGACAAATTTCAGAAATACGGGCGTTATATTCTCAAATGTATACGCAAATGTTCTGTTACACTGCTTTGCAAAGCTCTATGAAGTTGAAAACCAAATAAGGAATAAGAAAATTTGGATTTGTTCCTTATACCTCATTCACAGTTGATACTTGCTGGATTTCGAAACCGATACCATCATGCTTAGAAGTAAAAATGATGATGATTAGGACATACGCAAATGTTCTGTTACACCGCGTGGTAAAGTACAATGAAGTTGAAAATCGAATAAGGAATAAGGAAAATTTGGATTTGTTCCTTATTCCTTATTCGCAGTTTATATCTGTTGGATTTTGAAACCTATACCATCATGCTTAGAAGTAAAAATGATGATGATTAGAACATACGCAAATGTTCTGTTACACCGCGTGGCAAAGTACTGTGAAGTTGAAAATCGAATAAGGAATAAGGAAAATTTGGATTTGTTCCTTATTCCTTATTCGCCGTTGATACCTGCTGGATTTCGAAACCTATACCATCATGCTTAGAAGTAAAAATGATGATGATTAGGACATACGCAAATGTTCTGTTACACCGCGTGGCAAAGTACTATGAAGTTGAAAATCGAATAAGGAATAAGGAAAATTTGGATTTGTTCCTTATTCCTTATTCGCAGTTTATATCTGCTGGATTTTGAAACCTATACCATCATGCTTAGAAGTAAAAATGATGATGATTAGGACATACGCAAATGTTCTGTTACACCGCGTGGCAAAGTACTGTGAAGTTGAAAATCGAATAAGGAATAAGGAAAATTTGGATTTGTTCCTTATTCCTTATTCGCAGTTGATATTTGCTGGATTTCGAAACCTATACCATCATGCTTAGAAGTAAAAATGATGATGATTAGGACATACGCAAATGTCCTGTTACACCACGTGGCAAAGTACTATGAAGTTGAAAATCGAATAAGGAATAAGGAAAATTTGGATTTGTTCCTTATTCCTTATTCGCAGTATATATCTGCTGGATTTTGAAACATATACCATCATGCTTAGAAGTAAAAATGATGATGATTAGGACATACGCAAATGTTCTGTTACACCGCTTGGCAAAGTACTGTGAAGTTGAAAATCGAATAAGGAATAAGGAAAATTTTGGATGTGTTCCTTATTCCTTATTCGCCGTTGATACCTGCTGGATTTCGAAACCTATACCATCATGCTTAGAAGTAAAAATGATGATGATTAGGACATACGCAAATGTTCTGTTAGACCGCGTGGCAAAGTACTATGAAGTTGAAAATCGAATAAGGAATAAGGAAAATTTAGATTTGTTCCTTATTCCTTATTCGCAGTTGATACTTGCTGGATTTCGAAACCTATACCATCACGCTTAGAAGTAAAAATGATGATGATTAGGAAATACGCAAATGTCCTGTTACACCGCGTGGCAAAGTACTATGAAGTTGAAAATCGAATAAGGAATAAGGAAAATTTGGATTTGTTCCTTATTCCTTATTCGCAGTTTATATCTGCTGGATTTTGAAACATATACCATCATGCTTAGAAGTAAAAATGATGATGATCAGGACATACGCAAATGTTCTGTTACACCGCGTGGCAAAGTACTGTGAAGTTGAAAATCGAATAAGGAATAAGGAAAATTTGGATTTGTTCCTTATTCCTTATTCGCAGTTGATACTTGCTGGATTTCGAAACCTATACCATCATGCTTAGAAGTAAAAATGATGATGATTAGGACATACGCAAATGTCCTGTTACACCGAGTGGCAAAGTACTATGAAGTTGAAAATCGAATAAGGAAAATTTGGATTTGTTCCTTATTCCTTATTCGCAGTTTATATCTGCTGGATTTTGAAACCTATACCATCATGCTTAGAAGTAAAAATGATGATGATTAGGACATACGCAAATGTTCTGTTACACCGCGTGGCAAAGTACTGTGAAGTTGAAAATCGAATAAGGAATAAGGAAAATTTGGATTTGTTCCTTATTCCTTATTCGCCGTTGATACCTGCTGGATTTCGAAACCTATACCATCATGCTTTGAAGTAAAAATGATGATGATTAGGACATACGCAAATGTTCTGTTACACCGCGTGGCAAAGTACTATGAAGTTGAAAATCGAATAAGGAATAAGGAAAATTTGGATTTGTTCCTTATTCCTTATTCGCCGTTGATACCTGCTGGATTTCGAAACCTATACCATCATGCTTAGAAGTAAAAATGATGATGATTAGGACATACGCAAATGTCCTGTCACACCGCGTGGCAAAGTACTATGAAGTTGAAAATCGAATAAGGAATAAGGAAAATTTGGATTTGTTCCTTATTCCTTATTCGCAGTTTATATCTGCTGGATTTTGAAACCTATACCATCATGCTTAGAAGTAAAAATGATGATGATTAGGACATACGCAAATGTTCTATTACACCGCGTGGGAAAGTACTGTGAAGTTGAAAATCGAATAAGGAATAAGGAAAATTTGGATTTGTTCCTTATTCCTTATTCGCCGTTGATACCTGCTGGATTTCGAAACCTATACCATCATGCTTTGAAGTAAAAATGATGATGATTAGGACATACGCAAATGTTCTGTTACACCGCGTGGCAAAGTACTATGAAGTTGAAAATCGAATAAGGAATAAGGAAAATTTGAATTTGTTCCTTATTCCTTATTCGTTGTTGATACCTGCTGGATTTCGAAACCTATACCATCATGCTTAGAAGTAAAAATGATGATGATTAGGACATACGCAAATGTTCTGTTACACCGCGTGGCAAAGTACTGTGAAGTTGAAAATCGAATAAGGAATAAGGAAAATTTGGATTTGTTCCTTATTCCTTATTCGCCGTTGATACCTGCTGGATTTCGAAACCTATACCATCATGCTTAGAAGTAAAAATGATGATGATTTGGACATACGCAAATGTTCTGTTACACCGCGTGGCAAAGTACTATGAAGTTGAAAATCGAATAAGGAATAAGGAAAATTTGGATTTGTTCCTTATTCCTTATTCGCCGTTGATACCTGCTGGATTTCGAAACCTATACCATCATGCTTAGAAGTAAAAATGATGATGATTAGGACATACGCAAATGTTCTGTTACACCGCGTGGCAAAGTACTGTGAAGTTGAAAATCGAATAAGGAATAAGGAAAATTTGGATTTGTTCCTTATTCCTTATTCGCCGTTGATACCTGCTGGATTTCGAAACCTATACCATCATGCTTAGAAGTAAAAATGATGATGATTAGGACATACGCAAATGTTCTGTTACACCGCGTGGCAAAGTACTATGAAGTTGAAAATCGAATAAGGAATAAGGAAAATTTGGATTTGTTCCTTATTCCTTATTCGCAGTTGATACTTGCTGGATTTCGAAAACTATACCATTATGCTTAGAAGTAAAAATGATGATGATTAGGACATACGCAAATGTCCTGTTACACCGCGTGGCAAAGTACTATGAAGTTGAAAATCGAATAAGGAATAAGGAAAATTTGGATTTGTTCCTTATTCCTTATTCGCAGTTTATATCTGCTGGATTTTAAAACCTTTACCATCATGCTTAGAAGTAAAAATGATGATGATTAGGACATACGCACATGTTCTGTTACACCGCGTGGCAAAGTACTGTTAAGTTGAAAATCGAATAAGGAATAAGGAAAATTTGGATTTGTTCCTTATTCCTTATTCGCCGTTGATACCTCCTGGATTTCGAAACCTATACCATCATGCTTAGAAGTAAAAATGATGATGATTAGGACATACGCAAATGTTCTGTTACACCGCGTGGCAAAGTACTATGAAGTTGAAAATCGAATAAGGAATAAGGAAAATTTGGATTTGTTCCTTATTCCTTATTCGCAGTTGATACTTGCTGGATTTCGAAACCTATACCATCATGCTTAGAAGTGAAAATGATGATGATTAGGACATACGCAAATGTCCTGTTACACCGCGTGGCAAAGTACTATGAAGTTGAAAATCGAATAAGGAATAAGGAAAATTTGGATTTGTTCCTTATTCCTTATTCGCAGTTTATATCTGCTGGATTTTGAAACCTATACCATCATGCTTAGAAGTAAAAATGATGATGATTAGGACATACGCAAATGTTCTGTTACACCGCGTGGCAAAGTACTGTGAAGTTGAAAATCGAATAAGGAATAAGGAAAATTTGGATTTGTTCCTTATTCCTTATTCGCCGTTGATACCTGCTTGATTTCGAAACCTATACCATCATGCTTAGAAGTAAAAACGATGATGATTAGGACATACGCAAATGTTCTGTAACACCGCGTGGCAAAGTACTATGAAGTTGAAAATCGAATAAGGAATAAGGAAAATTTGGATTTGTTCCTTATTCCTTATTCGCCGTTGATACCTGCTGGATTTCGAAACCTATACCATCATGCTTAGAAGTAAAAATGATGATGATTAGGACATACGCAAATGTTCTGTTACACCGCGTGGCAAAGTACTGTGAAGTTGAAAATCGAATAAGGAATAAGGAAAATTTGGATTTGTTCCTTATTCCTTATTCGCCGTTGATACCTGCTGGATTTCGAAACCTATACCATCATGCTTAGAAGTAAAAATGATGATGATTAGGACATACGCAAATGTTCTGTTACACCGCGTGGCAAAGTACTATGAAGTTGAAAATCGAATAAGGAATAAGGAAAATTTGGATTTGTTCCTTATTCCTTATTCGCCGTTGATACCTGCTGGATTTCGAAACCTATACCATCATGCTTAGAAGTGAAAATGATGATGATTAGGACATACGCAAATGTTCTGTTACACCGCGTGGCAAAGTACTATGAAGTTGAAAATCGAATAAGGAATAAGGAAAATTTGGATTTGTTCCTTATTCCTTATTCGCAGTTTATATCTGCTGGATTTTGAAACCTATACCATCATGCTTAGAAGTAAAAATGATGATGATTAGGACATACGCAAATGTTCTGTTACACCGCGTGGCAAAGTACTGTGAAGTTTAAAATCGAATAAGGAATAAGGAAAATTTGGATTTGTTCCTTATTCCTTATTCGCCGTTGATACCTGCTGGATTTCGAAACCTATACCATCATGCTTAGAAGTAAAAATGATGATGATTAGGACATACGCAAATGTTCTGTTACACCGCGTGGCAAAGTACTATGAAGTTGAAAATCGAATAAGGAATAAGGAAAATTTGGATTTGTTCCTTATTCCTTATTCGCCGTTGATACCTGCTGGATTTCGAAACCTATACCATCATGCTTAGAAGTATAAATGATGATGATTAGGACATACGCAAATGTTCTGTTACACCGCGTGGCAAAGTACTATGAAGTTGAAAATCGAATAAGGAATAAGGAAAATTTGGATTTGTTCCTTATTCCTTATTCGCAGTTGATACTTGCTGGATTTCGAAACCTATACCATCATGCTTAGAAGTAAAAATGATGATGATTAAGACATACGCAAATGTTCTGTTACACCGCGTGGCAAAGTACTGTGAAGTTGAAAATCGAATAAGGAATAAGGAAAATTTGGATTTGTTCCTTATTCCTTATTCGCCGTTGATACCTGCTGGATTTCGAAACCTATACCATCATGCTTAGAAGTATAAATGATGATGATTAGGACATACGCAAATGTTCTGTTACACCGCGTGGCAAAGTACTATGAAGTTGAAAATCGAATAAGGAATAAGGAAAATTTGGATTTGTTCCTTATTCCTTATTCGCAGTTGATACTTGCTGGATTTCGAAACCTATACCATCATGCTTAGAAGTAAAAATGATGATGATTAGGACATACGCAAATGTCCTGTTACACCGCGTGGCAAAGTACTATGAAGTTGAAAATCGAATAAGGAATAAGGAAAATTTGGATTTGTTCCTTATTCCTTATTCGCAGTTTATATCTGCTGGATTTTGAAACCTATACCATCATGCTTAGAAGTATAAATGATGATGATTAGGACATACGCAAATGTTCTGTTACACCGCGTGGCAAAGTACTGTGAAGTTTAAAATCGAATAAGGAATAAGGAAAATTTGGATTTGTTCCTTATTCCTTATTCGCCGTTGATACCTGCTGGATTTCGAAACCTATACCATCATGCTTAGAAGTAAAAATGATGATGATTAGGACATACGCAAATGTTCTGTTACACCGCGTGGCAAAGTACTATGAAGTTGAAAATCGAATAAGGAATAAGGAAAATTTGGATTTGTTCCTTATTCCTTATTCGCAGTTGATTCTTGCTGGATTTCGAAACCTATACCATCATGCTTAGAAGTAAAAATGATGATAATTAGGACATACGCAAATGTCCTGTTACACCGCGTGGCAAAGTACTATGAAGTTGAAAATCGAATAAGGAATAAGGAAAATTTGGATTTGTTCCTTATTCCTTATTCGCAGTTTATATCTGCTGGATTTTGAAACCTATACCATCATGCTTAGAAGTAAAAATGATGATGATTAGGACATACGCAAATGTTATGTTACACCGCGTGGCAAAGTACTGTGAAGTTGAAAATCGAATAAGGAATTAGGAAAATTTGGATTTGTTCCTTATTCCTTATTCGCCGTTGATACTTGCTGGATTTCGAAACCTATACCATCATGCTTAGAAGTAAAAATGATGATGATTAGGACATACGCAAATGTCCTGTTACACCGCGTGGCAAAGTACTATGAAGTTGAAAATCGAATAAGGAATAAGGAAAATTTGGATTTGTTCCTTATTCCTTATTCGCAGTTTATATCTGCTGGATTTTGAAACCTATACCATCATGCTTAGAAGTAAAAATGATGATGATTAGGACATACGCAAATGTTCTGTTACACCGCGTGGCAAAGTACTGTGAAGTTGAAAATCGAATAAGGAATAAGGAAAATTTGGATTTGTTCCTTATTCCTTATTCGCCGTTGATACCTGCTGGATTCGAAACCTATACCATCATGCTTAGAAGTAAAATTGATGATGATTAGGACATACGCAAATGTTCTGTTACACCGCGTGGCAAAGTACTATGAAGTTGAAAATCGAATAAGGAATAAGGAAAATTTGGATTTGTTCCTTATTCCTTATTCGCAGTTGATTCTTGCTGGATTTCGAAACCTATACCATCATGCTTAGAAGTAAAAATGATGATGATTAGGACATACGCAAATGTCCTGTTACACTGCGTGGCAAAGTACTATGAAGTTGAAAATCGAATAAGGAATAAGGAAAATTTGGATTTGTTCCTTATTCCTTATTCGCAGTTTATATCTGCTGGATTTTGAAACCTATACCATCATGCTTAGAAGTAAAAATGATGATGATTAGGACATACGCAAATGTTCTGTTACACCGCGTGGCAAAGAACTGTGAAGTTGAAAATCGAATAAGGAATAAAGAAAATTTGGATTTGTTCCTTATTCCTTATTCGCAGTTGATACTTGCTGGATTTCGAAACCTATACCATCATGCTTAGAAGTAAAAATGATGATGATTAGGACATACGCAAATGTCCTGTTACACCGCGTGGCAAAGTACTATGAAGTTGAAAATCGAATAAGGAATAAGGAAAATTTGGATTTGTTCCTTATTCCTTATTCGCAGTTTAATTCTGCTGGATTTTGAAACCTATACCATCATGCTTAGAAGTAAAAATGATGATGATTAGGACATACGCAAATGTTCTGTTACACCGCGTGGCAAAGTACTGTGAAGTTGAAAATCGAATAAGGAATAAGGAAAATATGGATTTGTTCCTTATTCCTTATTCGCCGTTGATACCTGCTGGATTTCGAAACCTATACCATCATGCTTAGAAGTAAAAATGATGATGATTAGGACATACGCAAATGTTCTGTTACACCGCGTGGCAAAGTACTATGAAGTTGAAAATCGAATAAGGAATAAGGAAAATTTGGATTTGTTCCTTATTCCTTATTCGCAGATGATTCTTGCTGGATTTCGAAACCTATACCATCATGCTTAGAAGTAAAAATGATGATGATTAGGACATACGCAAATGTCCTGTTACACCGCGTGGCAAAGTACTATGAAGTTGAAAATCGAATAAGGAATAAGGAAAATTTGGATTTGTTCCTTATTCCTTATTCGCAGTTGATTCTTGCTGGATTTCGAAACCTATACCATCATGCTTAGAAGTAAAAATGATGATGATTAGGACATACGCAAATGTTCTGTAACACCGCGTGGCAAAGTACTATGAAGTTGAAAATCGAATAAGGAATAAGGAAAATTTGGATTTGTTCCTTATTCCTTATTCGCCGTTGATACCTGCTGGATTTCGAAACCTATACCATCATGCTTAGAAGTAAAAATGATGATGATTAGGACATACGCAAATGTTCTGTTACACCGCGTGGCAAAGTACTGTGAAGTTGAAAATCGAATAAGGAATAAGGAAAATTTGGATTTGTTCCTTATTCCTTATTCGCCGTTGATACCTGCTGGATTTCGAAACCTATACCATCATGCTTAGAAGTAAAAATGATGATGATTAGGACATACGCAAATGTTCTGTTACACCGCGTGGCAAAGTACTATGAAGTTGAAAATCGAATAAGGAATAAGGAAAATTTGGATTTGTTCCTTATTCCTTATTCGCCGTTGATACCTGCTGGATTTCGAAACCTATACCATCATGCTTAGAAGTGAAAATGATGATGATTAGGACATACGCAAATGTTCTGTTACACCGCGTGGCAAAGTACTATGAAGTTGAAAATCGAATAAGGAATAAGGAAAATTTGTTTTTGTTCCTTATTCCTTATTCGCCGTTGATACCTGCTGGATTTCGAAACCTATACCATCATGCTTAGAAGTAAAAATGATGATGATTAGGACATACGCAAATGTTCTGTTACACCGCGTGGCAAAGTACTATGAAGTTGAAAATCGAATAAGGAATAAGGAAAATTTGGATTTGTTCCTTATTCCTTATTCGCAGTTTATATCTGCTGGATTTTGAAACCTATACCATCATGCTTAGAAGTAAAAATGATGATGATTAGGACATACGCAAATGTTCTGTTACACCGCGTGGCAAAGTACTGTGAAGTTTAAAATCGAATAAGGAATAAGGAAAATTTGGATTTGTTCCTTATTCCTTATTCGCCGTTGATACCTGCTGGATTTCGAAACCTATACCATCATGCTTAGAAGTAAAAATGATGATGATTAGGACATACGCAAATGTTCTGTTACACCGCGTGGCAAAGTACTATGAAGTTGAAAATCGAATAAGGAATAAGGAAAATTTGGATTTGTTCCTTATTCCTTTTTCGCATGTGATACTTGCTGGATTTCGAAACCTATACCATCATGCTTAGAAGTAAAAATGATGATGATTAGGACATACGCAAATGTCCTGTTACACCGCGTGGCAAAGTACTATGAAGTTGAAAATCGAATAAGGAATAAGGAAAATTTGGATTTATTCCTTATTCCTTATTCGCAGTTTATATCTGCTGGATTTTGAAACCTATACCATCATGCTTAGAAGTAAAAATGATGATGATTAAGACATACGCAAATGTTCTGTTACACCGCGTGGCAAAGTACTGTGAAGTTGAAAATCGAATAAGGAATAAGGAAAATTTGGATTTGTTCCTTATTCCTTATTCGCCGTTGATACCTGCTGGATTTCGAAACCTATACCATCATGCTTAGAAGTATAAATGATGATGATTAGGATATACGCAAATGTTCTGTTACACCGCGTGGCAAAGTACTATGAAGTTGAAAATCGAATAAGGAATAAGGAAAATTTGGATTTGTTCCTTATTCCTTATTCGCAGTTGATACTTGCTGGATTTCGAAACCTATACCATCATGCTTAGAAGTAAAAATGATGATGATTAGGACATACGCAAATGTCCTGTTACACCGCGTGGCAAAGTACTATGAAGTTGAAAATCGAATAAGGAATAAGAAAAATTTGGATTTGTTCCTTATTCCTTATTCGCAGTTTATATCTGCTGGATTTGAAACCTATACCATCATGCTTAGAAGTAAAAATGATGATGATTAGGACATACGCAAATGTTCTGTTACACCGCGTGGCAAAGTACTGTGAAGTTGAAAATCGAATAAGGAATAAGGAAAATTTGGATTTGTTCCTTATTCCTTATTCGCAGTTGATACTTGCTGGATTTCGAAACCTATACCATCATGCTTAGAAGTAAAAATGATGATGATTAGGACATACGCAAATGTCCTGTTACACCGCGTGGCAAAGTACTATGAAGTTGAAAATCGAATAAGGAATAAGGAAAATTTGGATTTGTTCCTTATTCCTTATTCGCAGTTGATTCTTGCTGGATTTCGAAACCTATACCATCATGCTTAGAAGTAAAAATGATGATAATTAGGACATACGCAAATGTCCTGTTACACCGCGTGGCAAAGTACTATGAAGTTGAAAATCGAATAAGGAATAAGGAAAATTTGGATTTGTTCCTTATTCCTTATTCGCAGTTTATATCTGCTGGATTTTGAAACCTATACCATCATGCTTAGAAGTAAAAATGATGATGATTAGGACATACGCAAATGTTATGTTACACCGCGTGGCAAAGTACTGTGAAGTTGAAAATCGAATAAGGAATAAGGAAAATTTGGATTTGTTCCTTATTCCTTATTCGCAGTTGATACTTGCTGGATTTCGAAACCTATACCATCATGCTTAGAAGTAAAAATGATGATGATTAGGACATACGCAAATGTCCTGTTACACCGCGTGGCAAAGTACTATGAAGTTGAAAATCGAATAAGGAATAAGGAAAATTTGGATTTGTTCCTTATTCCTTATTCGCAGTTTATATCTGCTGGATTTTGAAACCTATACCATCATGCTTAGAAGTAAAAATGATGATGATTAGGACATACGCAAATGTTCTGTTACACCGCGTGGCAAAGTACTGTGAAGTTGAAAATCGAATAAGGAATAAGGAAAATTTGGATTTGTTCCTTATTCCTTATTTGCCGTTGATACCTGCTGGATTTCGAAACCTATACCATCATGCTTAGAAGTAAAATTGATGATGATTAGGACATACGCAAATGTTCTGTTACACCGCGTGGCAAAGTACTATGAAGTTGAAAATCGAATAAGGAATAAGGAAAATTTGGATTTGTTCCTTATTCCTTATTCGCAGTTGATTCTTGCTTGATTTCGAAACCTATACCATCATGCTTAGAAGTAAAAATGATGATGATTAGGACATACGCAAATGTCCTGTTACACCGCGTGGCAAAGTACTATGAAGTTGAAAATCGAATAAGGAATAAGGAAAATTTGGATTTGTTCCTTATTCCTTATTCGCAGTTTATATCTGCTGGATTTTGAAACCTATACCATCATGCTTAGAAGTAAAAATGATGATGATTAGGACATACGCAAATGTTCTGTTACACCGCGTGGCAAAGAACTGTGAAGTTGAAAATCGAATAAGGAATAAAGAAAATTTGGATTTGTTCCTTATTCCTTATTCGCAGTTGATACTTGCTGGATTTCGAAACCTATACCATCATGCTTAGAAGTAAAAATGATGATGATTAGGACATACGCAAATGTCCTGTTACACCGCGTGGCAAAGTACTATGAAGTTGAAAATCGAATAAGGAATAAGGAAAATTTGGATTTGTTCCTTATTCCTTATTCGCAGTTTAATTCTGCTGGATTTTGAAACGTATACCATCATGCTTAGAAGTAAAAATGATGATGATTAGGACATACGCAAATGTTCTGTTACACCGCGTGGCAAAGTACTGTGAAGTTGAAAATCGAATAAGGAATAAGGAAAATATGGATTTGTTCCTTATTCCTTATTCGCCGTTGATACCTGCTGGATTTCGAAACCTATACCATCATGCTTAGAAGTAAAAATGATGATGATTAGGACATACGCAAATGTTCTGTTACACCACGTGGCAAAGTACTATGAAGTTGAAAATCGAATAAGGAATAAGGAAAATTTGGATTTGTTCCTTATTCCTTATTCGCAGTTGATTCTTGCTGGATTTCGAAACCTATACCATCATGCTTAGAAGTAAAAATGATGATGATTAGGACATACGCAAATGTCCTGTTACACCGCGTGGCAAAGTACTATGAAGTTGAAAATCGAATAAGGAATAAGGAAAATTTGGATTTGTTCCTTATTCCTTATTCGCAGTTTATATCTGCTGGATTTTGAAACCTATACCATCATGCTTAGAAGTAAAAATGATGATGATTAGGACATACGCAAATGTTCTGTTACACCGCGTGGCAAAGTACTATAAAGTTGAAAATCGAATAAGGAATAATGAATAAGGAACAATGAATAAGGAATAAGGAATAAGGAACAAGGAATAAGGAATAAGGAACAAGGAATAAGGAATAAGGAATAAGGAACCAACTTAACCCTCGTGAAAACATAGGTTGTGGGTGCTCGTTAGGTCTACGCCCGTAAACCCCAGTTTTCTCTATATAAAGTGGGGTTTAGGGGGGTCTTCATTTCACGGACCTGTTCACGTGATGTTCGCAGCCCAAAACCACAGACTTGGTATGATGACTCGGATTCGACCAATACATCATTGAGATGTTCTAACAAGTACCCATAATCCATTTATTTGAAGAAAAATAGGGAAAATAATGCATGCATTTTTAACCCTATATAAAGAGAGGGGTAGATATGTGTCCATTTGATAGACTTTTAAACACTTAAAACGCCGAGAAAACCTGCATCTGAAAATGGCGTCTATTTATGTCGCCAGCTGCGTCTTGCAAAGCTTTCAAGCATATTTTGCGCAAACAGTGTGATCCCGGATCAGACTGCTCCTAGATCCGCCACACATGCTCCTTGCTCTTCGTCTCGCGATGCGTGTCGGGTGCGGGCGGTGTGCTGGGGACACCGTATGTAAAGCATCATAAATGTCTCTTGCCATTGTTATTATTATTATTATTATTATTTTTTTTTTTTTTTTTTTTGCTCTCAATTTTAACATTTATTCAAGACTGACTTGTTTTGTTAACATTTATACAAGACGGGCTTGTTTCTGCAATATAGCATTTTACCAAGGTGAGTTTACAGCTTTACGTTATTAACCTAAAATTCAGCTTTTTATCCCAGTTCTTATTTTATCCACTTCTAAAAATGCTTTAGTGAAATTAATGCATATCTGAAACAAATAAAATGATATTTTCACAGTGTGAAAAATAACGGTTTGTTTTTCGTATAAAATAAAAAAGAAATTTTCTTTTTTCCGATCAATACCAATATTTCATCGAATATGTTGAAAACGAGTTGAAAATATCAGTAATATTCACGAGTGTGAAGCATGTTACGAACGTAATTACAATACGAAAATTTACTCTTCGCACTCGACATCACGAAAACACACCTATATAATATTGACCCATTTAAACCCCGCTTTTATATAGTAATGCTGGGGTTAACAGGGGTATATAATATTTTTTCTTATTTCTGCTGAGAAACATAGATTGTGGGTACTCGTTAGAACTCCTCATCGAGGCGGTTCTAACGAATACACACAATATTTTTTTTAGAAGAAATAAGAACAAGTATCAGAACTTTTGTCAGAATATTTTCAATTTATTTTTATTATTTATTTATTTTTTTTATTTTTGGTAAATTTATCAATATATTTGGATACGTGTGTTTTCGGAATGGCATTATGAAAACACGCCTATACAAATACACTGTAATGGTCCCTGCCCATCGGGGCTTGAAGAAATAGATGGGCTGCATAATGCTTCCACGCAGAGCTGAAACGGACCCGCACATGAGTACTGGTAAAACGCTTAGAGGATCTAAGCCTGTCCAGGCAAAGCGGTGCGAGTCGGATCGTCCATGCTTATATAAACCTTATTGGTTTCATTGGGCGACAGGGCTTGAGATGTCATTTCATCTCAATGTCGGGTAAAAGTCCCACAAAAATGGTAGCAACGTCTCCAAAATGACCTATACAGTATTGACGGGGACGTTAAACCTGAAATCAAACAAACAAACAAAATACATTGTAAATTTTACCGCCAAAAAAGCAAAAAATTTAAGCTGAAAAATTGTGATATGTTTCTTACTTCTGCTCAAATTTAGATTTAAATGTAGATTGTGGGTATGCGTTAGAACCGCCCCAGCGAGGCTGTTCTAACGGGTACCCACATTGTACATTTTAAAGCAGAAATAAGCAAAAGAAGAATTGCCCCCAGTAAACCACAGTTTTACAATATAAAAATGGGGTTCAAGGGGGTCAGATGTATATAGGCGTGTTTTCGTGATGAAAATTCTGATGTCTTCAACACACGAGATGAAATATATCTGGTATTCATCTATAAAAGAAAATATCTAGATTTCTACATACATTTTGCATAGATATTGTTAACATTTTTTTATATTTGAGGATCATATGGTAAATAATAATAATAATAATAATAATAATAATAATAATAATAATAATAATCGACTCTATTTATAGAGGGTAACACATTTAGTAATAGTTCTAATCTTCTTGGGTATAAACCAGTACTAAGCATTGTAGATAAAGCCTCTTGCTAAAGGAAACAACACTTGCCGCTTGCGAGGATCGAACCGGCTACCTCTCGATCTCAAACCCGATGCTTTATATTGCACCACAGCGCTCCAGTAGTATTTGTATGCTTAATGTGTTATCCTCTCTAAATAAAGACATTACTATTATTAGTAGTATTAATAGTATTACACAGCAGTTGACAACTGTTTTGTTTGTTGAGAAATTTGCAGTACCACATGTTCACCTACCAGTTCTCTGTTGCAGAGATGGACCGTTTCTGTTGTTTACAGAATAAGGCACAGGACCGCACCGACTGTCAAAAACATCACGGTTTTGGCTGTATAAGTCATTTATCATACCCCCGGCATACGAAGTATGTCAGGGGGTATATAGTTTTCGTCTTTCCGTCCGTTCGTTGGTTGGTTGGTTCGTTCGGACTTCCGTCTGTCCCGCCGGTCGTCAACCTTTACGTCAAAGTTTTGCGTTAAACCTTTTTGATTGCTAATATCTCTGTAACCACATGTTAGATTCTCTTCATATTTGGTCAAGGATATCTCTAGAGCATTACCTCTAAGCACCCGGGTCAAGTCGCCGGGTGGGCTGTCGGTCTGTTTGTCAACTTTTACGTCAGTTTTGTGTTAAACCTTTTTGATTGCTCATATTTCTGTAACCACATATTGGATTCTCTTCATATTTTGTACAGGATATCTCTATAGCATTACCGTTTATTTGGAATATCCATGCTCCCGGGTTAAATGCCTTAGCGGGCTGTCCGTTCGTCTGTCCGTTCATCAACGTTTACGTCAAAGTTCTGCGTTAAACCTTTTTCATTGATGATACCTCTGTAACCATTTTAGATTCCCTTCATATTCGGTACAGGATATCTCTATAGTATTACCTTTTATATGAAATATGGCCTTATATGAAAAGAAGCTATAGCCATTGCCATTTTCATCCGAAGTGATGACACTGGCCGGCGGTATATGTGCCCCACTGGGCACTTTGTCAAGGTATCATTTGACCTAAATAGTGTTGATGGGGACGTTAAATCTCAATTCGAACAAACATTATAACACATAGTGCAATTTCCATATATGTATGTGAAATAAAAGGCTCACTAAGAGCGCAAGAACACATTTGAGAAGTTAGGTTTTTGTTCAGCCACAAGTTCGTCTGCAATTTGATTAAAGTTTTTGTTACAGAGTAATTTTGATGGATTTACGGCCGTAAAACGTCTCCCCGTACATCAACCATAGTGCAGTTTATATTTTACTTTTGGTCCTTTGAGATCAGCGTTAATATTCTGAGAAATCAGAAATAAATTATTGGTTTAGACTCATATTCTAGACAGATTTTAATTATTTGGACCCCATTTTGTTTTATATCAGTCTTTGAATCGACTGCCTATTCAAAATTCGCAAAATTGCAGTATGTTTCCTCTGGCTTTCTTTGCCAGATCATTACAGGGTCACTGATGAGGCTTATTTAGCCGAAACTACGTAGTATGACCCATCTTCTTTCTTATGAATGTTTTCATTGCTCTTGAAGGAACTCATTTCTGATTTTTATTTGCCTTCACTGCAGCTGGTGTTGTGCCGTGTGGCGGCCGTAAAACGTCTCCCCGTACATCAACCATAGTGCAGTTTATATTTTACTTTTGGTCCTTTGAGATCAGCGTTAATATTCTGAGAAATCAGAAATAAATTATTGGTTTAGACTCATATTCTAGACAGATTTTAATTATTTGGACCCCATTTTGTTTTATATCAGTCTTTGAATCGACTGCCTATTCAAAATTCGCAAAATTGCAGTATGTTTCCTCTGGCTTTCTTTGCCAGATCATTACAGGGTCACTGATGAGGCTTATTTAGCCGAAACTACGTAGTATGACCCATCTTCTTTCTTATGAATGTTTTCATTGCTCTTGAAGGAACTCATTTCTGATTTTTATTTACCATTATTCGCCAATTTATGTTCTACAAGTTATGTGAGGGAAACAGTTCAAGTTTGAATGGTGGTCAATCAAGGAGTTTGAATGTTTGCTGTTTGTCTGTGATTGACTGGCCGACGATAAACTGACATAATGATTAATAAATTAATTGAAGACTAATAAATATAGTACTTATGCTAAGTGAAAGGAATTACTTAGCGCCCTTTTTAACACGTGCAAACCGAAAGTCAAACATTCAACGCCGCAGACGTGTACTGCTTGCCACATTTAACTGATTTTTATTCCCGCTCGTTTAAAACATATTGGTAAAATAACGGTTAATTAATGAGCATTAATCACTTTTTACACATGTTCTGCCAAGTTCTGCAACGGCAGGTCAAGTGTTTTTTTTTTTCTCCGGACACTCTCTCTGGTTTTCGCCCACCTTCGATAAACAATCGGCTCGAAATAAGTGAGATGATGTTGAATGGGTCGTAAAACCAAGACAAAAGAAAAAATAAGTTGTCCCTTTGTAGCCGTCCGTATCTAAGCCGGTGACAGTCCATCCGTCTACAATAACCTAAGTACATTGGTTATAAATTGTACGAAATAATCAAACAATTACGAACAGTCATTTCATTGGTAACCGGTCATTTCGTACCCAAGCCATTTCGTACACTGTACACAAATCATTTCGTACCTTTGTTTGTATTGGAGTTTAACGGCCCAGTCAACACCATTTAGGTCATTTTCGAGCCGGTAAGTTTACCTTTCCACACTTTTCCTGGGTAGGCTTATACGTAAGCGGTTAATCTGTACAGTGCGCATTCTTTCGCCAGAAACTGACAAATGCCTTTCTTGAATCAGCGGAAGGGAATGACCGTAGAAAAGATTTCATGACCGATCTCCACGAAAGAATGTTGCCGACCCCGGCAGGTATCGAATGCGCGTCCTCCTGATCAGCAGTCAGACGCGCATCCGACTGAGCTACCGAGGCCAGCATCATTTCGTACCATTTTGGTCAGTTCGTATCCGCTTTTATTTTTAATTTGGTCATTTTGTACCTACTTTAGTCATTTCGTACCCGGTTTGGTTATTTCGTACCGACTTTTATTTATTTATTTTCTACTTAACGTTTGGTCATTTCGTACCCATTACGAGAACACGCCTATGTAATTTTGACCCCATCATACCCCACTTTTATATAGTAAAACTGGGGTTTGAGGAGGTATACATTATTTTTCTTATTCCTGCTCAAAAACATAGATTGTGGGTACTCGATAGAACCGCCTCGTCGAGGCGGTTCTATCGAGTTCCCGCAATTTATGCTTTGAGAAAAAATAAGAAAATATCACAAATTTTCATCTTAAAATTTCTATTTTTTTTTTAGGCCAAACAAAAATGGCAATGTATTTGTATAGGCGGGTTTTCGTACCCAATTTTGGTCACCATAGTGAAGACGTCACAAGCGGAAAGCCTAAAGACTAAAATGGTCAAACGGACATCAAAAATAATAATAATAATAATAATAATAATAATAATAATAATAATATATTCGCAATGCATACATGCAAAGACGAACTATAACAATAATAAACCACAACAGAAGAACCGTCTTGGATAGGTTGAATAGCTTCTTAAAATAAAAGAAGCAAACTGTCAAAACGTTTCTGCCTTTTATTGTTTTTTGTTTTTTTTTTTCAAGATAGAACAGTTTTGTGGCTTTCTGTTTATTTTTGCTTAACAAATTGTATCGCAATATAAAAAATCCTTACCTGTTAGAGGAGGATGCTCCAGTTTTGATAGGGGAGATAAATATGCTTTAGAGTTTTCTCCCCCTTTTTCCTCTTTAGTGAAACGAGGCTCTTGTGAGCTTTATATGAAAATGACTAGGGCTGCCGCTTGTAACAGCTCTGTTTAACCATGACAAACTCAGATTAATTGATTAATTGATTGATTGATTGATGTTTACGTCCCATTCAACATATTGTATATGTCATTTTAGAGACGTTGCCTCCAACTTTTTCTGACTTTTACCCGACATTCAGATGAAATGACATCTGAAGCCTTGTCGCCGAATGAAACCAAAAGTGTTTATAAGCATGAGCGGCCCGACTTGCACCGCTTTGCTTGGGCAGGCTTAGATCCTCTAAGCGGTTTACCAGTACTCGTGTGCGGTCGGTTTCAGCTCTGCGTGGAAGCATCATGCAATCCAGCCCGGATGGGTGGGGCCGTGACAAACTCAGACTGAGTTTGTCATAGTTAAACGGAGCTGTATGTGTAGCTTCCTTATCCTGTTATCCAATTTTTGTCGCGCCTGCTTTAAGCATGGCGAGATATATAGTAGGAGTCCGGTTTTCCGTTCTTTCGCCCGTTTGACAAGCCGTCAACATTTGTGACAACCCTAACTTTCACCCTAATGCAAGTCCATTTCTCGAGATCTATAAGAGCTTCAACAGTGATATTTGGTATAGACTTGCATCTTGGAATGGCAACTTTAAGGCAACCATATCTGACCTTGTCTACATTTCATGGTTCACTGACTTTTAGAATTATGGCGACCACCTAACGTTCACCCTAATGTACGAGTCCATTTCTCGAGACATAAATGATACTTGGTACAAACTTGCTCGTAGGAATGACAACTTTAATGAAAGCATCCGTATCTCGCCTGTACCTTTATTTCACGGTTTAATGACTTTAATTGCTTCCACGCAGAGCTGAAACCGACCCGCACACGAGTACTGGTAAACCGCTTAGAGTATCTAAGCCTGCCCAGGCAAAGCGGTGCGAGTCGGCCGTTCCATGCTTAAAAACCCTATTGGTTTCATTGGACGACAGGGCTTGAGATGTCATTTCATCTTAATGTCGGTTAAAAGTCCCACAAAATTGGAAGCAACGTCTCCAAAATGACCTTTACAGTGTTGACGGGGACGTTAAACCTCAAATCAAACAAACAACCAAACAAAACTGACTTTAAGTTTGTTTATTTGATTTGAGGTTTACCAGTACTCGTGTGCCGGTCGGTTTCAGCTCTGCGTGGAAGCATCATGCAGCCCATATATTTCTTCAAGCCTCGATGGGCGGGGGTCGAAGTCAGTCTTGAATAAATGTTAAAATTGAGAGCCCCCCCCCCCCACCCCCCAAAAAGCTATGATAACAATGGCAAGAGACATTTATGATGCTATACATACGGTGTCCCCTGCACACCGCCCGCACCCGACAAAATGCAGATTTTTTTAGAAATCTTTAACGAAAAAAAAATATATATATATATTTGGACTCGGACAGCTTCCGGCGGAATGGGTTAAGGCAAATGTAATGCCGGATTTTCCCCCAAAAGTCACAAATCTCTAGCAGCCAAATATCGACCTATCTCCCTTACTTGCATTCTCTGCAAGGTCCTAGAACATTTTCTAGCAGCAATAAGAAAAATAAGGTATACCCCCGGAAATCCCAGTTTTACTATATAAAAGTGGGGTTCAAGGGGATCAATATTATATAGGCGTGTTTTCTTGATGCATAAAAGATTTCTCAGCAACTATAAAAGCTAGAAGCCTCACACTTGGTATGCGATTCAATAATGATGCCTTATATCACATAACAAGTTGAGTCTCGCATCACCTCTTCTCACGAAAACCATGTTGGAGGTCATACAAGACTCCTTGTTCGTCCAAATGTTTGACTATGTTTGATGCTAGAACATGTTCTAGGACATTGAAGAGAATGCAAGTAAGGGAGATTGGTCGATATTTGGCTGCTAGAGATTTGTCACCTTTGTTGGAAAACCGGCATGACATTAGCCTTAACCCATTCCGCTGGAAGCTGTCCGAGTCCAAATGCATTTATACATTTATTTTTTTTGTTTGTTAAAGATTTCTAAAAAAATCTACAACTTAGAAGCCTCAAATTTTGTACACGTCGCGATCGTGTTTTCTTGACCTATTTGTTCATCTAATCGTTCATTCTCCTTTCTCTCCATATGACCCAATCAAACATTTCTCGGGAACTACAAAGAAAAATAAGGTATACCCCCGGAAACCCCAGTTTTACTATATAAAAGTGGGGTTCAAGTAGGTCAATATTATATAGGCGTGTTTTCCTGATGCATAAAAGATTTCTCAGCAACTATAAAAGCTAGAAGCCTCACACTTGGAATGCGATTCAATAATGATGCCTTATCATGCATGAGACAATAAGCTTTCTTGGCTTTAGATAATTAGCTTTCTTGGCTTATTTGTTCATTTGTTCTTTCATTATTCTTTCTCTCCATATAGGTCAGTGACAAAATTTTCGTCAAAGTTTTCACAGGAGCTTAAACAGCTAGAAGCCCGAAATTTTGCAGATGACTTTAAGGGACGATGGGCTTTCTCTGCTTATTTATATACATCTGTTATTTCATTATTCTTTTTCTGCTGGTATTTCGTCAACCATTTCTCAGGTACTATACACGCTAGAACCCTCAAACTTGATAAACTTTAGAATAATGATTACTGATATAATGTCAGAGATAATGGATTTTCCGGCAGATTTGTTTTCCTCTTCTTTCGTACTTCTTTCTCTCCATGACGGCCAGTCAAAAAATGTGTTAATAATTTCGTAGCCCAAAACCACAGACTTGGTATGATGACTCGGATTCGACCAGTAACTCATTGAGATGTTCTATCAAGTACCCATAATTTATTTATTTGAAGAAAAATAGTGGAAATAATGCATGCATTTTTAACCCTATATAAAGAGAGGGGTAGATATGTGTCCATTTTATAGACTTTTAAACACTTAAAAAGCCGAAAAAACCTGCATCTGAAAATGGTGTCTATTTATGTCGTCGGCTGCGTCTTGCAAAGCTTTCAAGCATATTTTGCACAAACAGTGTGATCCCGGATCAGACTGCTCCTAGATCCGCCACACATGCTCCTTGCTCTTCGTCTCGCGATGCGTGTCGGGTGCGGGCGGTGTGCTGGGGACACCGTATGCATAGACTCATAAATGCCTCTTGCCATTGTTATCATAGGTTTTTTTCTTTTTGCTCTCAAGTTAAACATTTATTCAAGACTGACCGCCGGGGTCGGCAATATTCTTTCGTGGAGATTGATCATGAAATCTTTTCTACGGTCATTCTCTCCCTTCCGCTGATTCAAGAAGGGCAGTTGTCAGTTTCTGGCGAAAGAATGTGCACTGTACTGGTTAACCGCTTACGTATAAGCCTGCCCAGGAAAGTGTTGATAGGTAAACTGACCGGCTCAAAAATGACCTAAATAGTGTTGACTGGGCCGTTAAACTCCAATACAAAATACAAACAAATCAAGACTGACTTGTTTTGTTAATATTTATTCAAGACAGGCTTGTTTCTGCAATATAGCATTTTACCAATGTGAGGTTACAGTTTTATGTTATTAACCTAAAATTCAGCTTTTTATCCCAGTTCTTATTTTATCCAGTTCTAAAAATGCTTTAGTGAAATTAATGCATATCTGAAACAAATAAAATGATATTTTCACAGTGTGAAAAATAACGACCATGTTGTTGTTTTTTTTTTTTCGTAAAGACATTTTCTCGTTTCCGATCAATACCAATATTTGAATATGTTGAAAACGAGTTGAAAATATCAGTAATATTCATGAGTGTGAAGCATGTTACGAACGTAATTACAACATCGCACTCGACATCACGAAAACACACCTATATAATATTATATATAATATAAACCCCGCTTTTATATAGTAAAGCTGGGGTTAACAGGGGTATATAATATTTTTTCTTATTTCTGCTGAGAAACATAGATTGTGGGGACTCGTTAGAACTGCCCCATCGAGGCGGTTCTAACGAATACACACAATATTTTTTGAGAAGAAATAATAAGAATATCAGACTTTTTATCAGAATATTTTCAATTTTATTTTGTTTTTTTATTTTTGGTAAAATTATCAATATATTTGGATACGTCTGTTTTCGTAATGACATTATGAAAACACGCCTATTCAAATACAATGTAATGGTCCCCGCCCATCGGGGCTTGAAGAAATTGATGGGCTGCATAATGCTTCCACGCAGAGCTGAAACCGACCCTCACATGAGTACTGGTAAAACGCTTAGAGGGTCTAAGCCTGTCCAGGCAAAGCGGTGCGAGTCGGATCGTCCATGCTTATAAACCCTATTGGTTTCATTGGGCGACAGGGCTTGAGATGTCATTTCATCTCAATGTCGGGTAAAAGTCCCACAAAAATGGAAGCAACGTCTCCAAAATGACCTATACAATGTTGACGGGGACGTTAAATAAAAATCAAAAATGAGTTCCTTTAAGAGCAATGAAAACATTCATAAGAAAGAAGATGGGTCATACTACGTAGTTTCGGCTAATAAAGCCTCATCAGTGACCCTGTAATGTTCCGGCAAAGAAAGCCAGAGGAATCATACTACAATTTTGCGAATTTCGAATAGGCAGTCGATTCAGAGACTGATATAAATCTAAATGGGGTCAAAATAATTAAAAACCTGTCTAGAATATGAGTCTAAACCAATAATTTATTTCTGATTTCTCAGAATATTCACGTTGATCTCAAAGGACCAAAAGTAAAATATAAACTGCACTATGGTTGATGTACGGGGAGACGTTTTACGGCCGCCACACGGCACAACACCAGCTGCAGTGAAGGCAAATAAAAATCAAAAATGAGTTCCTTAAACCTGAAATCAAACAAACAAACAAAATACATTGTAAATTTTACCGCCAAAAAAGCAAAAAATTTAAGCTGAAAAATTGTGATATATTTCTTATTTCTGCTCAAATTTAGATTTAAATGTAGATTGTGGGTATACGTTAGAACCGCCCCAGCGAGGCCGTTCTAGCGAGTACCCACATTGTACATTTTAAAGCAGAAATAAGCAAAATAAGAATTCCCCCACAGTAAACCACAGTTTTACTATATAAAAATGGGGTTCAAAGGGGTCAGATGTATATAGGCGTGTTTTCGTGATGAAAATTCTGATTCTGATGAAATATATCTGGTATTCATCTATAAAAGAAAATATCTAGATTACTACATACATTTTGCATAGATATTGTTAACATTTTTTATATTTGAGGATCATATGGTAAATAATAACAATAATGATAATAATAATAATAATAATAATAATAATAATAATAAATGACTCTATTTATAGACGGTAACACATTTAGTAATAGTACTAATCTTCTTGAGTATAAACCAGTACTACGCAATGTAGATAAAGCCTCTTGCTCAAGGAAACAACACTTGCCGGTTGTGGGGATCGAACCGGCTACCTCTCGATCTTCAACCCGATGCTTTACATTGCACCACATTGCTCCAGTAGTATTTTTATGCTTAATGTGTTATACTCTCTAAATAAAGACATACTCGTACTATTATTATTACTATTAATAGTATTGCACAACAGTTGACAACTGTTTTGTTTGGCGGGCTGGGGGTTAAGAAATTTGGAGTACCACATGTTCACCCACCAGTTCTCTTCTTTTCTAATGTTTACAGAATAAGGTGCAGGCTGCACCGACTGTTAAAAAACATCACGGTTTTGGCTGTATAAGTCATTAATTATACCCCCGGCATACGAAGTATGTCAGGGGTATATAGTTTTCGTCTTTCTGTTCGTTCGTCCATTCGTTGGTTGGTTGGTTGGTTCGTTCGTTCGTTATTCGTCTGTCCCGTCGGTCGTCAACCTTTACGTCAAAGTTTTGCGTTAAACCTTTTTGATTGCTCATATCTCTGTAACCAAATGTTACATTCTCTTCATATTTGGTAAAGGATATCTTATAGCATTACCTTTCATGTGGAATATCTAAGCCCCTGGGTCAAGCCCCTGGTCGGGCTGTACGTCTGTCAACTTTTACGTCAAAGTTTTGTGTTAAACCTTTTTGATTGCTCATATCACTGTAACCACATATTGGATTCACTTCATATTTGGTACAGGATATCTCTATAGCAGTACCTTTTATTTGGAATATCCATGCTCCCCGGTCAAATCCCTGGGTGGGCTGTCCGTCCGTCTGTCCGTTCATCAACGTTTACGTCAAAGTTTTGCGTTAAACCTTTTGATTGCTCATATCTCTATCGCCACCTGATTGATTCTCTTAACCCTTGTCCTGCTGAATATTCATATATGCCACACCCACTAGCGATTATCAACCAATCAGATTAACTGTAGCAAATTATTACAACAAATTCACAATCTGAATGACAACCAATGTAGATCCTGATCAGATGGCTTCCCCAGAAGCCATCTGATCTGGATCTACATTGTTTCAAAGAAAAGGCATATCCGGGCTCAGCAGAACAAGGGCTAATATTTGGAAAAGGATATCTCTGTAGCATTACCTTTCATATGGAATATCTAAGCCCCTGGGTCAAGCTCTTGGGTCAAGCCTCTGGGTGGGCTGTCCGTCTGTTTGTCAACTTTTACGTCAAAGTTTTGTGTTTAACCTTTTTGATTGCTCATATCTCTAACCATTGCCCATATCTCTGTAACCACATGTCGGATTCTTGTCATATTTGGTACATGACATCTCCATAGCATTACCTTTTATTTGGAATATATAAGCTCTCGAGTCAAGCCCCTGAGTGGGCTGTCCGTCCGTCCGTTCATCAACGTTTACGTCAAAGTTTTGCATTATACCTTTTTGATTGCTCATATCTTTGTAACCACATGTTAGATTCTCTTTATATTTGGTAAAGGATATCTCTGTAGCATTACCTTTCATATGGAATATCTAAGCCCCTGGGTCAAGCCCCTGGGTGGGCTGTCCGTCCGTTCATCAACTTTTACGTCAAAGTTTTGCGTTAAACCTTTTTCATTGCTGTTACCTCTGTGACCATGTTAGATTCTCTTCATATTTGGTAGAGGATATCTCTATAGTGTTACCTTTTATATGGAATATGGCCTTTTATGCAAAGAAGTTATAGATATTGCCATTTTCAGCCGAAGTGATGGCACTGGCCGGGGCTATATGTGCCCAGTGGGCACTTTGTCTAGTTATTATTTGACCTAAATAGTGTTGACGGGGACGTTAAATCTCAATTCGAACAAACATTAGAACTCCTAGTGCCATTCACTAGTATGTATGTGAAATAAATGGCTCACTAAGAGCGCAAGAACACATTTGAGAAGTGAAGTTTTTGTTCAGCCACATGTTCGTCTGCAATTTGATTAAAGTTTGTTATACAGAGTAATTTTGATGGATTTGCCATTATTCGCCAATTTATGTTCTGCAAGTTGTGTGAGGGAAACAGTTCAAGTTTGAATGGTGGTCAATCAAGGAGTTTGAGTGTTTGCTGTTTGTCTGTGATTGACTGGCCGACGATAAACTGACATAATGATTAATAAATTAATTGAAGACTAATAAATATAGTACTTATGCTAAGTGAAAGGAATTACTTAGCGCCCTTTTTAACACGTGCAAACCGAAAGTCAAACATTCAACGCCGCAGACGTGTACTGCTTGCCACGATTAACTGATTTTTATTCACGCTCGTTTAAAACATATTGGTAAAATAACGGTTAATTAATGAGCATTAATCACTTTTTACACATTTCATTTTCTGAAACGTGCCAGTGTTTGCTTATAGTTCTAAACTTTACTTTACTATAGTCTACACTTATCAACTAAATATTATTCTCTGAGGTTTCAAGGATAACAGCAGGAGGACTCTAGAGCAGAATCATGAAGTAAGTGCCTTCTTTTGCTTTCTTAATCCATTTTGTAGCAAATGGAATCTCGACCCCCGCCCATCGGGGCTTGAAGAAATAGATAGAAGAACAGAACAGAACAGAACAGAACTTTATTGATGTATAACATCTCAGAACACTCGCATGTGGCATACGAGAATAAATGTTTACATGAACATAACCATACATGTGACGTCAGTGCAGTATTTGACATGGGCTGTATGATGCTTCCACGCAGAGCTGAATTCGACCGCACACGAGTACTGATAAACCGCTTTGAGGATCTAAGCCTGCCTAGGCAAAGCGGCGCGAGTCGGACCGTCCATGCGTATAAACCCTAGTGGTTTCATTGGGCGACAGGGCTTGAGATGTCATTTCATCTCAACGTCGGGTAAAAGACCCACAGAATTGGAAGCAACGTCTCCAAAATGACCTATACAGTGTTGACGGGGACGTTAAACCTCAAATCAACCAACCAACCAAATGGAATCTTCTTCCTTGTATTGGCCAGGAGTCCATTTCAAATTTAAGGAGTGTCAGGTTGGGTTTTCTTCAAAATCTATTTGGTTTTGCAAACAGTGTAGGCCCTGATCAGACGCCGCGTTCTTCCATATCGCACGGTTGGTGCGTCGGAATTCAGATAGCTTGCGAGGACTCTGATAAAACTGCACGAGATATGAGTGTAAGCACCAAATACGTTTGTTGCAGAAACAAAACAAAACACTAAAAAGCGTCACTTATTTTCACCATAAAAGGGCATTCTTCCGTGAAATGAACACCCCTCTAAACCTCACTTTACTATATGGGCTGCATGATGCTTCCACGCAGAGCTGAAACGGATCCGCACACGAGTACTGGTAAACCGCTTAGAGGATCTAAGCCTGCCCAGACAAAGGGATGCGAGTCGGCCCGTCCATGCTTATAAACCCTGTTGATTTTATTGGGCGACAGGGCTTGAGATGTCATTTCATCTCAATGTCGGGTAAAAGTCTCACAAAATTGGAAGCAACGTCTCCAAAATGACATTTACAGTGTTGACGGGGACTTTAAACGTCAAATCAAACAAACAAACAAAACCTCACTTTACAGAGAAAATTCGGGTTTCCAGGGGTTAGTACTATTTTCCTTAATCTGCGCCAAGAGGTTCTCAGTAGAACCGCCTCATTGAGGATGTTCTAACGAGTACCCACAAGTTAGATGTTGGAGCATCAATAAGGGAAATATCAAAAACATTGTCAGAAAATCGTTTTTTTGAGATATGAAAGAATGCTTTGTGCAACACGGACGTGTTATCGTAAAGTTAGGGTTATGAGTGTTACATTACGAAAAAAACGCCTATACCAAAACATTGTAACCTTTAGCGCGGGAAAAAAATGAAAATTTTGAGATGAAAAAGTGTGATATTTTTCTTATTTCAGCTCAAAATGTAGATTGTAGGCCTCGATGAGGCGGTTCTAACGAGTACCCACAATCTATATCTTAGAGTAGAAATAAGAAAAATAAGGTTTACCCCTTCAATCCCCAGTTTTACTATGTAAAAGGGGGGCTCGAGGGGGTCAAAATTAAATAGGCGTGTTTTCGTGATGATTATATTTTATGAGGCTAACATGGGTGTTAGCCTCATAAGAAACATATGATTACAATTTTTTATACTTAAAATGCATCCATTTTTCAGTCATGAATCTTATCTATATATTAAGCTGTTTTTAAACGTTTATTTATACCGTTCTTTTTTCCGTTTTTCTGTAATGGATCATATCACGCTGAATATACAAGTAAAGCACCTTAGTAGTAGTTGTTTAACAGAAATTCCAGCTTCTGTTTGTCACATTTCTTTTGTATTTGTCCAGTCATCATTCTGTTTAAGAGCTACAGATAAACATGGGGAAAATAAGTAAACACTGTTTGAGTAACCCTTGGCAACAGTAAATGCTAGACTCTTGAAATATTGTATATAGACAGTATATGGGTGGTTTAACTGTCGCAATACAGAATTTTTTCCTGTCTGAATAGCTAGCTTATTTTTTTTACTTTAATTATTTTTTCTTTCTTTCTATTGAAGTCCCATTATGAAAAAAAAATATCGTCAACGATTTCTCAGAAACTATAAAAGCTGGAAGACTCAAACTTAGTAATCAATGCATTAAGGTGACTTATGCCGTGTAAGAGACAATGGACTTTCTTGGCTTATTTGTTCATCTGTTCTTTCATTATTCTTCTTTCTCTCCGTTTAGGCCAACATAAATTTTTCATAGCAGAAGATTTCTGAGAAACTGTAAAAGCTAAATGCCTTTAACTTCGTTTGCAATGTAAAAATGATGACTTATATCGTGTAAGAAACGATGGGCTTTCTATACTTATTTGTTCATTTGTTCTTCCAGTCTTCTTTTTCTCCATATAGGCCAATGTTAAATTTTCATCAAAGATTTCTCGAAAACCTCAAACTTGGTATGCAATGCAACAATGATTACTTGTATCGTTTGAGAGGCAATGGGCTTTCCATCACGAAAACACGCCAATATAACTTTGACCCCCTTGAAGCCTACTTTCATATAGTAAAACTGGGGTTTGCAGGGGTAAACCTTATTTTTCTTATTTCTGCTCTAAAATATAGATTGTGGGTACTCGTTAGAACCGCCTCATCGAGGCGGTTCTAACGAGTACCCACAATCTATATTATGAGCAGGAATTAGAAAAATATCACAATTTTTCATCTTAAAATTTTACTTTTTCCGGCGATAAAATTTACAATGTATTTATATAGGCGTGTCTTCGTAATGTTAGCCGTATTTGTTAATTTATTGTTTCTTAATCTCCATATAGCCAATGTTATATTTTTCGTCAAAGATTTCTCAGAAACTATAACGCCATTATCCTCTAACTTGGTATGCAATGCAATAATGACGACTTGTATCGTGAAAGAGACAATGGGCTTTCTTGTCTTATTTGTTCATCTGTTCTTCCATTCTTCTTTCTCTCCATAAAGGCCAATGGTAATATTTTCGTCAAAGATTTCTAAGAAGCTATGAAGCTAGATGCCTCAAACTTGGTGGACAATACAATAATGATGATTTATATCAAGTAAGAGACTAAGGGCTTTCTCAGATTATTTGTTCATTTGTTCCTTCATTCTTCTTTCTCTCCATGTAGGCCAATGTGATTTTTGTCAAAGATTTCTCAGGAACTATAATAGCTAGAAGCCTCAAACTTGGGATGTAATGCAATAATGATGTCTGAGCACATGATGACTTATATCATGTAAGAGACAATGGGGTTTCTTGGTTTATTTGTTCATTCTTCTTTCTCTCCATGTAGGCCTTTGTTAAATTTTTCGACAAAGATTCTCGGAAATCGGAAGCCTCAAAATTGTTTTGCAGCGCAATATTGAGGCTTTACATCGTGTTGGAGACAATAGACTTCCTATTCTCTGTTCATTCTTCTTTCTCTCCATATAGGCTAATGTTAAATTTGTCGTCAAAGATTTCTCGGGACGTAGAAGCCTCAAACTTGGTATGCAATGCAGTAATGAATACTGATATTGTGTGAGGGGTAATGAGCTTTCTATGATTATTCGTTTATTTGTTCTTTTGTTCTTCTGTCACTCTGTACAGAACGATGCTAAATTTTCGTCAAAGATTTCTTAGGAACAATGGCATATAGAAACCTGTAACGTTGCATGCAGTGCAATAATGATGACACATTGTGTAAGAGACAATGGGGTTTCTTGTATTATTTGTTCTTCTGTTCTTCCATTCTTCTCCATATAGGCCAATGTTAAATTCTTCGTCATAGATCTTTCAGGCACTAAAAAAAGCTGGAATCCTCATACTTGGTTTGCAATGCAATGATGATGACTTACAATGGGCTTTCTATGTTTATTTGTTATTTCATTCTTCTTTCTCTCCATATCAATAATGATGGCATATTGTGTAAGGGACAATTGGCCTTCTTGGCTTTTTGTTCATTTGTTATTTTTTTTTCTCTCCAAATAGGCCAATGTTGACATTTTGTCAAAGATTTCTCAGTAACTCCGCAAGCTTGGTATACTATGCAAAGATGATGGCATACATTATGTAGGAGACAATGGGCTTCCTCATCTTATTTGTTCAGTTTAGTCCTTCACTCTTTCTCTCTATATAGGCCAGTGTTATAGGCTTCGTCAAAGATTTCTCGGGAACTGTTCAAGCTATAGAAGCTTCAAACCTGGTATACTATATATGCAGTGATGATGCTTTATACTGTGTAAGAGACGTGATGACATTTCTTGGCTTATTTGTTCATTTTCGTTCCATTCTTCTTTCTCCCTATAAAGACCAATATGACATGACCAAGCAGTTCGTAGGAGCTTTATGAAGACCTATCATCTGAGTAATGAATATCACTGAAAAACGCAGTTTAAATAGTAACAAAGCAACACGTTTGATATGCACTAAAGTGGGGGTATAGTCAGATCCTCTGACAGTTCTATGTTGTTGTTTTTTTCTCAGTATTTTTATGGTTTCTAATTATTGCATGAGCCCTGCCAGGGGAAAAACTGCCATTTGCGAACAACAAAAGTGCAGATCAGACCGCGCATGCGCGGAGTCTGATCAGGGTCTTTGTTGTTCGCGGCTTGGATAATGTTATATCACTTGTTTCTGAATGTAAAATTTCAAGACCTTTGCTAGGCTGGTTTGTGTCGAGGTTACCTTGTCAAAACCTCCGAAAGCAGTTTTCATCATAAAGTGACCCCTATATTATTCCTTCTTTCTATCTGTCACAAGGCGGATACGGTGATTTAGATAAATATTGTAAAAATTAATAAAATCAATTTCCATGCACTTTATGACAATAAATGGTCATAATGACCAATATAACTGAAAGGCGTGAAGATTGACGCTTCTGGTAATGTGAGGGGGCAATAGAGCACCAAACTGCAGGATATTATCAGCAGGTACTTAGTAAGTTAGTTAGTGGAAGGTGTGAAATTAACACCTGATAAGTTGTGTCACTTGAAGAAATTAAACTGACAATACCCAGGAAATTTATCCCCATCTTAAATTTAAATATATAAATATGACTTTAAAATTTTTTACTCGGTCATTTCCAAACTTGCAGTTCTTGAGATCATTTCGCAGACTCTTTTTGGTACGTTTCATTATTCTATTATTATTAGGACTACTATTAATATTATTATATTGTGTTGAAAGTCTACATATATGTTAGAATTGCTCAAAAATATGGATACTGCATACTCGTAACAACGAACAATTTACAGTAATACTCCGCTACTAAGACAACCTAAAATTGATACTAAATCTGCTTTTAAAATTTTATCATTTCATCTCAATGTCGGGTAAAAGTCCCACAAAATTGGTAGCAACGTCTTCGAAATGACCTTTACAGTGTTGACGGGGACGTGAACTTCATAATCAAAGAAAACAGATAGGGTGTCAGTTATTCTTTCTGTCTGTGTAAATCCAGTGTGGTCTACTAATAAGTGACCGCCTTTGGATCTGTTCAAAAGTGGTCTAAAAGACCATTTGAACAGTTAATACACGAAATTTACAGTATTTATTTTTCATGCTTTTGTTTGTTTGGACTGGGGTTAACGTCCCCATCAACACTATATAGGTAATTTTGGAGATGTTGCTTCCAATTTTATGGGACTTTTACCCGGCATTGAGGTGAGATGACACCTCAAGCCCTGCCGCCTAATGAAATCATAAGATTTAAACGCCTTGGACGATCCGATTTTTATGCACCGAAGAATATCGTACACAGTTGGATAAATTTGGATAGCATGGGTTAGCATTATCACGTTAACAAGTCTGTATGACGAACACCCCTGTAAATCCCACTTTATTCACCTTATTTGCATTATCTGCTTTTTCCTAGTCTGAAGGTTATCAGAGTTGGAAAAACAGGTAACCAGACCCCCCTGACCTTGAAAGGTCAGGGGGGTCTGGTTACCTGTTTTTCCAATATTGACAATGTGCAAGCTGGGAGCCAGCAAATAATGCAAATATGGTGAATATAGATTTATACGGGGGTATACATTATTTTCTTTATTATTGCTAAAACATAGTGTGGGTGCTCGTTAGTAGTGTCGCCTCATCGAGGCGGTTCACATGAGAATCCACGATCTAAAAAATACAAAATATTTCACCTGAAAATGCTAGTTCTGCAGAGCTGAAAGGCGCCGTAATAACAAAGTGTGTTATTGTAATCGCTTATAATTAAGGGTGTGGATACACGAGATGTTGCAGCAATATTCCACACGGGAGACAATTTTACTTGTTCCTATTCTTTGCTGAATATGTTGGTAAACTGAAATCTGTTTGACAAACTAGACCCTGGTTCTTAAAAGAGCTATTTAAACTGCAGACCCCTTTGTAAGAAGGGCTCAGCTTACCCCTTACCCGCAATGGATAAGGCAATGACAATATCTCAATAGAGTTGTGACCCCTGAACCCGGAATTAAACTTTTAAAGCGGTTACAGAAATTGGAATATAAAAACACTGTGGAAAGCCATAAGTCTGTGCATTTAATGAGTAGCTGTTGAGCAATGTTGCTCAGAGAGGCAACACTTCTCATATACAACCATATCTATACGATTTTGATTATGTATTGTCTTCGTAAGACAAAATATACAAACAAGCAGCCTCTAAAATATCACCAGTATCTGTTAAAAATAACATCTTTATCATTAATTTCATATTTTCCCACCGTGATGCAGGCTCGAAAAATAATCATTCTGTCAACAGTTTCAATATTGTGCACAGCGGGGAAAGGATTTCTTGTATAGTCATGGATAAAAAAATTATGTCGAGGTATGGTTAAGTTTATAATTCAGTGCAATGAATACCCTCCGAAACCCAACTTTATATAGAGAAAATGGGGTTTACAGAGACATGCGATGCACGGACTATTTTCCTTATTTCTGATCCAAGACATAAATTGTTGGTAAACATTAGGACCTACTCGACGTGGTGGTTCTTATTAGGACACACAGTCTACGGAACATAAATAAGGAAAATATCAAATATTTTATTTCAAATAATGTCTCTTTCATGAACTGAAATCGACATTATTTTAAATAAAATAAAAAAAAAATGTTATTAAGAAAAATGCAGCGAATAGTTTTTGAAATGTAATTTAACAATCTGAGCATGTTTGTCTCGCAGGTGTGAAGATGGTTGCATTAATCATCATTACTTAATTAATGTAACTTGGTTGAATTGATGTCGTTTTAATCTAATTATGATTACCAAGAAAACTATGGTCCTTTGATGTCCATCGTCTTTCCATAGAGCGCATAGTGAAGACAGCGAAGATGCACAGGCTGAACTGAGTCTTCGCTGAGCGCATATTAAAATTTGAGAAAATGACTGTACCCCGGCTCGTGTACGATTCGGTATTTTTATGAGCAACTGTGACTTAGAGCAGAAGGTGCCTAACCTTTGCATATGCATAAAAGTACCACTTGCATGGTAACCTACAGTGAAATTCCGCTATTAAGACCACCTAAAATTAAGACTAATTCTGCTTTAAAAAGCATATTTAGCAGACTGCAGTTATTCTTTCTTTCTGTTTTCTGTATACATTGTCCTCTGGTCAGAGACCACCTTCTGCGTGATTTTTCAAAATGTTTCCTTAAGATGGTCTCAAAGGTGGTCTTAATATAGGAATTTTTACTTTATTCTGTTTCTTTCGGTTGAGAAGTGGATTTATCTGGCATGTAATTTTCCAAATCATTACGCAAACACGCCTATGCAATTACATTGCCACCTTTATCGCCGAAAAAATGAAAATTTTACGATGAAAAATTGTGATTTTTTTCTTATTTCTGCTCAAAATATAGATAGTGGGCACTCGTTAGAACCGCCTCATCGAGGCGGTTCTAACGAGTACCCACAATCGATATTTTAGAGCAGAAATAAGGTTCCCCCCGGAAACCCCATTTTACTATATAAAAGTGGGGTTCAAGGGGTCAAAATTATATAGACGTGTTTTCGTAATGCCATTTAAAATATACGACGTAAACGGGGCAAACAAAAAAAAAAACAAAAAAACAAAAGCTGTGTTTCCGCTAACATGCCGAAAGAAAATAGGGTCGGTAGGTCCAACAATCTTTTATTATTATTGCCAACTTTTTATTTGATGGGGGGGGGGGGGGGGGGGGGAGAGAAAAAAAAGTAAGCAAGGCTAAATTCCAACCATAATAACATTCCAATAATGAGGTTTAGAGGGCCGAGGAAGTAGAAGAAAAGGATTTTCAATATTATTATCATTATTTTTATTATTTATTTATTTATTTTTTAATTGATTTGTTTAAATTATTATTAGTTTTATTAATTTTATCAAAATTGTTCACAAATATTTAAGGTCGATAGGTAAGAAAATCTGCGTGGTCATAATATTGCAGGCTCGGCACTGGTATTTTGTTTTAAGCTTACATGCACTATTCAACAAAATACATAGGAAGGCTGTGCATATGAAAAAAAAAAAAGTAAACCCCCTAAAAAAAAAAAAAAAAACAGCTATTTCATTATCCTGATAATATTGTATTAATTGATTGTTCTCCATTCCGTTCCACAACGGCAAGCTCAGGTGATCAGAGATAATTAATGGGATGGTCAGCTGCACATGATACGCATTGAAAACAGTTTATTTCAAACTGTTAATCTGCTGTCAATTGATCATTTCTTGATTGATTAACAATCATCTTGATTGAATAACAATCATCCAATCCGTATTGAAAACGGTTATTTTAAAGTTTCAAACTGTTAATCTGTTGTCTTCTAATCATCTCTTGATTGAATTATAATCATCCAATCAACCGCTTCATTAACCACAAATATCCCTAAACTGTTACATCTGTTTACGCAAGCTGTGATTGGGCGTAACTTGTGCAGCTGACCATCGCAGTGTCCAAATTGTCAACTTTTTGACAAATTATATTTTATTCTTTTTCAGGGACCATCAGTGTGAAGAACAAGAAGAACCCAAAGCGGTAAGTGTTATTTATTTATTTATTTATTTATTTATTTATTTATTTATTTATTTATTTATTTATTTATTTATTTATTTCATGTCATGTCTTAAGCTTATCAATAGAAACTATTCTACTGATTTATTTATTTATTTATTTATTTATTTATTTATTTATTTATTTATTTATTTATTTATTTATTTATTTATTTATTTATTTATTTATTTATTCAACCACTTCTTTAACTTCAACTCTTTGCCAAATTTTCGGGGGTATCCCCTCATATGGACACCACACCCTACATTTTACATGACTTTCCAATATCGCCTTCTAATGTATGAGAAATTTTGCTGTCTCAAACATTGGAAGGCCATATTGGAAAGTCATGTAAAATGTAGATGGTGGTGTCCATATAACCCTAATGAAGAGGGGAGACCCTCAAAGTGTTGAAGTAAAACAAGTGGTTGGTTATTATTATTCCCTTATGGAAAAACAATCTACAATTGGTTATTTTGTATTTTATCGAAACAGGCCTATACAAATACATTGAAAACTTTATCGCCGAAAAACGAAAATTTTAAGATAAAAAATGATATTTTTCTTATTTCTGCTCCAAATACAGATTGTGGGGACTCGTTAGTTCTAACGAGTACCCACAATCTGTATTTTAGAGCAGAAATAAGAAAAAATAAAGTCTACCCCTGTAAACCCCAGTTTTTCTATATAAAAGTAGGGTTCGAGGGGTCAAAATTATAGAGCCGTGTTTTCGTGAAGATTTCAATCATTGGATAGGGAGGTCTATAATGATAATTAATGATAACCCCGTACATGTGAATTATTTTTAGATGGCATGTTTGTCCGATACCTCGTTATCTCTGCTTTAAATATATATAGCTTTAAGCATTATTGTGCTTTATGCTAAATAAAGTTATTTGTAGTTGTATATTGATGGTGCTTGATGGAAACACCTATGAGGCGGTTCTAAGTGTCTGACCGAGTAAGAAAAAAATAAAATAAAACTGTTCACAGACAAGTCTTTTGGAGACAGTCCGTGTTTTCGATGAAGTCCCGATTTAATTTAAGATTTTCTTAGCACAGAAAACACGTTTCTTATTTTATATTCTCATCTTATATTTAAGATCAACTTCCGAAAACGTACTTAATGTTACAAAAACAAATTTTGAACGTTTTAGAAATTCCTTATCCTACTCTAATTCCAAAACTTTTGAATTCCATTCCAGAAAATGACAGTCAGGGTCAATTCAACAATTTAAGCAGCGGTTTTTAGAATGGTTTCATAGACAACATGGATTTCATTTATATTCCTGTATATTTGTTTGTGTTAATTGCATATTTGTATATGTGAACAGAGGACCTCAGAGAAAATTGGATTATCACGTGATCAAGTCCGTGAACCCCCCTATACCCCACTTTATATAGAGAAAACTGGGGTTCAAGGGGGTGAACATTATTTTTCTTATTTCTGCTCCAATACATAGGTTGTTGGTACTCGTTAGAACCGCCTCAATGAGGCGGTTCTAACGAGCACCCACAACCTATGTTTGCAGTATTTTTAGAAAAATATCACGGATTTTCATCAGAAAAATGGCCATTTTGGAGATGTGAAAAAATGCACTATGTCGTACGGGTGTGTTATCGTAATGTATTCCAACTGAGCTTCTTCTATCGATAATTACTAGTATTATTTGCAAAAATATATGGGCTGCATGATGCTTTCACGCAGAGCTGAAACCGGCCGCACATGAGTACTGGTAAACCTCTCAGAGGATCTAAGCCTGCCCAGACAAAGCCGTGCAAGTCGGACCGTCAATGCTTATAAACCCTGTTGGTTTCAGTAGGCGACAGGGCTTTAGATGTCATTTCATCTAAATGTCGGATAAAAGTCCCACAAAATTGGAGGCAACGTCTCCAAAATGACCTTTATAGTGTTGACGGGGACTTCAATTCAAACAAACAAAAAAAAAAAAAACGTCTCTCTCAACACAGTATAGGTCATTTTGTAGACGTTGCTTCCGATTTTGCGGAACTTTTACCCGGGATTGCGATGACTTGACATTTCAAGCCCTGTCGCCCAATGAATTCATTAGCGTTTATATGCCCGACGTGCTCTAAAATATAGATTGTGGGTACTGTATAACATGTTTTCACCTAAACGTTTTCGTGTTTTTCTTTTTTTTTCGGCGATAGAATTTACACTGTGTCTGTATAGGCGTGTTTTCGCTATGTTTATGCGCAGTTTCATCACGTGGACAAGCCTGTAAACTGAACGCCCCCCCTAATCCCCACTTTATATAGAGAAAACTGGGGTTTAAGGTGGGTATACATTATTTTCTTTTTTTCTTCTCTAAGACATAGGTTGTGGGTACTCGTTAGAACGGCCTCTACGAGGCGATTCTAACAAGCACCCACAGCCTATGTTTGCAGTATTTATAAGAAAACATTCACCGATTGTCATCAGAAAAGCCGCCATTTTGGAGATATGTAAAACGCACGAAGCCGCAAGGGTGTGTTATCGTAACGTTATGTTGCAAGCAAAAATAAACGCAATCTATGTCTTTGTATAATCTTGTATTGTCTTGTTTCAGGAATTACTCACCATGTTGCGTCTTACTCCAGTGAAGCCAGAAGATGTCGCTGACATTGACTCTATCATCACACCACCCAGCAAGGATTCTGTCCACGAGGTACCTACTTAACTTTACAGAATTACATCCATGTCATTAGGAAAACACGCCAATACAAATACATCGTATCTCCGAAAAAAAAAGATGATAAATTGTGATTGTTTTCTTATTTCATCTCAGCATATAGATTGTGGGTACTCGTTAAAAACGCCTTATCGAGCGGTTCTAATGAGTATCCACAGTCTATATTTTAGAGCAGAAATAAGAGTAATAACCCTATTTTTAGTATATAAAAATGGGGTTCGAGGGTTTCAAAATTATATAGGCGTGTTTTTGTGATGTATATACTTGTCTTCGGGTGAAAATTAGCGTTATTCTTATTTCTGCTTTGACGCTCATTAGAATCTAATGAGACCTCACAAGTTTTATTGTTTTGGAGCAAAAGTAAAAACATGATGTTACCTTTTGTAAACTCCATTTTTCTCTATAAAGTGGGATTTACAAGGGTATTCGTTGCATGGACTTGATATCGTGATAATGACCAACAGAAACTTCCATCTGGTAGCTTTGGACTAGTCCAATGGCGATATCAAGGGCGTTTGGTTTTCTTTTATCACTAACATTTCCGTACATTAAAGACCCTGATCAGAGTTCTGTGGCTTATGATCTGGGTATTCAATGTTTGCCAGTGTTCCATTTTTATATGAGTTGATGACTGGACACTTTACAACTCAACTCAACTTAGGGATTATACTAACTCTTCTCATGCTGTTCATGACAACCTATATCTTTGGAAACAGTGTAGATCCAGATCAGATGGCTTCTGAAGAAGCCATCTGATCAGGATCTACACTGTTTGGCATTCAGTTTATGAATTTGTAGCAATACATTACATCAAGTAATTTGATTGGTTGACAGACAGAAATGGGTATGGCTTAAATGAATATTCAGCAAGAGAAGGGTTAACATTTCATTGAAATATGTATGAGAAAAAGGCACAGTAAAATTCCCCTGAAATTCAGACTAATTCTGTTTCAAAAAGCTTACTTAGATGGTTGCACTTATTCTTTCTTTGGGTTTTCTGCGTACACAGTCCTCTGGTCAGAGACCACCCTATATATATAGGGACTGTTCAAAAGTGGTCTTAAAGACCACTTTTGAAAGTCCCAAAGGTGGTCTTAATATAGGAATTTTACTGTACTTATCGCATACATAGCCACATATAAGGTGGGTATTAGGACATTTTTCTCCACATAGACCTATGTTATGAGTATTCATAAGAGCGTCTAACCGAGGCGGTTAAAATGAATACCCACAACCATAGACCTATGTTATGGGTATTTATTAGAACGCCTCACCGAGGCGGTTCTTATGAATACCCACATCATAGGTTTTTTAGGGAATTATGAAAACACGCCTATTCAAATACATTGTAAATTTTATCGCCGAAAATCCACCATTTTTAGATGACACATTATTATCGGGGAAAGAAACTGCAATCTTCAGATGAAAAATTATGATATTTTTCGTATTTCCGCTCCAAATATAGATAGTGGATACACGTTAGAACCGCCTCATCGAGTACCCACAAGTAAAGCCCAGTTTTCTTTACATAAAGTGGGGTTTAGTGTTCATTTCTCGGACTTGTTAACGTGATGAATAAGAATTTCGAAATTAGATTGTACATTGTATTGCCAATGGGGAAAATATCGGGCATAAATGCTTGCAATGTAATAATATGGGTAACAGAGGATCTTACACATGTGGTCATTCCATGTAGTAAGTTTAACAAACATGCTCGGTACTTTAAGCAAACAAGTACTTTTAAGACGCTGATCTGGCCAATGTACCATGTCGTCCCGTGTTTGGCACGTAGGCATGTTACAAAATAATTTCGAACAGGTTATCTTGTCCGCAAATAATGCTATATTCTATTTAATTGTATATCACTGGAGAAACGTAATAACAGACTGCTTACTTGCTCAATTTCACTATAATCTTGAAGCTAAATTTCACATAATTACAATATTGTTTTGATACTGCTAAATTATACTAATTGTCAGGTTCTTCCTCGCAGAGCTGAAACCGAGCGCACACGAGTACTGGTACTGTGGACTCTAGCATGAACACAGATAATACTTTTTGACATTATCCTGCTGAATAAATTCATTTCACCACACCCATTCCTACTATCCACTAAATAAATTACTTGATAAAATGTCCGCCCCGTGAATAAACTACATGGCGGGGTAGAACATGTTCAGATGGCTCCTTCAGAATCCATCTGATCTGGATCTACACCGTTTGCATAGATAGGGGTTGTCGTGTTCAACAGAGTGAAAACGGTCAATACGTTCTAGTGATAAGAATATAGCATTTTTTTGTGGCATTTGAAGATTCTCAGTAGTTTCCATTAACTTCAAAATCATAAATTTCCATTTACCTGAAATTATTTTGTCTTTTCAGTCATTCAACTTCATGACACCAAGTCTGGCCAGCCTTCAAGAAGAAGACTCTGTAGACCTTGATGGATCATACACACAGGTACTCAATCTCTTTGTTTATCATGTAACGTTGCTGTTAATTGGTGGATAATACCATGTCAAAATGATATTACCAACCGTGTAATATGTTTTCCAAACTCTTATATTATACTTCTTCGGTAAAAACCTTATTTAAAGTCGTTATATGACAAACATAACACGCCTAAACAAATACATTGTAAACTTTACCCCCGACTAATATTTTAAGGTAAACAATTGTGATATTTTTCTTATTTCTGCCAAAAATATAGATTGTGATACTCATTAGAACCGCCTCGATGAGGCGGTTCTAACTAGTATCCACAATCTATATTTTAGAACAGAAATAAGTAAAATAAGGTATACCCCTATAAACCCCAGTTATGCTATATAAAAGTGTGGTTCAAGGGGGTCAAAATTATATAGGCATGTTTTCCCGATGTTACGCACAAGGTAATTTCATAAGAATTTTATGAAACTGACCAGTCGTTTGGTTAATTTAATAAATTTCATGTGAAATATTACTGTATGGCCCTTTTTCTAAAATAACAAGAAACAGAGCGCATGCCCGGCCAAATTGTCACAGTTCTCAAATATTTGTTGAGATGAGCCGCGTCGTGAGAAAACATGTTATATGGCATTTGCGAGATCTACCTGCGCATCCAGGCAGTCTGACCAAAACCTTATTAGCAGCTTGTAGAGAGCACAATACGTCTGTATGGCACAACATTTTACCAGTTCAAGTTGTTTTAGTTCTATATCAAGTCTGTGAAATGAACATCCCTCTAAACCCCAGTTTATATAGAGAAAACTGGGATTTACACGGGTATACATTATTTTACTTATTTCTGCTCTACTACATAGATTGTGGGTACTCGTTAGAACCGCCTCTACACGAATCGAGGCGGTTCTAACGAGCACCCACAGGCTTGTGTGTGTCTGTTACCAGGTCAAAATCCCAAAATCAGGTTTTCTCGTTACCAGGCTCAAATTATGTTTACTGGCGTGTCTGAAAAAAGGGATTATTAACCCTTGACCTGCTGAATATTTATATATGCCACACCCACTACTGATTATCCACCAAGCAGATTACTTGATGCAAATTATTGCAACATTCATGAGCTGAATGACAAACAATGAAGATCCTGACCAGATGGCTTCTTCAGAAGAAGCCATCTGATCAGGATCTTCATTGTTTGAAAGATAACACATATCCGGGCTCAGCAGGACAAGGGTTAAGTTTATGCACCATACTGTTTACTTTGGCTGAGCCTAACCCGTTATTGACCCCACTGGGGATTTCTTCCTTAAATCCCCAATAAGAAATAGTGAGGGATAAATTAGGGAGATTGTCTTACTTTTATTTTAAAAATGTATGTTTTGTTCTAATCAGAATCGCACAAGTAACTATACACAACATACACAACATACATTTTGTTAGTGTAGTACATAGAAAAATGTACCTAAATAATTCTCATTATGCCCCCTACCCCTACCCCCACCCCGACACCCACCCCGACTTGGCGCTATGAGTAATATTTAGTGGCTCGAACAACATGTATCCTTGCCTCGGGCAATCAGGGCCCATTTGTTCAAAGCACAGTTAGCTTAACGTGCTCGTTAGTGGTCAAATTGTTAACTGTTCTAGCAAGTATAATATATAATAGCTAAATTTTGGTATTTTTGCTGAAAAAAATGTGAGTGCAAAAGCTACTCTCATTTTTTTTTCAGCTAAAATATTAGTATGTTTTCCTTATTAAATGAGTTTTAACGATACGACGTCATTAGTTTTGAACAACTGGCCAAAGCACTTGCAAAAAGTGGGTTATTTTATCATTTTATTATGTTTCAATTTGTCCAACAGCTCACCAGCCGCCGACCTCTCGGAAGATTCCTGTCATTTGATGTGAAAAGAAGCTTGTTCGCAGGGAAGCGCCTTGCCGAAAACCACGACGACGACATCTCACCAGTGGCGAAGAAACTCAGAGAGGCGGAGTCAGCTATCAAGTCTATTTCTTTGGAGGTAAATATAAACAGTTGTGGATTGTATGCGCGCTTCGTTCGTTTGTATTGAGGTTTTATGTCCCCGACAACACTACATTTTGTCATTTTGGAGACGTTGCTTCCTATTTTGTATGGCTTTTACCCGGCATTGAGATGAAATGACATCTCAAGCCCTGCCGTCTAAAAAAAGCAAAAGGGCATATATGTAGGGACGACCCGACTCGACGTTGTGAGGGCAGGCTTATACCCTCTAAGTGGGCGCCTGACTCGTGATCGTGAGGTCGCGATAAGATCTCCACCGGGTCCGATAAAATTCTTTCATGGAGATTGGTCATGAAATATTTTTATGGCCATTCTCCTTTTCGCTAATACAAGAAGGAGAGTTGTCAGTATGATGCTTCCACGCAGAGCTGAATCTGACCGCACACGAGTAGTGGTTAACCGCTTAGAGGATCTAAGCCTGCCCAGACAAAGCGGTGCGAGTCGGACCGTCCGTGCTTATAAACCCTATTGGTTTCATTGGGCGACAGGGCTTGAGATGTCATTTTATCTCGATGTCGGGTAATAGTCCCACAAAAATTGAAAGCAATGTCTCCAAAATGACCTATACAGTGTTGACGTTAAACCTGAAATCAAACAAAAAAACCAAACAAACAAACAGTTTCTGCCAAAAGAAGTGTATAAGCCAGCCATGGAAAAATGTTGCTAGGTAAATGACCGGGGCTCGACATGACCTAAATGTGTTGCATGGTCCGTTAATCCCCAAACTAAACCAAAAAACCAAAATTAGAACCAGTTTGCTCGTACTTGTATATGAGAACACTAAACATATGACATTCATTGCGAAGACGCTTCACAGCTTCGGATATACAAATGTAACGGTGGTGAATGCATTTACAAACTTTACCATAAAAGGGATTTCGACAAATAGCATAGCCCCAGATTAGACGCTGTGTCTGATCTGGATCTACGCTGTCTGTAGAGGACGGTTTGTAAAACTCACAATAAATAAAGTATTTCTTGAAATTGTACTCGTCCAAAGCTACTGTGGAAGATTCAGATACTGGAAAAGCGCGTAACGTTGAAATTGGGCCGGGACCCGGACGTCTTCGCACGATATACGTTATGGCGACATGATGCAACGCCAAGTAGCGCCAAAATATGACGTCGATAAAACATTTCAATGGACGTCAGCTACAGCTGCAAATAGCTGCGTACACAGTTTAATGTGTCCTTTATGGCCATTAGAAAATTGTGAAGAAAATGACAAATGTTTTAAAATCTGTTGTAAGTACCACTTCTCTCCTGAAACACGTCACGTTAACATTAACTTTAGGCCTATGTACCGCCTTATATTGAGTCTTTCTGTTCTGTGGAGAAAACTGGCATGTACAGGGGGGTATACATTTTTTTAGCCGACTTCTTGTAAAACCACGTTTTCTCTTTCCAGTCACCTGAATCAACGCCCGGCAGAAGTAACATCATTTCTCTGGTACACCGGCTAGCCACTGAAGAAGACTTAGTTGCCGACGGAAGCCGACCACACAGCCTGCCGACAGTAAAAGGGAAACACAGAGACTTGAAGTCTGTTTCACCCAAGACGGTAAATATTAATTTTTGAATTTATATAGGAAATTCTGTTGGTAGCTTTGCAGTCCAGCTAAAAAAATAGGATGTTGAAATAGAATATTTTGGCTCGATTGTTACTCAATCAACCCAAAGTTACTAAGAGGTTTGCCGCCTGATATTGGTCGAGTAACTATTAATAACCGTGTTAAAAATCCGGTGAATGATTATTTATAGCAGCTCTAGTCTTCTCAATGTGACGTCAGAGCGCTGTGTAAGAAGTAAAGTCTGGAATGGGCTCGTGTACTTGTAGATTGGCAAACAGTGTAGATCCAGATCAGACGCCGCATAACGCGGCGTCTGATCAGGGTCTACACTGTTTGCATACTGTACAGGAGTTTTAGGTGAAAAGAAACAGTCAAAAGTCCTCGTACAGGACCATATTCCCAGACTACTGTCAGAGACAATCATCCCACTAGTGTTGTCAGTACTTTGATTAATTTCTTGTATATCTAACGTTAGAGTTACTATAAACAAAGCATTGACAGCTCTTGTTGGTCGATTGTCTCGGAGCATTGCCTTGGAAAATAGTCCAGAACTAAGACTAAAACTATTTCTTTCAGCCCTTAAATTCCTGTATTTAAAACAATTCAGACCATAATCAGACATTGCGTTCTGACGTCACATATACAAGAATAGTATGGCTATAAAATCTACCTGGACTCATATGTATATAGGCTATTTGCAACATAACTTTGGGTCGATTGTTTATGGATCGATTGACAAAACAATCCAAAGGGGCTGATTGATAAACAATCGACCCAACGGCCAAAGATGCACAAAGACCTGTGACTAACGTTTTCGCGACGTGTGAACATCATTAATTTTTAATCATCAGGCAATGGAATAACTTATAGTGAAAAATAAAATTGGTATCAGTCACATTCGCCCCCGCACATCGGGGCTTGGAGAAATAGATGGGCTGCATGGTGCTTCTACACAGAGCTGAAACTGACCATACTTGAGTGCTGGTAAACCGCTTAGAAGGACTAAGCCTGTCCAGGCAAAGTGGTTTGAGTTAGACCGTCCAATGCATATAAGTCCTTTGGTTTCATTGGGCGGCAGGGCTTGAAATGTCATTTCATCTCAGTTTCGGGTAAAAGTCCCACAAAATTGGAAGCAACGTCTCCAAAATGACCTAAATAGTGTTGACTGGGACTTTAAACCTTTCAAATAAACAAAGGTATCGGTCACTGTTTGAAACGGTGATGATATCGTTTTGATTTCCCTGAGGAATCCCTGAGGAATATTTCATTGAAAAGCATGTAAGAAAGGGAGTTTTCTGAAAATGCCCTGAGAAAGTAAATATCGTGAGTACTTTGTGTCTGACCTGTAAATAACCTGTAAATAAAACTCTCAAATACAGGGTTTTTCTCTTGACGGGATGATGACTGTCCAAACAGCTTGCAATGAAGGCTCTGATCAGAATTCGCGCATGCGCAGGCTGATCCGAGTCTTCACTGGTCGCACATGTACAAAAACACATTTTCACTTGATAAAAAACCAATATGAGACAGACATGTTAAAATACAGACTCTCTTTTTACAGCTACATGATGCCCTCACTGGTTGCTATGACGACGTGGTGGAGCAGGTGACTGTTATAGACTGCAGATACCCGTATGAGTTTGAGGGAGGACATATTAGGGTAGGCTATTTTTGCAGCCTTGATCACATTGTAACCCTGACACTGAGTGCAACCATTATGATATGCCTATACAAACAGAAATCATGTTTATTTAACTCATATGCCTAGCGTCCCTTTTTGGGGGACGTTGGAAAACAGTGTAGACCCAGATCAGACGCCGCAAAACGCGACATCTGATCTGGATCTACACTGTTTGCTCAAAGAGTACATTAAACAAAACCAACATGACACCCCTATAATTGAAAATGGACCTCAAATGAACATATGAGCAAGCTCCTGGATTACATATGAGACCAGCATAGGCTCTGGCGAGCTTGCACATAAGCGCAATCACACCACGCCGACAAAGAAGAATTCCTGCATCTAGCCCTATAACATGGCTGAACACACTCATTTAAAGATATGAAAATGCTAAGGCCGCTTTTCTCATTTTGAATTCTTTATTATTTAACCCTTATCCTGTTGAATATATTAATTTCGCCATGCCAAGTTCCGACGAGCCACAAATCTAATTACGCGATACCAGTATGATTTGCAGTATAATGTATTTGTTCAATTCACAAACTGCATGACAAACTGTGTAGATCCTGATCTGACAGTTTCTGCTTCTTCACAAGTTATCTGAACTGGATCTACACTGTTTGCAAAGCTAGGGGTTGTCGTGTTCAGTAGATGAAGGGTGAAGCAGATTTATTAAGCTAAACTTGCTTTTGATCGTCTTTAGACTTTGTATATTGCGTGTTATCTCTAGTACAGTAAAATTCCATAATAAAACCACCTTTAGGACTGTTTACAAGTGGTCTGTAAGACCACTTTCAAATAGTCCAAAAAGTGTTCTGTTAAGAAGTGATCTTTAAGACCACTTCTGAATAATTCCAAAACTGGTCTCTACATTTGGTCTGTTCAGACATGATCTTTATGACCACTTTTGAACAGTCCAAAACATGGTTTATAAAACACATAAAGAAAGAAACACTGAAACCCAAGTACTTGTTGGAAAGATGTAAAAATGTCTTAAAGGTGGATAACAAACTGTTGTTTAACTGAGCATTCATTGCATCGGCCTGATAGTATAATGAAGTGCTGCAGTGGTATGTTACTGGTTTATTGTATTATTTTGTTGATTTGTTTTAGGGTGCTCTAAACCTGTACACCAGAGAGGCCGTCCAGAACTTCCTCCTCCAGCACAGACTGACGTCATCATCCAAGAAACACGTGCTCATATTTCACTGTGAATTTTCTTCAGAACGTGGACCGAAATTGTAAGTTGTTTTGCTTGTCTAGCTAATTGATGAAACAAATATGAGTGTCAAGTGATACAAAATTATGTTAAATGGCTGCAAAATGGCATTTTTTGTTGTGCGGACAAATAGATTGGACTGTATGGTGCTTCCGCGCAGAGCTGTAAGCGACTGCAAATAAGTATTGTCAAACCCACCACTCAGACCGTCCCTACATGTTAACCCAATCGGTTTCTTTGGGCGGTAGGACTTGAGGTGTTAATTTCATCTCTGTGTATGCTAATACCACACTTTTTCATCTGTAAAAACGTTTGGAAACGTCTCCAAAACAACCTGTTGACAGGTGCGTAAAGCCTCAACACTAAACTCTTACAGTATAGAATTTGCTGAATGCCTGTGTGTGAACTGTCTTGTGTGTGAACTGTCTCGGAACTCCTTTTTTGAATGGTTTAGTTTACAGAAAGCTTGTAAAAATGGTGGAGCATATTTGCATCACGAACACATGCCTATATAATTCTGCCCCCTTGAACCTCACTTTTGTTTGGTAAACTTGGGTTTTGCAGAGATAGTAAACCTTATTTTTCCAATTTCTTTAAAATATAGATTGCGGCTACTCGTTAGGACCGCCTCATTCTAACGTGTACCCACAATATATATTTTTAAAAGAAATAAGCGAAGTATCACGTTTTTTTCGGCGGTAAAATTTACAATGTAGCTGTATAGGCCTGTTTTCCTAAAACCCAGAAATTGTAGAATGCCCATGCGAACATTAATGACTCTGATCAGACTGCATGAATGTCCAAGCTGATCTGAGTCTTCGCTGATTGCACAGATCTTATTGCAGGTTTTGTTGTGCACTTGTTCATTGTCTTGTTTTTTCTTCCAGATACAGATTCTTACGCAGCCAGGACAGAGAAATGAACAAGGACAACTACCCAGCCCTCAACTTTCCAGAGATCTACTTGCTGGAAGGTGGATACAAGGCTTTTTATCAAGTTCACATGGTAATTATTAGATGTCATTATCTCAGCAGACACACCTCGTTAAATGAAAACTGATTCAATGTAAACCCTTGACCTGCTGAATATTTAAATATGCCACACCCACTACTAATTATCAACCAATCAGATTACTTGATGCAAATTATTGCAACAAAATCACTATCTAAATGACAAACAATGTAGATCCTGATCACAAAGCCATCTGATCTGGATCTACATTGTTTGAAAGATAAAACATGTCCGGGCTCAGCAGGACAAGGGTTAAACAATGTTACAAACGTTTCAAGGTTGAGTCAACGTTGCCTATCTACGAGGAAGCTACCTCCAAAGCACATATAGCTGTCAGACTGCCAGTGTGTCAGTGGCTCATTTGGATGTACAACCAACTTGTGATCAGGTGGTCTCGGGTTCGATCTTTACCTAGTCTGGCAACATTCTTTCATGACAACTGTCCATCTTCGTATGACCTTAGCTGTTGGTGGGACATAAAAATCAAACACATGCATACAGTTTATAACAACTGATTATGAAATAGTTCCTTAGATTTTTCTCTGCTTTCCTCTCTTTCAATAGTGGCAATTATCAGGGCAAATGAATTGTGCCCTGTACTGTTAACCACTTATAAACCTGTGTAGGAACAGTGTGGTGGCTCTCCTGCTTGAAATGACCTTGTGTTCATTACGAAAATACGCCTATTCAAATACTTGTATATTGGAAATTTTACCACAAAAATGACAGTTTTAAGATAAAAAGTTCTGATAGTTTCATATTTCTCACAAAACATAGATTGTGGGTTCTCTTTAGAACCGCCTCGACGACAGTTCTAACGAGAAGTTATTGAGCAGAACTATGATAAATATTGTACATTCAAATTTGTAAAGGCATGTTTTCGTGATGTGGACTGGGCCCTAACCTACCGCCATTTTCGCACAAAGCACTCAACATTTGTAGATGCCTTTTGAAAAGGGACATAGAATATTTATGAAAGACTTTCATTCCTGTTGATCCCAGCTTCATTGTGTGTCATTTAGCATTTACCAATATACAGATACGTAGTAACAGGTACCCACATGTTTTAATAGAGAAATAAGAAACATATCATGAAACTTACCATGTTATGCCTCTTCATCATATGACGTCTCGTCTGAGAATGTAATAACGCCATGTAATGAATTCGGTAATCCACTAGTGGATTACATATGCAAATTAGTCTGATACGCTGGTAACATTTCATGTCCGACATCCTTAGCGACGTCACGTTTAATTATGGCGGAATATTGACATTTCTGTGAAACAAAAGTGAATAAAATGCGTTTTAAATGTCATATGATAAATTGAATCTTGTATCCCTGCTTGTGTATTATTGTATTTATCAAACTCGTGGAGGAAAAGGCATAAAATGCTCGGCGAAGCTTCGCATTTTATCCATTTTCCTGGACTCATTAAGTAAATTCAATAATGCATGAACACCCATGTAAAATCCTCTATTTATCTAGAGCTCCTATGGTTACCAAAACGTTTCTTTTTCCTTTGCAGTTCGACTGTGAACCACAAGCCTATGTTCCAATGCTTCACAAGGACCATGCTGATGATCTACGTCACTTCCGGGTGAAGTCAAAGTCATGGACTGCAGGGGAGAAATCTACTAACAGCATGTCACGACTGAGTTTGAGGTTTTAGCCAGTGACTTAGTGCTATATGTAGACTTTGATAAGATATATAAGCATATCTGTGATATTTTAGAGTGCTTTCAGTTGATATAAGCCTTCTCAGGATTCAGCATGCCCTGATTTTCCACAGGCTTGTACCCAAGAGCCCAGCTCAGGACATTATTTATTGGTAAAACTGCCATTATGTGTCACTTCATGATGAGATCTGTTTCCTGTTGAAAGTATTAAGCCTGAATTCAAATCCATTACGAAAACAAACCTATTCGAATATACTGAAAATTTTACCACCAAAAATGAAAATTTTCGAATAAAGAAATATTATTCGTATTTATGTTTAGAACAGAAATAAGAAAAAATAATGTATACCCCTGTAAACCCTAGTTTTACTATATAAAAGTAAAATTATATAGGCATGTTTTCGTGATGTGCAAGCAATGTAGATCTGGATGAGACTGCTTATATTGAGCTTTTTCATCAAGATCTGAACTGTTCATCCTGTCAATGATTTTGACTAAACTCCATATTTTCAAGATTTCAAGAGTGGAAGAGTCGAGATCTATATAGGTCCGATCCCAAACAGGGCAATAGCTTCTGTGTTGTTAGATCTTTACTTTCTTCTGTTTGAATCCATTGTTCACTTGTTCAAAACATGTTATTTAACATTGTTTAAACTTTGAACATTTACTATGGCATATATGCATTTTTGCTGAAAACGTGTGTAAATTTTGCATACACAAAAGCTACTCACATTTTCTAGCAATAATACTACAGTTTAGATATTTTCCTTGCTGGAATAGTTGCCAATTTCAGCATTAACAAGCTTCTTAAGCTAACGGTGTTTTGAACAACTGAATGATGTTCCCATTTGTATTAACCCTTATCCTGCTGAAAATTTCTATTAGCCAATACCATATCTGATTATCAGCCTGTCAGATTACATGATATAAAGTTTTTGTTCAAATTCACAACAGTGTAGATCCTGATCATATGGCTAGAAGCCATCTGATCTGAAACTACACTGTAAAGTTTTGGGTTGTCTTGAACAGCAGGATAAGGATTAAGATGATAAACCAGAGCTATTTTACACCATGTTTGGCAGTGAAGATTATTGAGCGACTTTGTTGTTATTGTTTTTAATATGGGGTTTTTAGTTTTACAGCCTTTTCAAGATATTTTCTATTATTTTGAGCCGATCGTTAATATGAGGTGGCCAAACACCGGAGTTCCCAGAGAAAAAACACACCTGGCATTCCATTGCAAAACTTGGCGTCTCACATGTGACCCAAATGAGGCTCGAACCACTGATGAAAGACCTTATGATTGAGTCAACGCTTTTCTCACTAGGCAATGGAGATCCATAACAACTGGTGAACTATGAAGAAAGGGACCTAGAAAGGGACCTACTCTTCTAATGGGATGGTTTGCGCTTCTCAGAAGCAAATTTTATCCTCAAAATGTAGATCTCTTTTGATAAGGGAGAAAATGTCAGAAAGAGTGGCCTCCTGATACAGTCGAACTTCGATGGCTCGAAGCCTTCAGTATCCTGAAAATTAGTTCGAGACAAAGGTCATTCAAGCCACTGAGTGCCATACCAGAAGCGATTATGGAGATAAATTTTGAACATCTTTTCTTAAACTATAAATGTATGTTCTGTGTACTCATTGGAATAGCCTCATCGAGACGATTCTAATGAGTACACACATCATTCATTTGCAAGATAAAAGAAGAAAATCTTCCTAAATTATCACAACTATTTCTTATTTTGAGGAATTCCAAAGGTTTGACTCATCCATGGTACATGAGACATCTGAGTTCTAGCCATCGAAGTTCTACTGTATTTACATGAATGATAGAGAAAGTCTTTTACTCTTATCTCGCTGAACATGACACCACCTACCTTTGCAAACAGTGTATATCCAGACCTGAATTCATCTGATCAGGATCTACACCGTTTGACACTCAGTTTGCAAATTTGATTGAGTACATCATATCGAGTTTGATTGGCTGGTAGTCAGAAATGGGTGTGGCAAAATAATTAATTCAGCAGGATAAGGGTTAGTATTTAATGTAAATAACTTAGTGAGTAGTAGATAACATTGTTAAGTTATTCCTCTTCTGTCAATCTTTTCTTAGCTTCTTATTTTTTTTCTGTCTCCAGTTCATGACCTGTAAGCGTATGAGCTAGGTGCTTAACCCATTTTGTACCAAATGGAATCTTCCACTTTAAATATAGCATGAGTCCATTTCAAAATTTAAGGGTGTCGGGTTGTGTCTTCAAAACGGAAAACTAGCTGAAAACAGTGTAGGCCCTGATCAGACGCCGCATTCTGCGGCGTGTGACCTGGGCCTGCACTGTTTTACCAGGGTACTCGTTTTGGGGTTTCCGGTACAAAATGGGTTAAATTTAAACACAGTGACATGCTTGACCAGCAAAGACTGCAATCAACCTGTGGGTTTGGGTAATCAGATCAGAGTCATTGTTCGTTTTGCTAACACATGTTTGATAAAGAGCATTCTATCATAGCTCCAAAACTGAGTTTGTTTTTGGATGGAAAGCTATGGTCTTTAAGTTATTTCAACTCCAAACATGGATGGTGGGTGCTCGCTACTATCGAGTACCCACAACTCCGGTCTTGGAGCAGAAGCGATGCGGCTGATGTCATTGGTATTTTTGCAGTGAAGGCTCTGACCAGATCACTTAAATGCTCAGGCTGATACCAGTCTTCACTGGTCCTACATGTCATTGTTTTCATCTGGCATTTATCATAGCCTTGATTGTTACTGACATGTATCATGTTGACCATGTATCCTGTTAAGGCGTGTATTGTTGACAAATATTTTTGCTTTGATAAAAAGAGATACTGTAAAGCCATGTTGTTGTTGTTTCTTTTGTTTGTTTTATTTGTTTGTTTGAATTAGAGTTTAACGGCCCAGTCAACACTATTTAGGTCATTTTTGAGCCGGTCAGATTACCAATCCACACTTTCCTGGGCAGGCTTATAGGTAGACGGTTAACCAGTACAGTGCACATTCTTTCGACAGAAACTGACAACTGCCCTTCTTGAAGGGAGATAATGACCGCAGAAAAGATTCCATGATCAATCTCCACGAAAGAATGTTGCCGACCCCGGCAGGAATCGAACATGCGTCCTGAATACCAGTCAGATGCGCATCCGACCGAGCTACCGAGGCCGGCTAAATCAATGTTGGCAAAAAGAGAATTAAGGGTAAAAATATACTCATTAATAATAACATGCCCCTGCAACATAGTGCATTCTTTTAAATCTCCAAAAACAGCTTATTTTACAATGAAAATTAGTTTTCAGCTCCAGAACAGGTTGTGTGTGCTCGTTAGCAGTACTCACAAGCTATGTCCTGGTGCAGAAATAAGAAATAACATATACCCCTGAAAACCTCAGTATCTTTATATAAAGTGTGGCTTACAGGGGTGTTCATACATGAACTTGTTTACAATATATATATATAGTATTCTTGCACTCCGACATCATTACGAAAGCACACCTATACAAATATATAGTAAACTTAACCGCCTAAAACAATGTAACTTATCACTTAAAAAATATGATATTTTTCAAAATATAGATTATGGGTACTCCTTAGAACCACCTCATTAAGTACCCACCATCTATATTTAAGAGCCGAAATAATAAAAATAAGGTATACCCCTATAAACTCCAGTTTTATTATATGGAAAGTGAGATTTGAGGGGTTCAAAATTATTTAGGTGTGTTTTCTTGATGTTTTTGCAGGGTATACACATACTTATCCCATCCTTTTTTTCTCTCCCTCATTATCTCCCCATATTGGCATTACTTGCATAGCATGTAAGTAAAGTGATTAACACGGATGCTAAATTTAAATTTAAGCTCCCGCCCATCGGAGCTTGAAGAAATATATGGGCTGCATGATGCTTCCACGCAGAGCTGAAACCGACCACACGAGATCTGGTAAACCGCTTAGAGGATTTAAGCCTGCCCAGGCAATGCGGTGCGAGTCGGACCGTCCATGCTTGTAAACCTTATTGGTTTCATTGGGCGATAGGACTTGAGATGTCATTTCATCTCAATGTCTGGTAAAAGTCCCACAAAATGACCTATACAGTGTTGATGTGGGCGTTAAACCTCAAACAAGTTCATAATCTTCATGGGCTGCACCTGTATCAGTCGCCGCGTACGGGTTATGTCCAATGACCGTAAAACCTCCGATTTATCTTCCAAAATGACAATTTTGAATACAGTTATCCCCTAAATGGTGAAGACTCGACAGCAAGAAACCGCTGAAATGCTGGCGCAAAAGAAAACCAAGTTAGCCTCCGATGGACCCAACACGAACGCTAAATAAATTACCTTTATTACTCCTATTTACATTATTTTTACCACCATTGTGTGACGAAAAGTTCTACAATATGAGACAAGTTTTTGGATTAGAACGAAAAGGACCTAAGCCTGCCCAGGCCAAAGCGGTGCGAGTCGGCCCATCCATGCTTATAAACCCTATTGGTTTCATTGGGCGACAGGGCTTGAGATGTCATTTGATCTCAATGTCGGGTAAAAGTCCCACGATATTGAAAGCAACGTCTCCAAAATGACCTTTACAGTGTTGACGGGGACGTTAAACCTCAAATCAAACAAACAAACAAACATGACGAAAAATTCTGGTTTGAAGACTAAAAGTGAAACAAGAAAACAGTTGCCCGCTCTTTAACCCTTGTCCTGCTGAATATTCATATATGCCACACCCACTAACGATTATCAACCAATCAGATTATTTGATGCGAATTATTGCAACAAATTCACGATCTGAATGGCAAACAATGTAGATCCTGATCAGATGGCTTCGTCAGAAGCCATCTGATCTGGATCTTCATTGTTTGGAAAATAAGGCATATCCGGGCTCAACAGGACAAGGGTTAACTATGAACAGCGGAAAAGCTTCTTTAACGTCGTCATCATTCAATCATATCGGAGAGAATCATGGCGTCTTAGTGGTCATGTGACGTCACGTGAGTCATTTTTTCTGATGTTCATGGTGGGTCGCGTGCTAAGTAAATGAACCCGAAGGGTTCATGTAAACTTTGCTAGAGATCCGCTGTGAGTCATACTTGCATGAAAAGCAGATAAATTATGTTTATTTTTTATATTTACATTATTTGCCTCTCATGTCTTGGCCGAAAATGCTTATAGGGCAAACTTTTAAAGCTGAAAAAACATTTACACGCTGTTTTTCTGCAAAGAGCGGAATAGCGTTGACGTCACCAACACCCGTAGAGAACCATGGTTTAGAATAACGTCACTTGACGTCACTGAAACTCACTTGATTCGATATGAACTACATTGTTTTCAGATTTCACACTGGAAATGTAAATATTGCTGTATGAGCAACTTTGCGTCCCAATAGTTAATATTACGATAACACATCCGTGTGACATAGTGCGTTTTTCACTTCTTTTCTGATAAAAAACCGTGATATCTTTTCTTATTTATGCTGCAAATATAGGTTGAGGGTGCTCGTTAGATCGAACCGCCTCGTTGAGGCGGTTCTAACGAGTACCGACAAACTATGTCTTGGAGCAGAAATAAGAAAAATAATGTATACCCCCGCGAACACCCGTTTTCTCTGTATAAAGTGGGGTTTGTGGGGGGGGGGGGGGGTTGTGTCATTTCACGGACTTGTTCACGTGATGCTATAGGGATTTTCTGTAAATACAGTGAGAAAGTAGATAAAATCTAAACACATACACTCACTCAAATAAGCATCGGCTACATATCACGTTTTAGCTCTAATGTTAGCGTTTTAAGAAAAATATATTGTTCTACCCCTGTAGAAGTGCTTGAGTCTGCGTCGGCAACCTGTAGTCTGTACATGGTGTGTGTGTGTGTGTGTGTGAATTCGGGTTTAACGTCGCTTTCAACAATTTTTCAGTCATATCACGACGGTGTCTGGTTGTGACAGGGAGCTCAATGCTCACTTTTATAGTGCTGCCTCACTGAAGTAGCATATCCCAGAAACATTACATGATACCTCACCCAGTCACATTATCCTGATACTGGGTCGACCAGTCCTAGCTCTACCCCGTAAATCTGAGTGCCAAGCGAGGAGCAGCTTGTACCATTCTTATCGACTTTGGTATCTCGCGGCCCGGGATCGAACCCGTGACCTCCCGTTCCCCGGAGCGGACAATCTACCGACTGAGCTATCGGGACCGGTAGTCTGTTCATGGTATGAGTGAAGATAATTGCCCCTTTTTTTTCCACGTACATGACTTTGCGGTCAATGTAGCGACTCTGTCCGGCGTTTAAAGGATCTTGTTTGGTTTAAACAGTATTTATTAAATCTTAAGTGTTTGTTTGTTTGTTTGATTTGAGGTTTAACGTCCCCGTCAACACTGTAAAGGTCATTTTGGAGACATTGCTTCCAATTTTGTGGGACTTTTACCCGACATTGAGATGAAATGACATCTCAAGCCCAGTCGCCCAATGAAACCAATAGGGTTTATTAGCATGGACGGTCCGCCTCGCACCGCGGTTCCTGGACAGGCTTAGATCCTCTAAGCGGTTTACCACTACTAGTGTGCGGGCCGGATTCAGCTCTGCGTGGAAGCATCATGCAGCCCATATATTTCTTCAAGCCCCTATGGGCGGGGGCCGAAATCTTAAGTCAGACATGAATATATACAACATTGCAATATAGGATTTGACGGTAAGCATGCAACTTAAATGAAAGTCATCTCCTGAAGGATCTTGTTTGATTTTGTTTCGCTGTCTTTTGAAGAACAATTAACTTGATATATATGTATATAGGGGCAGATTGCCAATAAGACGAGGGGTAGAGAGAGAGAGAGAGAGAGAGAGAGAGAGAGAGAGAGAGAGAGAGAGAGAGAGAAAGCGTTTGAGTTTTACGCCCAACCAACAGCTACGGTCATCCGGAGACGGGACCTCGGTTTAAAGACTCATCCGAAAGTCTGGAGAAGCCCGGGATCGATCCTGCGATCCCTGGTATACCAGGCGAGTAGCGTAACCACTGCACCACGGAAGCTTCGAGAGAGAGAGAGAGAGAGAGAGAGAGAGAGAGAGAGAGAGAGAGAGAGAATTCTGACTTCTGCCCGAGCAAAATCTCGAACTCACGGTCAATGTGGTGAGAAAAAAAAAAAAAAACAAGACACAAAATAAACAAATAAATAAAAAATAAACAAGAAATATCTTTAAAAAAGATATGCGGCGTAGATTTAATTGGAAGGTTGTTTAGAAACCAGTGCTTCAGCTGAAGTGCACGACCCGCCGGATGCTTTTAGCTTGATGAGTGTTACAATATATGGGTATGGCGGCCATTTTGGTCATGTGACCTGGACCTAAAACGGTTCCCCCAATAAATGCGCCTTATCGTAAGGAGCAAAAATATATCTAATACTTTAGTACTGTATTCTGAATCGTTTGCAGGATAAAATGAATTCTCACTTTTCCAATACAAAAGCATATGTGTCAAAGTTTGACCTAGACACAAAGAAGGTCAAGGTCAACCCGATTGTACTCTAGTGCATGTAAGTCGGCATATTTGTCTGGTAAGATTGCTGTGCTGTCTAGCACCAACTGTAACAGTTCATTGCTGTTATCTCTGTCCAATGCTGTATCAAGACTCTGGGAGACCTGCACTATGTCATTAATTATTGGCTGTCTGACTACCTCGAGTTCTGGGCATTTGAGCAGGAAGTGTTCGGTTGTTTCCTCATCCTCTTTGCATAGCATACAAGTGGAACTAAGTTGATTCTGGTTGAAGGATGCTCTGTTTACTTGTAATACATATGAACCAGTCACGATTTTGGTTTTGGTATGGATACGTGGGACATCTTTCACCCCTTGGGCTCCTCGTATGATGGGATGTCGAACTCCTGGTGTGAAACACGTAAACGCATGAACGTAAACGCATAGGCGGACGAACAAATGGACGAGCAGACAAACGGACGGAAACTTGATCTTACGTGCACCTAATTAAAACTCAAATTACACTTATTCCTTTTCAGAATTTATATAACATTAATGATATTCGAAAATGTCCATTTTGTGTTAAAATGGAGGACATAAAGTATGCTGAAGACAAATGATACACTGCAACTTTTATTTAGCATATATTGTAAATTAAACATCTGTCAATTTGTAATGCGATTATTACATGTTTTTGTCATGCTATATCTCTTTATTGGTTTCATTGGGCAACAGGGCTTGGGTGTCATTTCATCTCAATGTCGGGTAAAAGTCCCACAAACTTGGAAGCAACGTCTCCAAAATGACCTACACAGTGTTGATGGGGACGTTAAACTTCAAATCAAACAAACAATTCCTTTTGCAGAAAATTCTTCCTTTCGCGAAAGGAACTTTCCTTTCGCGAAATGGTTCCTTTCGCTATATAGACCAACCACGTGAAATTAGGTCAAAATAGCTATTCACCGCAGCAGTTACAGAATTCACTAGAAACACAATTATACATATGACGTATGGTCATCAAAGGACAAGACGGTGAGCAAGCCGAAACTGTATATATTTTTCATTCATGTCTCACATAAAAAACGAAACATTTCCTAGGTTAAAACTTCAGTAAACTGTCGTACTTTTGAGTAGATTTATTTATGCAAATCATTGACCAATGAAATGGTCATCTCCTTGGACATGTGGTTTTATTGACCAATGGAATAACGAAAAATGTAGGACAAAAGCAAAACTATAACGGCTACGCCGTAAAAAAACGCTGTCAGGCACGCGCCGTGACAGTGTCCATATAGCACATTAATGGCTATTGCATGTACAGGCTGTCGCCATAAAATTAAGTCTCGTTCACTTCGTTCGATTTATTTCGTATTAGTTTAAACTTTTATTTCATTTGTATACTTTAAACAATACAATTCATAAGAATACATATAGAAACAGTACATACAAACGGGATCCAGAAGAAAGTCATTAGACTTTTATTGAATCTGTATCCCATACAAAAGTACATCAGTGCAACTAACTAGTGATCTGAGTCATAATCAGAATATTATGAAAAATGTATTGTGATTTGATACTATTTGTAACAACTTTAAGGTCTAAACTTAACAGCTGAAAAAAGCATGATAAAACTTATCAATATACATATACATGTATAAGTGTATCAGGCTCCACGGGGGAAGGGTGGAAATAAACTACTATACTAAATTTGATCTTGGTCTTTATCTCATACTCTTTGTTGAGAAAAAAGAAAAGTACGTCGTCAGTCCAACAAAAGCATTTATTGAAAACGTTTTGACTTCAGTATATAGTCATGCACAGCGAGGACGATGGTGTTGTTTTGATCGAGTGAGAGAGAAGGATCCCCATTAAGCAGGATATTTAAATTTGGATTGCAGATTACTGACACACGGCTGAACAGTTCACGCCTAAGTTCGGTATACTGTTCACATGCTAAGAGATAGTGGTGCGTGTCCTCTACGGATCCACAAACACACCGAGGGCAATCTACAATGTTCTTAGAGAACAAGTGCTGACGTAAGGAACTACATTTAGTTCTTAGCCTAGAATGATAGATCTGACCGCGTCTTTTACCTGTGAAATAGTATCGAGGTGGTGTAGTAACATTCGTGTTTAGCCTAGTTTTAAATATATTTAGACTGGGCGAGTTGCGGGTTTCCTCAGGGAGTTCATTCCATTCTCGGACAGCTGATGGCAAGAAAGACTTATAGTAAAGTTGCGATCTTGTATGTAGAGTATGGAGATCATTAGCATTTCGTAATGGATATGACGATGTACTGCCAACGGTAGGTGGAACAAGTGAACAAAGATATTCAGGAGTAATGTCATTATGCATTTTATAGACTAAAGTGAGTTTGTGCTTTTGCCTCCTGGACGCCAGTGTTTCCCAGCCTGTTTCTAACAAAAGGGAATCAATTGATACCAGTTTCGTTGCAACAGAAACTATTCGTGCAGCTTCGTTTTGAATTTTTTCTAACTCATTCGCTTCGTATTGTGCACAGTTATTCCATACAACGTCGGCATATTCTAAACGGGGGCGTATAAATGAATAATATATCGACTGGAGAGATTTCCGATCTAACTGAAATTTTAGTTTCCGCATAACATTTACACGATTCCATGCTTTTGTCTTAATATGTTCAAGATGATCTTGCCAAGTACAATCATCTGAAAAAATAACACCTAAGTGCTTGTGTGTAGTTACTTCAGTTATTTGTTTATGGTCCATTGAAACAGGTGGGTGATAAGGTTTGTTGTGTTTTCTTGAGAATAGCATAGATTCTGATTTTCCTGGATTAAATGTAACTAACCACCGTTTTGCCCAACGATTTACTTTTTCTAGGTCTGAATTTAATTGTTCAGCTGCTTGGATGGGGTCGTCCACTATTATATACAAACTTGTATCATCTGCAAACAATCTTATAGAAGAATTGATATCTTCAACAATGTCGTTAATATATAGAATAAACAACAAGGGTCCAAGAATCGAGCCTTGAGGGACACCGGCGTTAATTGGAGTCCATGTCGAACTAGCACCTGGTATCACAACGCGTTGTTGTCTATCATTTATGTAGTCAGCAAACCAAGATAAAAGATTTCCAGTTATTCCTGCAGATTTGAGTTTGAAAAGCAGACCCCTATGCCATACCATATCAAAAGCTTTGCTAATATCGCAAAATACTGAACGAACTTCTTTACCGTCATCGAGAGCTTTGCAGAAGGTATTATATAAATCAACTAACTGGTTTACAGTCGAATCGCCAGGAACAAAGCCTGACTGTAAAGTTGAGATTGTATTATGTTCATGGAGAAAGTTGTATAAGTGTTTATGTACAATTTTCTCTAGCACTTTACCGACTGTACTAAGGAGAGAAATAGGTCTGTAGTTAGAGATTTCAGATGGGTCGTTTTTCTTGTGTATTGGCGAGACATTGGCTTGTTTCCAAAGTTGTGGCACTTTACCATGACGTATTGAAAAGTTGAACAAGTCACGAAGTGGATGTGAAAGAGGCTGTGAAAGTTCCTTGAGGAGACGATTATTAATCAAGTCTGGGCCGGCTGCTTTACCGAGAGGGAGTGATTTTAAGGTTGATTGAACCTCTTCAGTGGTAATAAAAAGTGAGTCTAAGTTATAATTAGGTATGTTCATAGTTTGCGGAAGAGATGCCGTACTATCATCAAGACGTGTCTGATCTGTAAAATAATCGTTTAGAGCATTAGCTTTGGCATTATCGTCTGAATAAATGGTACCGTCCTTATTCAAGGGTGGTATGGTATTTACCTGTTCCGGTTTAATAAATTGTTTTAATGTTTTCCACCAATCTTTCGGGCCAGTTTCAGAGCATCTTAATCGTTCAGATAATTTATCAAATTGTAGCTGTTTTGATTTTCGAATTTCTGTGGTGACATGGTTTCGAAAGCTTTTATATGTCTCCCAGTTATTGGAGTTATTTGATTTTTTATATTTATCATATAATCTTTTCTTTTTCCGAAGAAGTTTCTTTATATTAGTTGTGAGCCAAGGGGGGTCAGTTTTACGAATTGTAATTATTTTGTTTGCAATATGCTTGTCTGATAAAGAAGTAATCTTTTCCGTTACATTTTCTGCATATGTATCAATATTATTACTTATTAATGCGTCCCAATCAGTGTTTGCCAGGTCATTCGAAAAGGACTGGTAGTTACCCCTGTCAAATAAGTAGATTTTTCGCTTGTAAGAAGGGCTTTTTGTTTTCGTGAAATTAAGAACACAATATACAGGGCAGTGGTATCTAATATTCTGTTCGAGGAATGGTTCCCCTACACCACTTAAGACAATATTATTCTTATTTACAGTGAAAATCAGATCAATAATTGATGAAGAATTTTCTGTATAATGAGAAGGTTCATCTATAAGTTGTTCAAAATTAAATTGCAGACACAAATCTCTAATCTTCCTGTTGGAATTCTCTATTAGGGTATCAAGGTTAAAATCACCTGTGAGCAGAATATTTTGAATATCCGTGTCAAATGCTAGACCGACGGAATCCTCAATTGCAGTCCAAGTTGCGTTCATAGAATTTGGAGGCCTATAGAAAGTTCCAATTAATTGTTTTTTATTGCGGATAGAGACTTCAACCCAAATACACTCGATATTTGGCAACTCCAGATCATTTCTTCGTTTAGAAAATAAGTTATTACGAACATAGACGCAGATGCCACCGTGGTGATCACCTGGTCTATCACGTCGAAATAACTTAAAGTTATCAAGGTGAATTTCATTGTCTGACGTTCGAGCGTCAAGCCACGTTTCGGTAATGCATATAACGTCAAAGTTACGAAGCTCTGTTTCAATAATATCAATTTTGTTTGCTATACTCTGAACATTATAATGAACTATTGAAAATTTATCTTCGATAATTTTATCACCATCTGTTAATCCCGGGTAAGAATTAACAGAGTCTTGGGACTCGGGTCCTGGATTACGTTCTATTCCTGCTATTAAAAGTAAGGACATAATTATCAGCAGTTCGAAAAAATTTAAATGTTTGATACCTTTTACTTTCATTTGACGACTATAATGAAGTCCAATCCGTATCCTGTAAACTTCAATCGGAATCATGTTATATTATCAGATAGTGCTAGATGAAGTTTAGAGGATACGAATATGGGCCTAGACTGGAGAGGTCGACCAAGTAAAAAAGTTGTTCCCCCGTGGATAGACAAACATATACAAGTATGATACATTGTAGCAAAAAGCAAATATTATCTGATGGAGAAATGGAACATCAAACTAATAACGCGAGAGAGATAGATGCTGGTAATGCTGGGACTAGGCGAGAACTCTATATAATGATTTTCACAATGCGACAGAGAAACAGAGAATATGTTGGTGGAATCTGTGATTATATATAGTATTATGAACACGTTCTAACGTTTATGCACTGGCGACCCATATAGACCCCACTTTATACAAAAAAATGTGGGGTCGAAGCGGGTATATATAGTTCACATCTCCGCTAAGGTAATCATAATCGCCAGCCAGAACAGCCTCGACAAGGCCGCTCCAGCGTGTCCACAGCTCACGATTCAAACAGAGATGCGAGACAAATCACATGGAAATCATTTAAGTTTACAGAAAATACAGTAGTTCGACTAATAGAGCTAACTTTTGTTGCGTAGTATGCCATTAAGTTGTTTATTTACCTTAGTCACGCACCAGTGCACTATTAATTCTGACGTTACATTCTGTCAAGACTGGAGTAGTGCTTCTGTGATAAAAAAGTTGGATATGTAAATTCAGTTCGGCATTACATATATCATGAAATGACCGTCATTATGGGTAAGTTGGAACAAACGTACATATTCAATATGTGTGTTTCCAAGATTTTTTTTTTATAAACACTGACAGAATGTGACTGACTGTGCTTGAAAAGAAAAATGACAGGAAGACAGTGTCATGCAGGCTTCTAAACTATACATAAATACGTGAATATTGTTATACATACAAGTTAGTCTGAATCAATCCAGGGCCAAGTCGGCACACCTGTATAACCTAAACCTTTCTGTGATTGAAACAGTGTTTGTGTATAATTTTCTCATTTCCAACCCAAAATAAAGACTGCTGGCACCCGCCTGAGTTGTGACAAGGGCGGTTTCAACGGTTACCCACAATCTGCATTCCGAGCATACACACCATGTAAGTGGGAGACCGGCAAGGACTACTGTATCCAGTAGAACTTCAATGGCTCGAGTATGGATGACTCGAAACCGTTCTTGAAACCGCCGGGAGAATTTCCTAATACGAAATAGGGATGATTTAGGAAAATTTTATTAGTTTATTTTGCAATTGTATATTGAATGTTTGATGTGTGTATCCATTAGAATCGCCTCAACGAGGCGACTCTAATGAGTACACACAAACATTTATTTGTAATTACGAAAACTAAAAAGATATTCCAGAATTATCTTCGTTATTCCTCCCGGTAAACCTGCACGTTTCGAAATGCCACCCTCTCGAAGCTCATTTTCATCATCCTGGAGGGACTCTAACCATCGCAGTTCGAATGTGTATGCTGATTGACAAAATGGCATACTGTGCATAGCTAGTATACAAGGACGTGCACAGTCTGGCGCCCCAATGGACTTTGGCAAACAGTGCCAAATGCCACCCTCTCGAAGCTCATTTTCATCATCCTGAAGGGACTCTAACCATCGCAGTTCGAATGTGTATGCTGATTGACAAAATGGCATACTGTACATAGCTAGTATACAAGGACGTGCACAGTCTGGCGCCCAAATGGACTTTGGCAAACAGTGCAGGCCCAGAGAAGATGCCATCGGACGCGACACCTGCTCTTGGTCTTCACTGTTTGGATCAAGAACATTCATTCCTGTAAAACTCATCACCAACAAAAACATACCTGACACCCCTGTATTATAGAATATGGAACATTCCAAAGTTTTAGATGGAAGATCCCATTGTCACATGTGGGTTAAACGTTACTTACGACTGATAAAGTCCATTGGGTACATACTGACGGACAAATCAGCAAAATTAATACAATGATTATTGGCTGAAGATTGGGAAAATTAATTCATATAATTCAATATTCAGAAGCCTTACATGACACGCAAATTGACAACTCATGACTGAAAGACCGGCATTGATTCGTTATATTCCATCATCAATGATAATGTAAGAACTTCAATGGCTTAAAATCCGATGGCTCGTTCACAAGTGATGAGCTGAACCTGGCCGCATGGAATCCCTGACACAGTTAGGGGAGAGTTTCCTCATTTGTCTTGCAAATGTATGTCGTGTGAACCCGCTGGAAGTGCCTCAATGAGGCATTTCCAAAGTGTACACACAACACACAGTACTGTTTATACCCGAGGCCACCAGAATTGCTACCATGCGGCAATTCTAATGAGTACCCACAACATACATTTATAATACAGAACACCGAAAAGAAATCCCACAATAACCTCCATTACGCCTACTGATGCAGAACTTATATTTCCCATCCGCGGCTCGTACTACAGCTTTCTCAAACAAATGTTCAGGGTTCCGAATGGGTTCGAGCCATCGAAGTTCGACTGTGTATTTCCTGTTATACACACTATACAAAAGCATTTTAAAGATAATAGTGGCATATTTGTAGCATCAACTAAGGATTTTTATAACAGACACGCCTGTAAAATTGGGTTTGCACAATAGATTGACAGACCAGTAAGACCTCTTACATGTATACTATCTCAGCATTTTATCTGTTTGCATTGCTACATATAGTGTGTGTGTGTGTGTGTGTGTGTGTGTGTGTGTGTGTGTGTGTGTGTGTGTGTGTGTGTGTGTGTGTGACTGATAACCTTAGTTTACTAATTAGCTATATACAAAGTGAACTTTCTGTAAAGACGAAGTTTGAGACCGAACATTGACATGACATTAGATAGTACAAACCTTCAATGCTTAATATTAATAGATACACTGACGGACAGCAACACGTCACCTAGTTCAGGACCACAAAACACATAACACCATTTCTCCAATTTCCTTGACAAAACAACGCAAGGAAACTAGAGAAATGCCTTAATATTTGATGCGTCAGTCATTGTATGGCCGAGCCCCGCCTGTTCTCCCTTGTGACGAAATCGAAAGTTACAAAAGGGAGAACAGAGGCCTAGAGCGAAACAAATAATACAGTTATAAGCATTGAAGCGAGCAAAAGCCCAAACTGTTGGTTTCTATCAAAATACAGCTAACAGTATTTCGTATTCATTATTCTTTCAAAATTCTACTCGCTAATATTCACTGTCAGGAAATACAATTCCATGTGCCTGTTTTTAAATTAAATCTAGTTTCAAATTGCTTGTATTTTCTCACTAAAGTTTTGCACAAGGATGTTTAAATGACAGGGTGAAGAAAAGTTAACACGACCATATACAGTAAAATTCCTATATTAAGACCCTTTTTGGGACTGTTCAAAAGTGGTCTTTAAGACAACTTTTTAACAGTCCCAAATGTGGTTACCGACCAGGGGACACTGTGAGCAGAAAGCACAAAGAAAGATTAAGTGCAGTCTTCAAAATAAGCTTTAAAAAGCAGAATTAGTCATAATTTTAGGCGGTCTTTATAGCGGAATTTTAGTGTATGCGATGCCTAAAATATCCACTTTATATACAGTAAAACTGCCATAACTCGAGCACGGGTGGCTCGTTTACCATGGCTGAGTCGAACTCGTTCTTGAGTTCCTAAAGATGTTGCAAACCCCATAACTCAACTCATCCACATCTTCCGCCGCGATTTACGCAATGTAACTGGCTGCTCGGCTCGGCTCGGCTCGCGCCGAGGTCTCCTGAAGAAGTGGCTAACAGTGCAAGCTCAGAGCAGACGCCCCGTTCATATGAATGTTAAGCCATTTTCTAAAAATATATACAGCAATAACTAAATCTGGCATAGCTAAATTTAAAGATGAATTCCTACTATATACAGCGAGGCATATTCTATACAGCCTCAAATAGGCGGAAAATAATTCAAAAATGAAATTGAACATCAGGTTAAGACGTTCATGCAATGGACGATCCTCTAAACCCCAGTTTATACACAGAAAAATGGGCTTTACGGGGGTATTATTTTCCTTTTTTTCCTCAAAAACATAAATTGTAGGTACTTGCTATAAAACCGCCCCATTGAGGCGGTTCTAAAGTGCACCCACAATCTATATTTGGACTAGAAATAAGAAAAATGTTAAAACTTTCCATCTGAAAAACCCTAGTTCTAGACGTCATTTTTTTCGGCTCGATATGAGTGAAATAATCTTGAAAGTGCGGTAAAACCAAAAAAAAAAAAAAGAAGAAAAATGAAGCCATTTTAGCGCACGGTTGCGTTTTATCGTTAATGTTCATTTTAGTTATGTTTTGTCCACGTGACATGGATTGGCTACTTCTGTTTAGCCATTATACCAATAGAGAAAATCGGAATTTTTATTAAGATTGATGAAGCATTCATTTAAAAGCGCTTTTGCCAAATGTTATCTCTTATTCCTGATGAAAATGTCTCCCTTGGGGACTGAAACCTGATGCACTTGGACAAATATTTGACACGAACTCATGAGAAAAAAAGTTTTTTGCCCTGTGCGCATGCCCAACCGACTAAGGGGAATGATTACACTTACAGGGGTGACAACCCTGCCAATTTAATGTGTATCATCTAATTTGTAAAAACAATCTGATGGTCAAAAAGAAAAAAAAAGAAAAAAGCGCCGGACAGGCTTAGGAACAAAATTCGAAGTTCGCGGTGTGCTGGAGATCCAGGCCTATAAGGTAGGCCAATATGCACGCCCAATTCTAAGTAAACGTCCGTGCAGCACGACATTTTTATGCGGACTTGCTCATATGATTTGGCAGACATCTGCCTAGTTCATAGATAAAGACTAACATGCACCCGGTAATTGTTCTTCAACTGCCAGATTGTTTCTACAAAACCGAAATCAACGCGCGTTTGATAAATTCGTGACACATCATTACGATACCACAGCCCTGCGAAAAAGGGAAATTTTCACATCTCCAAAATGGATACTTTTCTGATGAAAATCTGTAATATTTTTGTTATTTTTTAATTCAAACATAGGTTGCGGGTACTCGTTAGAACCGCCTCAATGAGGCGGTTCTAACGAGTACCCACAACTTATGTCTTGGAGCAGAAATAAGAAAAATAATGTATACCCCCGTAAACACCAGTTTTCTCTATATAAAGTGGGGTTTAGTGGGGGTGTTCATTTCACGGACTTGTTTACGTGATATGTTGCAAAGAAGATATAGAGAAGAAGAAAAAAACTGTACTCAATAGGAGAACATACCCATGTGAAATAGTATTCTAATGCACTTGCGTATGTAACGCGACGTCTGATTGGATAACGTCAAAAATTTGCGACAGTATATTCTGCGATGTACTGTTGGAAACCCGACGTTATCGTGTAAGGTCGCTTTCCATTGGCTGGTCTTTGGTTTTACGCAGCTCACAGCGCTTGCCGCTTTGAGCATGAAAGTACACTTTTTTAAAGGAAACAACCGAATAAACGCATTAGAATGGGGATAACTGTATTATCCCCTAAATATCTTTCATATCCCCAAAACTAATTATTTTTTACCTCTTTAAAATTTGATATTTTTCTTATACATGTAACTGGTTCATAGATAGATTGTGAGCGCTCGTTAGAACCGCATTAGTGAGGCGATTTTGACGAGTACCTACAATCTATGTTTTGAGGAAAAAATACTGTATACATTGTAAACCCAACTTTTTCTGTATAAAGTGCGGTTTACTAGGTGTTTCATTCCGCGGACAAGTAAGCGTGATATTTTCTGTAGACACCTTTTGTAGAGCGCCAACACTTCAGATTGGTTTTGCAATATGATGACGACTTGAGCTGCGTGGTTTCCCTAAATGACTTGAAATTAGCAAGGCTTCCCAAAGTCCAGCACAATTTAATAAGTCTGCGAACAAGGACAATGGTAAACATGTGCATTTACTTCTGAACGGCAGCATGAAACCCATTAGTGAACACTAGAAAAAAAAAAAAAAAAAAACACTTCGACAAGACTGTGCAGTCGCAGTACTTTCTTCTTAACTCAGCTGTAAAATACGAAGCTTGTACAAGGAATTCGAAACAAAACGTTATCCAGGAATAATTCTTAAAGGGAATACACGTTCTTGAAAGTCAGAAAATGAATACGTCAGTTTCTCTACAGAAATGCTCGAAAGGCGGTAAGGTCGGCAGACCTCGAGTACAACTGCTGGATATGAAGGTAAGCTAATGTATGTGTTGTGATATTGGTACCATTATCAGATGCCCGCTCTAACCTGAAAACATAGACAGACAGTGCAGTCCCGGATGCGGCGATTGATCAGGCTCCACACAGTTTGACATACATAAATTTCTAGACGGTCGAAAATAGAATGAAAATGAAAAAAAGACCTGACGCCCTTTTTATAAATGGCAAATGGGCTTATCCCGCATTATACAAAATTGGTTTAGAAAAAATGCATATGTCTTTCATAGTTTATTATAGTATCAGGTAATAACATCAAGTTAACACGGTAGGCGTCGTTTTTTCCTTATTCAGGCTCAAAAACATAGAGATTGGGTACTCGCTCGAATCACCTCAATGAGGCGGTTGTGACATTCTATGTTTGAAGCAGAAATAAGATAAAAAGGGAGAAATATCATTTTTTTTGTATCCATAAAGGAAACTATTACATTTCACGGATCTGTTACCCTAATCATCAAAGAAAACGCCTATGTAATTTTGACCCCCCCCCCCCCCCTAAACCCTACTTTTATATAGTGACACTAATATAAGATCCTGATACACGGGTTATAAAGATAAACGTGGGGTTTACAAAGGAAAACAGCAATCTTCTCAATCATCACGAAAACAGGCCTATATAATTTTAACCCCCTTTTACCCCACTCTTTTCTAGTAAAGCTGGGGTTAACAGGGTTGAACCTTATTTTTCTTATTTCCGCTCTACAATATATATTGTGGGTACTCGTGAGAACCGCTTGGATGAGGCGGGTACTCGTTAGAACCGCCAACATGAGGCGGTTCTAATGGGTACCCATAATCTATTTTTTTAGCAGAAATAAGAAAAATATCACAATTTTTCATCTTAAATTTTTCCTTTTTCGGCGGTAAAGTTTACAATGTTTTCGCAATGTTTGCTCGAAACATGTATTGTCGGTACTCGTTAGAACCGTCTCACGGAGGTTTCGTTACGATATCACTCCTATACAAATGCATAGTACATTTTTTCACCGAAAAAAAAAAAAAGATTTTATGATGAAAAAATGTATTATTTTTCTTATTTCATTTCACGGACTTGTTTACGTGATGTGTTGCAAAGAAGATATAGAGAAGAAGAAAAAAACTGTACTCAATAGGAGAACATACCCATGTGAAATAGTATTCTAATGCACTTGCGTATGTAACGCGACGTCTGATTGGATAACGTCAAAAATTTGCGACAGTATATTCTGCGATGTACTGTTGGAAACCCGACGTTATCGTGTAAGGTCGCTTTCCATTGGCTGGTCTTTGGTTTTACGCAGCTCACAGCGCTTGCCGCTTTGAGCATGAAAGTACACTTTTTTAAAGGAAACAACCGAATAAACGCATTAGAATGGGGATAACTGTATTATCCCCTAAATATCTTTCATATCCCCAAAACTAATTATTTTTTACCTCTTTAAAATTTGATATTTTTCTTATACATGTAACTGGTTCATAGATAGATTGTGAGCGCTCGTTAGAACCGCATTAGTGAGGCGATTTTGACGAGTACCTACAATCTATGTTTTGAGGAAAAAATACTGTATACATTGTAAACCCAACTTTTTCTGTATAAAGTGCGGTTTACTAGGTGTTTCATTCCGCGGACAAGTAAGCGTGATATTTTCTGTAGACACCTTTTGTAGAGCGCCAACACTTCAGATTGGTTTTGCAATATGATGACGACTTGAGCTGCGTGGTTTCCCTAAATGACTTGAAATTAGCAAGGCTTCCCAAAGTCCAGCACAATTTAATAAGTCTGCGAACAAGGACAATGGTAAACATGTGCATTTACTTCTGAACGGCAGCATGAAACCCATTAGTGAACACTAGAAAAAAAAAAAAAACACTTCGACAAGACTGTGCAGTCGCAGTACTTTCTTCTTAACTCAGCTGTAAAATACGAAGCTTGTACAAGGAATTCGAAACAAAACGTTATCCAGGAATAATTCTTAAAGGGAATACACGTTCTTGAAAGTCAGAAAATGAATACGTCAGTTTCTCTACAGAAATGCTCGAAAGGCGGTAAGGTCGGCAGACCTCGAGTACAACTGCTGGATATGAAGGTAAGCTAATGTATGTGTTGTGATATTGGTACCATTATCAGATGCCCGCTCTAACCTGAAAACATAGACAGACAGTGCAGTCCCGGATGCGGCGATTGATCAGGCTCCACACAGTTTGACATACATAAATTTCTAGACGGTCGAAAATAGAATGAAAATGAAAAAAAGACCTGACGCCCTTTTTATAAATGGCAAATGGGCTTATCCCGCATTATACAAAATTGGTTTAGAAAAAATGCATATGTCTTTCATAGTTTATTATAGTATCAGGTAATAACATCAAGTTAACACGGTAGGCGTCGTTTTTTCCTTATTCAGGCTCAAAAACATAGAGATTGGGTACTCGCTCGAATCACCTCAATGAGGCGGTTGTGACATTCTATGTTTGAAGCAGAAATAAGATAAAAAGGGAGAAATATCATTTTTTTTGTATCCATAAAGGAAACTATTACATTTCACGGATCTGTTACCCTAATCATCAAAGAAAACGCCTATGTAATTTTGACCCCCCCCCCCCCTAAACCCTACTTTTATATAGTGACACTAATATAAGATCCTGATACACGGGTTATAAAGATAAACGTGGGGTTTACAAAGGAAAACAGCAATCTTCTCAATCATCACGAAAACAGGCCTATATAATTTTAACCCCCTTTTACCCCACTCTTTTCTAGTAAAGCTGGGGTTAACAGGGTTGAACCTTATTTTTCTTATTTCCGCTCTACAATATAGATTGTGGGTACTCGTGAGAACCGCTTGGATGAGGCGGGTACTCGTTAGAACCGCCAACATGAGGCGGTTCTAATGGGTACCCATAATCTATTTTTTAGCAGAAATAAGAAAAATATCACAATTTTTCATCTTAAATTTTTCCTTTTTCGGCGGTAAAGTTTACAATGTTTTCGCAATGTTTGCTCGAAACATGTATTGTCGGTACTCGTTAGAACCGTCTCACGGAGGTTTCGTTACGATATCACTCCTATACAAATGCATAGTACATTTTTTCACCGAAAAAAAAAATAAGATTTTATGATGAAAAAATGTATTATTTTTCTTATTTCTGCTCAAAATATAGATTGTGGGTACACGTTAGAACCGTTTCGAGACGGTTTTAACGAGTACCCACAATCTATGTTTTTGAGCAGAAATAAGAAAAATAAGGTTTACCCCTGTAAACCCCAGTTTTACTATATAAAAGTGGGCTTTAAGGGGGTCAAAATTATATAGGTGTGTTTTCGCGATGTCATTACGATAACAGGACCGTACGACACAGTGCAACATGTTCACATCTCCAAAGTGGCTATTTTTCTGATGAAATTCGAGATATTTTTCTTATCTATACTGCAAACATAGGTTACGGGTGCTCGTTAGAGCCGCCTCATTGAGGCAATTCTAACGAGTACCCTCAACCTATGCTCGGGAGCAGAAATAACAAAACCAATGTATACCTCCGTAAACCCCATGCAGTTTTCTCTATTTAAAGTGGAGTTTAGGGGGTGTTCATTTCACGGACTTTTTCACGTGATGCAGAATTCGGAGAAATTACTCAGAATTTTCACAGCTCCTTCAACCGTCGAGGCGGATTTCACGAGTACCCACAATATATGTTTTGAGCAGAAATAAGAACTAGAAATGCGTCCATAGGACACGATGCCCACGCCTGAAAATATGTTGATGTTAGTATTGGACCATTGATCGCTAAGTATGAGCTTGATCTTACAGGAACAGAACAGGGTCTTGCGTGAAACAAATTGTCTCATGATGGTTAACAGTTTGCCAAGTTATTTCAAAATCCATCCAGCAACAACATAGATATTGAGCGGACAAAAGCAAAAAACACCTTTCTTTACCTTTGACCTCTAAGTATGACCTTGACCTTGGACGTACAAGCCTGGGTCTTGCGCATGGCACATCGATTCATGATGGTTAACGTTTCTAACCAAATCCATTCTGAATAACCGGACACAATGAGAACAGACATTTTCTTTACCTTCGACCTCTAAGTATGACCTTGACCTTGGAGGTACCAACCTGGGTCTTGAGCACGACGCATTGTCTCATGATGATCAACATTTCTGCGAAGTAATTTCCAAATCCATCCAGAAATAAGAAAGTTATTGAGCGTCTTTACGTTTTGGACACTCTTTTACCTTTGACCTCTAAGTACGACCTTGACCTTGGAGGTACGGGTCAGAGGTTTGCGCACGTCACATCGTCTCATGATGGTTAACATTTCTGTAATGTAATTTCAAAATCCATCCAGAAATAAGAAAGTTATTGATCGTGGTTATGTTTCGGACCCTTTTTTGACATTTGACCTCTAAGTACGACCTTGACCTTGGAAGTACGGACCTGGGTTTTGTGCGCGACTCATCGTCTCATGATGGTTAACATTCCTCCAAAGTAATTTCAAAATCCATCCAGAAATAAGAAAGTTATTGACTGCGTTTAATTTCGAACGGACGGACGGATGAACGAACGAACGAACGGACTTACGAACGGACGGACGGACAGACAGACAGACAGACAGACAGGGGCAACGCTATATGCCCTTCCACCATTCTTCGAATGGCGGAGGCATAAAATATCAGAAACTTTTTATCTGAAAAGCTTCATTGCTTGGTGGTTTTGTTTGATTGTTTTATTTGAGGTTTAACGTCCCGGTGAACACTTTATAGGTCATTTTAGAGACGTTGTTGCCAATTGTTTGGGACTTTTACCCAACACTGAGATGAAATGACATCTCAAGCCCTGTCGCCCAATGAAACCAATAGGGTTTATAAGCATTGACGGTCCGACTCTCGCTCCTTTGCTTGGATAGGCTTATATCCTAAGCGGTTTACCAGTACTCGTGTGCGGTCGGTTTCAGCTCTTCGTGGAAGCATCATGCAGCCCATATATTTCTTCAAGCCCCAATTGGCGGGGGCACTTGCTTGGTGGTAAAATTTTCAATAAATTTGAATAGGCGTGCTTTCTGAATGATGAAAAATTACGATATGATCACCGCCAGGTGAAAACCTGTGTTCGGAGTTTGGTGAATGTAAGACACATCACGAAAACACTGTTCTCCTGAAAACCCACTTTTATACAGTAAACTGATGTGTGTGTGTGTGGGGGGGGGGGGGGGCGGTGGAGGGTCGGGGAGGGGGTCAGGAGTATATATTTTTTTCCTATTCTGCTCCGGCAAAAATATAGATGGTGGGTACTTGTTAGAACCGCCTCATCGAGGCCATGTGATGCGGCGGTTCTACCAAGAAACCACTATCTATGTTTTTTCGTGACCCTTTCAATTCTATTTCTGTTCCAGATATAAAAATCGTAAGTTCTAGTTAAACCCGCAGTCTATTTGGGCATGTTAGCGTGCTGGTAATGGGGTTTAGGGAAGGAATCACACTACAACTCACTAGAGGCTCCAACTAGAATTCTGCTATATCCCCGCTTTAGCGCATTTTACTGAAACGGGGATATAGACATGTTAACGCGATGGTTCATCACAATGCAGCTATTATCAAGACAAAATTCTAAACAAAAACTAGAAACAGTGACTTTGACCTTGACCCGACCCATATCAAATGTATGTCACGCACAGATAGATGTCATTAAGAATGCGTATGCAACATTTGAACTCAATCGGTGAAGAAATGATGTAGTAGTTCACATTAGTTTAAACAATATTTTATTTACTTCTGTAATGATACGAGCAGAATATAACATATTAGAAAGATCAACAGGATTTGAAAACAAGCAAGGCTGCTTATAGTAATCATGTCCTGCAATAAATGGGCATTATATACCGCTTCCGAAATTCTAAATACAATAAAATGCAACAACTCTAGTTGAATCGTTCGCATTACGAGATTATTCTATTTTCACCAACAGTGACTTGTCCTTGACCTGACGCGTATGAAATTTATGTCATGCACATCTACATGTCATTATGAATACATAATCGGTGAAGAAATGTGAAAGTTATTCGAATCACCAAATGATTCCATTTTTAGCAACAGTGACATTGACCTTGACTTGACCCATATCAAATTTATGTCACGCACATCTACACCTCATTTTGAATGTATATGCGAAATTTGAACTGAGCCTGTGGAGAAATGTGACAGAAATTGATGTCACGGATTTCTATTCTATATTTAGCAACAGTGACCTTGACTTGACGCATATGAAATTTATGTCACCCACATCTGCACCACACTGTGAATGCATATGCCAACTTCGAAATCAATCGGTGGAGAAATGTGGAAGAAGTTCGCCTATGGATTTTTATTCTATTTTAAGCAACAGTGACCTTTGTCTTTACTAGTGAAATTTACGCATGCACAGTGACCTTGACCTCGACCTGACGCATATGAAATTTCTTGGACGCACATCTACACCATACTGTGAATGCATATGCAAAATTTTAAGTCAAACGGCGAAGAAATGTGGAAGACCTTCACATAACAAGATTGTTGTCATGGAATTCTATTTTATTTTTAGCAACAGTTACCTTGACCTTGACTTGACGCAAATGAAGAAATGTGGTAGTACTTTGCATAGCAACCAAGAAAAAATGTGTGACGGACGGATACACATAATTGCCATGGAATTCTATTTTGTTCTATTGTTCAGCAACCTTGACAATGGCCTTGACTTGACACGTATTCACATCTTCACCGTACGGTGAATGCATATGCAAAATTTGAAGTAAATCGGCAAGGAAATGTGGAAGTACTTCGCACAACAAGACAAAACGTTTCATCATCATGAGATCACACCTATATAATTTTTACCCCCTCATACCCCACTTTTATGTAGTAGAAGTGGGGTTCAAGGGGGTAAACATTATTTACTCAACGAGGCGGTTCTATCGAGTCCCCGCAATCTATGTTTTGAGCAGAAATAAGAAAAATATCATAATTTTCATCTTAAAATTTCTAATTTTCTGGCCACAAAATTTGCAATGTATTTGTATAGGCGGGTTTTCGTAATGTGGACGGACGGCTACACAGGCCAAACAACCGGCCAACAGACTGACTCCCATATAGTCCCTTCAAACGTCGTTTTTGGGGGTATAATTATTGCATTTCTGCAAAGCCCGAAAGAAACGTACATCTTTAAAACCAACAACAGAGGTTTGTCCGATAAAATGGACACGTGCTTATGTATGAAGGGCATAAAGAGTTATAGTGGAAACTTTCAGACCAAATAAAATTTCGGAACTGAGCACAGTAGATAGAAATTAGATTTAAGGAAAGCGAGAAATAGAGGATCTTACACGAGTCGGATTTTATACGAGCCTACGGCGACCGCGAGGGTAAGATAACGATTTTAAATTAAATTTGGTGTGGTTGGGTGAGGCGTAGGTGATGTGTATCTTGCATCACTGGGGCATCCAACTGATATCGACAAAGCCTGGTATCCTTGCAGCATGTAAGGGTAGGGTAGCAGTGTTGGTATTTCTGTCATTCATTTTCCTCCTCACTTTCATCTCCCCTGCTATCTCTTCTACCTCGTTCCTCCCTTTTTTGGGAGACGAAACAAAATGACCCACAAGGGTTGATGTGTCGTTAAACACAAAACAATCAGTCAATATAAATCGAATTTTATTGCAAAAGAAATTCAGTAGAAGTCATATGGTTTTCAATGAGACTACACAAAATGACCCACAGGGGTTGATGTGTCGTTAAACACAAAACAATCAATCAATCAATCTAAATCGTATTTTATGACTTTAAGCGCCAGTAACCATGTTTTTGGTCATATGATTTTTTTATGACATGACAGCGAACGTTACATAAAAACGACTTGTGGCTACACTGGTAATGATGTACTGCTGCAAACAGGACTATTCCCTGGTTGTTGTTTCTGTGTCTACAGACCAAACAAACATCTTACCTTTGATCAGCTAATCAGAAGAAAAAAGCATTTAGACAATCCTTACTAGTGTGAACTGCCAGAACAGTGTAATTGTTAACATATTAGCGCTTGAAGTTGGATGGAGACACCTGGCACATTTGCCGCCAGTTTTTCAGGGGAGGCAACTTCTTTGGATCCGCTCTTAACCCATTGTGTATTGGAGGATAGGTTATAAAAATCCCATTTTGTCATTTAAGGGTTAAGGGTCTATTTTTTACGACAGAAAATCCTTTTTCAAACAGTGCAGACTCGAATCAGACGCCACATGCGGCGCATCACGGTAACAAGTCCGTGAAATGAACACCCACTTAACCCCATTTTATATAGAGAAAATTGGGTTTACGGGGGTATACATTATTTTTCATATTTCTGCTCCAAGACATAGGATCTGGGTACTGGGTCAATGAGGCGGTTCTAACGAGCATCCACATCCTATATTTGCAGTATAAATAAGAAAAATATCACGGATTTTTATCAGAAAAGTAGCCGTTTTGGAGATGTGATAAAATGCACAGTGTCGCACGGGTGTGTTATGGGGATCGTAATGGATTTTGTTCTGTGTCCCTTTCGCGGGTTTAAAGGTAAGACTATGTTAGAGGAAAGAAACCTTTTCTCATAGATCTATTTGATAAAGAAGACAAACTGGTTTACAAGAGTTGCTTCCCCTGAATGTTTATCAGTTTACCTTAATGGTGGAATCCTTTCACGTAAAACGCGTCTCATTATAACAAATCACTTCTTATCTAGTATCTCACCTGTGTCTTATAGTGTTTACATGAAATTCTTATTAATATAATTTGGCCAAATTGGTTCACTTGAAGATGATACATTCGTTTTGATGGATTGATACTGGCCTTTCATATTCTGTCGGATACTTGTAAACTATTTAAAGTGCCTTTAATACAATAAAGAGCAAAATTTAAGACCACTTTTGAACAGTCCCAAAGGTGGTCTCTGACCAGAGGACATTGTTTGCAGAAAACTCAAATAAAGAATAACTGCAACCTGCTAAATAAGCTTTTTAAAGCAGAATTAGTCTTAATTTTATGTGGTCTTAATAGCGGAATTTCACTGTACATTTTTTCAGCCCATAAACATAGATTGTGGGTACTCATTAGCACCGTCTCTTCAGTGAGGCGGTTCTAACGATACCCACAGTCTATGTTTGGATTGTGGGTACACGTTATAACCGCTCATTGAGTCGGTTCTGTTAAATGTATAACTACAATCTATGTTTAAACATTAATTATAATTAGAACAAGTCGTTATTTTTGGAGTTATGAAAAAGAAAGCATTCTCATGCATGGCTTTGTTATTGTAATGAATTTGGATTAATTTTTTATCAGATATTATTCTAGTGTATTTATCATTTTCAACAATTATTGCAGGCCTGGAATTGCAGGTACATGTAAACTTGCGGCATTTTTTGTTTTAACTATACATATATTGTTTGTTTGATTTGAGGTTTAACGTCCCCGTCAACACTGTATAGGTCATTTTGGAGACGTTGCTTCCAATTTTGCGGGACTTTTACCCGACATTGAGATGAAATGACACCTCAAGCCCTGTCGCCCAATGAAACCAATAGGGTTTATAAGCATGGACGGTCCGACTCGCACCACTTTGCCTAGGCAGGCTTGGATCCTCTAAGCGGTTTACCAGTACTCGTGTGCAGTTGGTTTCAGATCTGCGTGGAAGCATCATGCAGCCCATCTATTTCTTTAAGCCCCGATCGGCGGGGGCAATACCATACATGTAACTAGTATATACTGTAAAATTCAGCTATTTAGACCACCTACACTTAAGATTAAATATGCTTTTAAAAGCTTAATGAGATGGTTTCAGTTCTTCTTTTTTTTTTTTTTTGCGTGTTCTTCACCCAGTGTCACATATTAAGAGACCACCTTTGGGACTGTTCAAAAGTGGTCTTAAAGACCACTTTTGAACAGTCCCAAAGGTGGTCATAATACAGGAATTTTACTGTATTCTCATTGCGTATGCATCTCTTTACCCATTGCAAAAATATTTTTCTGGACAATTTGTCATAAGATAGATGCGTTGAAACGAAATCAGTTTTTCAAGGTGCATAATCTCTAAAACAGACAGTTTGCATTATGGCAGCAGCGGCCGCAGCAACTACCGATATTGAAGAACAATCAACGTCTGATACGAGGAATGAACGTCGAATGATTGACATTCAAGCACAGGTCAGTGCCTTAAACCCTGCATGGCAGTTCCCCACCTAACCCTGTCACGTTTGAATCCAAAAAAAATGACCAGATATGCCAACCCAGCGGGCACACAATGTGTATGCAAATTAAGAAATAGATCAGCCTTAGCAGCGATTTGTTGAATAATATACCACTGTTTGGAGGTCATTTGTAAGGTAGATCAACTCACGAGCGCGTGACGCGAGTGTTTTATCTACTTACAACTGACAGACAAACTGTGATATATTACTCAACAAATCACGCAATAGAGTTGATCTATTTCGATTCTAACACACTGAAATTTGACTAAATGCTGTTGTTTCCTTCATATTCTCACAACATTCCGCCATTGTTTGAAGAAATCCCGCCAACATGTTTGACTGTAACACATGTTCATGACTTCATGTTCACTTTGCTATACATTGGCGCTGGTGGGGTGGGGTGGGGGTCGTGCGGGTTTAACGTCGCTTTCAACAATTTTTCAGTCATTTCACGACGGTGTCTGGTTGCGACAGGGAGCTCAATGCTCACTTTTATAGTGCTGCCTCACTGAAGTATCATGTCCCAGACACATTACATGATACCACACCCAGTCACATTATCCTGACACTGGGTCGACCAGTACTAGCTCTACCTCGTAAATCTGAGTGCCAAGCGAAGAGCAACTAGTACCTTTTTTAACGACTATGGTATGTCGCGGCCCGGGATCGAACCCGTGACCTCCCGTTCCCCGGAGCGGACACTCTACCAACTGAGCTATCGGGGCCGGTTTGGGGGTCGTGTGTTGAGGCGAAGGTGTCATGTATCTTGTGTCACTGGGGCGTCCAACTGATACTGGCTTACAGTTGGCATTGCCTGCTGTCGTTGCAGCAGGTATATAAGGATAGACGAAGGATGTTGTTATTCCTCCGGTTCTCATAACGAAAACACATCTATACAAATACATTTCTACCTTTATCGCCGAAAAAATGAAAATTTTAAGATGATAAATGGTGAAAGTTTTCTTATTTCTGCTCAAAATATATATTGTGGGTACTCGTTAGAACCGCCTCATCGAGGCGGATCTAACGAGTACCCACAATATATATTTTAGAGCAGAAATAAGAAATAAGGTTTACCCCTATAAACCCAAGTTTTACTATATAAAAGTGGGATTCAAGGGGGTAAAAGTTAAATAGGCGTGTTTTCGTGATGTACACTTTTATTCATTTACCTCTATTTATCTGTGCTTCACTTTCATCTCCTCTACTGTCTCTTCTATAGCTTTTCTTCCTCTCTCCTGTCCTTCACTTTCATCTCCTCTACTGTCTCTTCTATAGCTTTTCTCCCTCTCTCATGTCCTTCACGTTCATCTCCTCTACTGTCTCTTCTATTGCTTTTCTCCCACTCTCCTGTCCTTCACTTTCATCTCCTCTACTGTCTCTTCTATAGCTTTTCTTCCTCTCTCCTGTCCTTCACTTTCATCTCCTCTACTGTCTCTTCTATAGCTTTTCTCCCTCTCTCCTGTCCTTCACTTTCATCTCCTCTACTGTCTCTTCTATAGCTTTTCTCCCTCTCTCATGTCCTTCACTTTCATCGCCTCTACTGTCTCTTCTATAGCTTTTCTCCCTCTCTCATGTCCTTCACTTTCATCTCCTCTACTGTCTCTTCAAAAGCTTTTCTCCTGACCTTCACTTTCATCTCCTCTATTGTCTCTTCTATAGCTTTTCTCCCTCTCTCCTGTCCTTCACTTCCATGGCCTCTACTGTCTCTTCTTTAGCTTTTCTCCCTCTCTCCTTTCCTTCACTTTCATCGCCTCTACTGTCTCTTCTTTAGCTTTTCTCCCTCTCTCCTTTCCTTCACTTTCATCTTCTCTACTGTCTCTTCTTTAGCTTTTCTCCCTCTCTCCTGTCCTTCACTTTCATCTTCTCTACTGTCTCTTCTATAGCTTTTCTCCCTCTCTCCTGTCCTTCACTTTCATCTCCTCTACTGTCTCTTCTATAGCTTTTCTCCCTCTCTCCTGTCCTTTACCTTCACTTCTACTGTCTCTTCTATAGCTTTTCTCCCTCTCTCCTGTCCTTCACTTTCATCTCCTCTACTGTCTCTTCTATAGCTTTTCTCCCTCTCTCCTGTCCTTCACTTTCATCTCCTCTACTGTCTCTTCTATAGCTTTTCTCCCTCTCTCCTGTCCTTCACTTTCATCTCCTCTACTGTCTCTTCTATAGCTTTTCTCCCTCTCTCCTGTCCTTCACTTTCATCTCCTCTACTGTCTCTTCTATAGCTTTTCTCCCTCTCTCCTGTCCTTCACTTTCATCTCCTCTACTGTCTCTTCTATAGCTTTTCTCCCTCTCTCCTGTCCTTCACTTTCATCTCCTCTACTGTCTCTTCTATAGCTTTTCTCCCCCTCTCCTGTCCTTCACTTTCATCTCCTCTACTGTCTCTTCTATAGCTTTTCTCCCTCTCTCCTGTCCTTCACTTTCATCTCCTCTACTGTCTCTTCTATAGCTTTTCTCCCTCTCTCATGTCCTTCACTTTCATCTCCTCTACTGTCTCTTCTATAGCTTTTCTCCCTCTCTCCTGTCCTTCACTTTCATCTCCTCTACTGTCTCTTCTATAGCTTTACTCCCTCTCTCTGGGAGACGACACAAAATGACTCACAGGGGTTGACGTGTCGTTTAACTCCAACACAATCAATCAAACATTTAATGAATCCATACACCGTGCGCCTTCGAAAAAGGATTTATTCTTTAAGATAGGAGCAAACTTAAAATTCTTGAGTTACCATCACTGAATACAATTTTTGTACCCAACAAGATCCTTGCTAGATTTCTTAAACAATACACAGTAGCTGCAAAATTATATTAAAAAGCTTCGCGAAACTCGTGAGACTTTCGGATGAGTCTTTAAACCGAGGCCCCGTCTCCATATGACCTTAGCTTTTGGTCAGAAGTAAAACTCAAACACACATATTCACTCGCAAAACTCGTACTTTGGACCAGATTCGACCATGGTTTACTGCCCGGATGTCCAAACGGACCCTTATTTCAAGTTGGAGAAGAACGACGTTTCACCAACGTCGCATCGTTAATGCGACATTGGCATAACCATTGTTGGGCCACTGGGTTCCCCACATGCACACAGCTTTGGCTTGATGTTGAATCAATGTTGGGGCAACATTTTCAACGTCGATTCGACATTGAGTACCTGCTGAGTTGTTCCTGGATGCAGTGTACTGCTGTTGATAGTCTACTTAACACGGTTGCTCTGAACATATTAACCTTGTCAATGAAAACATATGTGAATTATGACGATATGGTGATTATCCTGATTATATTTATGCTGGAATGTCTCTTTGCTTGAACTTCTAGTTATGTCTATGCCTGTCATGATGAGCCGTGTAGAACGATAAGGTGACTTGGGACATATGCATCCAGCGCAGACTAGGATCAATCTTCATACATAGTCTGTCAGAATATAGACTTCCACAACTGCACAAAAGAGTGTTGGTTCAATAGAGAATCTTACACGAGTGATCATTTCATATGAAATTTATGAAACTCGCCTCTTGCGAGTTCATAAATTTCATATATGAAATGACCACGAATGTTAGATTCTGTTTATCAAATAACGTTTATAATAATAATAATAATAATAATAATAATAATAATAATAATAATAATAATAATAATAATAATAATAAAAGACATAGGATTATCGGATAGCGTCATGACGATGTGTGGGTACATGTATATGATTTTTATGAAATGACGTTAAATGACAGTGACGTTATATGTAGACGTCGTTTATCTGCGCTTTGTTGTAAGTCTCATTTGGATCTACACACTTGGCGTAGGTATTTGTATTAAGGAGAGTCGGCCTCAGCAGCTGACTGGCTGGTTATCAGGCGGTCGTGGGTATGATATCTCCCGCGGTTGGCTACATTATTTTGTGGGGGTGATCTTTAAATATTTTCTATGGTTATTTTGTTCCCTTCTGCTGTCAAAACAAGGGCAGTTGTCAGTTTCCAGTTACAGAATATCCACTGTACTTGTTAGCAGCTTATGTATAAGCATGTAATCTGGCCTGCTTGATATGACCTAAATATGGTTGACTGGGCCGTTAAAATCCAAACTGAGTTTTATGATAGGTCTTTTTTCATGACACGAAACCAAGATATTTATTCCGGATGATGGTTTCATTTACGAGTATACCTGCTTTTCACCAGCTATAATTATGACTTTATCAGGTGGTACAATGTATCCAAAATGACGTTGGAAAACAGCAAGGTATCCGTCACAGACACGAACAAACATGTGCACACCCTCATAAGACTCCATTTCGTAAGAGAAAGATAAGACAATGAACAGACATGATATATTTTCCTTTATCTATAGTCATAGAGCCCCCGCTCATCGGGGCTTGGACAAATAAACTGGGCTGCATGCTGCTTCCATGCAGGAAAGATCTGAAACCGACCGCACATGAATACTGGTAAACCCGTTGATAGGTCTAAGCCTGCCCAGGCAAAATGGTACTAGTCGGGCAGTCCCTACAAATATAAACACGTTTGGTTTGTTTGGGCGGCAGGGCTTGAGATGTCATTTCATCCCATTGTCGGGTAAATGACCCACACAATTGGAAGCCACGTCTCCAAAATGACTTAAATAGTGTTGACGGGGACGTAAATCTCAATTCAAACAAACAAACAAACAAACAAACAAAGTTTATCGTCAGTAATATGTTTAAGCAATATACTCGTAATATAGTGAAACTTCAATGGCTCGAACGCCGATGGCTCGTTTACCATGACTCATTCGAGCTCTTACTTAAGGAGAATGGAAACGCTTTCAAGGGAGACAACACCTGCAAAAGCAATTTTATCTCCCCTGTCAATAGGGGTCAACTCTTAAACGAAAGAATTAGCGTACATAAAAGTGAACAGTAAGTCCCTAAAATTGTCTCCCTTTGTAAACTTGCGGGGAAAAAAAAACCCACCACCAACAATAACAACCAAAAAAAAATAATAGTAATAATAAAAAAATACAGGTCTATCCATTCTCCTTAAATCCCTATGAAATTCTTTCCGTAGCTCCAGATTCAAATAGGTAGGGGCAAATGAGAATGAATTTTCTTATCTTGTCATGAGAAGTGTGTGTTGTATTTACTCATTAGAATCGCCTCGATGATCTGGAAAAAAAAGGATCTGGAAGATATCCTTAAATTATTCCCATTATAACTCCTGACCTTGCATAATGAGAAACCCTCAGTGGCTTGAACTACCCCTGTCTCAAACAAATTTTTAAGGCCCACAATGTATTCGAGCATTTGGAGTTTGTCTGTATTTAACAATGGTGTTCTCCAACATTACCTGTCTGGCCCCTGTCCATCGGGGCTTGAGGAAATAGATAGGCTGCATGATGCTTCCGCGCAGAGCTGAAACCGACCGCACACGAGTACTGATAAACCGCTTAGCGGATCTAAGCCTGCCCAGGCAAAGCGTTGCGAGTCCATGCTTATAAACCCTATTAGTTTCATTGGGTGACAAGGCTTTAGATGTCATTTCATCTCAATGTCGGGTAAAAGTCCCACAAAAATTGGAAGCGACGTCTCTATGACCTATCCAGTGTTAACGGGGACGTTAAACCTCAAATAAAACAAAACTGGACTGCGATTTATACATCAGATGATGATCAAATGAGGTGACTTCGGCTAACAAATAGTGGAAATTCAGATGGAAGAATTTTATATATGCAAATAGGCATGTGAATAAATAAAGTAAATGAGTATGGAAAATGATTAAGCATTACCTGTTACACGAGAACGGTGCATTTTTTTTTCATGTTTATGGGATGCTATAAACGTTAAATCAAGCCATTTGGCATACTTTTTACGCTTAACATTACGATCCTTGGTATTTTTTTTTATATATTTTGTAAGATAAAATAGTACAAGCACTGACGGTTGATAGTCTCTGAGTGCAGGCTGGAAAAATGGTCCTGAACCACGACCTTAAATTCATGTACTGTAAGCAATCAGTGAAGACCCTGATCAGACGCTGCGTTCTCCGATGTCTGATCTGGGTCGAAACTGCTTGCCCATATCCAACGCATGATTCCAGTCCAAATTCTAATGATAGCCCTCCTACGCAACACTCCGACCTCACAGCCATAAAAATAACGCGGGTATTTTCTATTTATTACTGTCACCTGGATGCGCTAAAAATCAGTGATAGTGGACATCAACAAAGATAACCTACTGTGTAAAAGGAATTCAGGAAAAGTAAAAGACAGACCTTATCATGCACACAAGCCCATGTAATGAACACCCCTGTAAATCATTGACTTTAAGACCCCAAAGGTGTTCAAATAGAAACACTGGGTGTAGAAAACATAAGGAAAAACTGAAATTGTTTATATATGTTTTAAACGAAGTTTTTAGTTTTAATTTTAGCTTGTTTCATTGCATAAGAAGTTGCAGGGGAACGATCGTACTAGCCCGGTCAGCAGTTAAACTACTGAAGGGTGTATGTTAACCACATTGATTCTCAGCCTCAATCCTCAGCTTACGGTTCAAACTGATCCGAATATGAGCACAGTGAGCCATGGCAGTGAAAATCAATTACAGTGAAATTCCAAGTCCCAAAAGTGGTCTTAAAGACCATATATGGTGTCTTTCTGGAGGACATGGGGTGTTTTCGACACCCCATGTCCTCCAGAAAGACACCATATATGGTGAAACTGAAATCTTGCAAAGATTAAGCTGGTCTTAATAGCGGAGTTTTCAGTTGTTCTTTCTATTCGTTTTCTACGCCAGTATGAGACCACCTTTGGGGCTGTTCAAAAGTGGTCTTAAAGACTATATTATAACAGACCCTAGGGTAGTGTGAATATGGGAATTTCACTGTTTGTATGAAATAAGGCAATCAGGAATCAGGGTTGAGGACTGGACAACAGTATGGCGAATCAACCATTTACATAATGGAGGATCGAACACAGATCATGTAGTTTCCGATTTAACCCCTCTTTAAACGACGAAGGATGGACCGTAACAAAAGCAGAAAAATGGTACACCACCGCGCTACCAAAGGCGTAGTAAGATTTTTAACCATCAACTCTTATCCTGCTGAATATAAATCAACTTAGTTCCTGCTAAATAAATTCATTAGCCACACCCATTTCTGACTACCAGCAAATCAAATAACACGATATAATGCAATCATTCAATTAATAAACCGCTTGATAAACAGTGTAGATTCTGATAAGAAAGCCATCTGATCTGGCTCAATATTCCACTTTATGTGTTGACCCCACCCATCGTGGCTTGGAGAAATAGGTCGGGCTGCATGGTGTTTCCACGCAGAGCTGAAACCGACCGAACTTGAGAACTGGTAAACAGCTTAGGTCCAAGCCTGTCCAGGAAAAGTGGTGCGTGTCGCACCGCACCTTATATCCTTGCGGTTTGTTTGAGCGATAGGGTTTGAGATGCCATTTCATCTCAATGTCGGGGAAAAAGTCCCACCGAATCAGAAGTAACGTCTCCAAAATGACCTAAATAGTGTTGACGGGGACGTACAGTCTCAACACACATACACACACGCACACGCACACACACACACGCACACACACAATGCTTTTCATGTTCGAACTGAGGGGCGGTGGACGAACGACTAAGCCTACCTTGAAGGACGATATACGCTATAATGTTTTAAAGTGTTTTAACGTTGCTGTTATTTAGGGGATAAATTTTAAGTCATGTAATAAAATGCATAGACCTCACGTGTAACAATACATGACGTCACGTGACAACCTTTTTTTTTTCTATTGAATTTCCTCTGAACTTCTTCGGCGATAAACACCGATTTAGAATCATTACATGACCAATAGAATCTTGCACTCGTGGTCTTTCATTTGAAATGTATGAAACGCGCCCTTTTTAAAAAAATAAAATAAAACAATAAAAGATAATAAAATCCACTTTTACGCATATAGAACAACACCCTATACGTTTGAATATTGGACTTGAAACCTTAATTGCGAAGGGACACAGCGGGCACTGAACGTTAACTCAACCTTGAAACAACGTTGATTCAACGTAAGTCCCTGTTAGGAATATTTCTTGTAGAACTTGTTTTCAGCCACACAGAGAGAGCTTAGCCTTTGTGTTTATTGCATGGACTTGTTGAAATGATGGCATATTGATGCCAGTGGTATGCCATGTACATATTTATTATGATCCGAAGATATGAATAGAATGTCTCAGGGAAGCATAGAAAGTTATTAAGCACAGAAATTACAGTTCATCTCTACCTTTATGAGTTAAGTAATTGCTCCGTTATTGCAAAGACCAGCAAGATCACTATTGGATAGGCCGAGTCCGGAAACAAGCTTGTTTTATGTCATTAAAGATCAGTAAACCGTAGTTAAAATGTGTATTTCAATGTCAAGGTCATCTTGTCAGTATGAGTAGCTTGGGTTTTCTTCTTTAGCCCAGGTGTCATTATCTCCGATTAGACTAAATATGCAGCGTACTACTCTACTGGAAACCCTATTTGTGACGCGGTTTCGATTTTAATGAAGTTCTTTACATGTCAGTAATGCAGATCCGACACAACTATAACGTTATTTTTATTTTCCCTGATGCTTGTATTCGGATACACTGATAATTCATTCTGTAGGAATACTCATATTTATACGGAACCCGGGAAGTGACATGATTTTTTATTTTTATTATGTTGTGCGAACAAGATAATATCTTGAGCGGACAAGATATTATCTTGTTCGGACAACATATTATCTTGTGCGGACAAGATATTATCTTGTGCTGACAAGATATGATCTTGTTCGCACAACATAATATCTTGTGCGCACAAGATATTATCTTGTTGGCACAACATATTATCTTGTTTGCACAACATAGATCTTGGGAAGTTGTGCGGACAAGATATTATCTTGTGCGGACAAGATATTATCTTGTGCGGAAAAGATAATATCTTGTGTGGACAAGATAATATCTTGTGCGCACAAGATCTATGTTAGACTATGTTCCACAAATATCTTGTGTGGACAAGATAATATCTTGTGTCTGCACAAGATAATATGTTGTCGGCACAAGATAATATCTTGTGCGCACAAGATATTATCTTGTGCGCACAACTTATAAAATAAAAACAAATCATGACCCTTTCCGGGTGTATATTTAGCATTCGCGATTTTTTTTTCTTCATTATGATGTGTGTTTCCTTCTTTTTCGTTATAGCTTCATTTGGAACAAGGAGGTATGCTTTTATGCGTATGCTCCATAATATTGTCACCTTAATTCCAAACATATCAATAACATTTAACGTTTGTGTCATTGTATAACAGATTCTCCAGAACAACGGCATTTTACGGAAATTCTACAACCAAAGCGTGCATCTGACCATACTCATGACCACACCCACATTTAGTTGTCCTAAACGGCCTTACGAATTTGCATTTTCAAGTGAAATTCTGTGATATATTTCATAGTTCGTATTCCCAAATTATTTTTTAATGAAGCGCATTTGAAAATGCCGAAGCTGGGATAAGTGTGGAAGTGGTTGGTATATCAGATGGAAGTAAGCAAACAATTTAAGACAAGTAGTAGCTTGGCAGCTTCTTGAAGCACATATAAAGAATGTACAAACATGCATTACGCAGGTGGTTGAAGTTTAGACAGACTGGCGACAGCGACATATGTAGTTGGCCATTCTAGACAATCATAGCATATGAAGAGTTCTGACACTGATCATTCAGGTAACTGTCTATGTGCACTTTAGCCGGAAATCAGTGAGTGCACATCCAGGGTGTTTTTCGACATGCTAGGCATATGCTGAGTTTTGATTCATTACAATTATGAGATTTCAAGGATTTGAAACATGTCAGCGTTAGTTAGTTTGATATAATATTATAGGTCAGCTAAGGTCTTAGCTGGTCAGTCACCCATTGACTAAAGTAACATCCGATTAACTTACCAAAAACAAAAAAAAAAGGACTTTCACAAAACAGGACTCCAAGGTTACCCACTGTTTCCTAGCGTTCCGAAAAAGAGCTTTAGCAAACAGGGTTGACCCAGATCAACCGCCACGTTCTGCGGCGTCTGCTCTGTGTCAACACTTCTTGCCTAGAATCAGGGATGTTTTTTTTTAAATGTGAACAACCAAACAAAGACGACTTAAACTGGAATTATACTTGACCGATCATATAGAGGATATTTGATTTTTTCAGTGTAAGATCGAATTTTATTTCATCGAATGAACACCAAAACTGTTATTTTCACGAGTGGCGTAGCCACATTCGGAGAAAATTATCTTTGTTCCTGTTCGTTTCGCGTCAATTTAGTGGTGTCCATCGTGTTTAGTGGGTATACTATTGGGTGTAATGAAAGTTTGCACCTGAGAAATGGCCTGGGATGGTATTATTATGAATGATTAATGAAATAATTGGGAGAGTAGTTTTCCAAAGAAGTTGCTGGCAAGTCTAACGTCGCGCGACAAAAGACGTGACGTTAGCGTCATAAATGACGTCAGTAACGTCCCCGTCAAACATGAACGGGCTATGCGTCAATTAGAACACATTTCAGTATTGTTCAGTTATCTGACGAAGATAAAATTGAAATTAGAGTTAGATTTAAAAAAAAAGTAGTCCCAAACAGTGAAAAATAAAAAATCGTATTTTCACTGTTTGAAACAGTGAAAATATCGATTTATATTTCACTGATAAATCTCTATCATTCATTGAAAAGCATGTAAGAAAATGACATAGAAGAGAGGTATAACATTTTAAATGTACTATGGCTGCTTCAGCTGTTATATCGTCTAATATTATAGTGAGGATTAATGGTGAGGATAAGAGGATACCGGTGAGGAATATATCCAAAGAACTTGTGGATCTAAACGACCTCGAGGTAAAGTATATGTTTCCTTTTATAACTTAGCATGACTGGACAAAATTTGCTTGAGTTCGAGTCCCACTGCCAGGTATTTAGGGATATGCATCTTACCACTACCGATTGTCCGTTAAGCGGGATATCATTATTTACCACGTACCGCCATGTACCACTAACTATAGTCTTTCAAAACCCAGTGAGACGTGATTGTACTTTTAATTTTTGACTCGTCCGTGTTTTAGGTAAGTCGCCATTAGTTGGTATTTTACGTTGGGCGATAAACTTTTAGTGAGATTCGTAGTGAATCGCATTTTCCACTTGGCCACAACTTCTACATAATGGCATTATCAAAAATCTTGTTTAGATGTTTAAAAAGCTGTGAAAAAAGATGTTCGAAAGTTGCCTCCCCTACAACATGGAATAGTCTTGTCCCGCTTGAGCTTTGAACTCTCAAAGGTCGTTGAAATACTATACCGTATGACAAAGTTGACCAGGATCACGTGATCAAATGAATGAATATCATTAGGTAACATGGTACACTCTTTCACAACTCTGAAACTAGATTTGTATATGAAACTTTATATTTTCCTTATTTCTGCTTTAAATATAGACAGACCCGCCTTACTGAGGCAGTTCCAAGAGAGAACCCATTCCCAATATTTTTGAACAAGATTATATTGGAAATTATTTATGCCTTTTAAATCCCTACCTTGCTGTATTTACCGTGGGATTTTCAAATACATTCGGTACAGGGACTTGTAAACGTGATGCTTAAGCTAGGTGTCTGCAACGTTCCGTTACGGAAACACACCTATACAAATACATTGTAACCTTTATCGCCGAAAAATAAAATGAAAATTTAACGATGAAACATAAGAAAAATATGGTTTACCCCTGCAAACCCAAGTATTAACGTATCAAAATGGGTTCAAGGGGATCAAAATTATATAGGCGTGTTTTCGTGATGATTAGGCGTGAGTACGTTTTACCAAGTATATGCGACGTGTCATTACCTTTTTGAACGCTTCAGTACGTTTTACTTTTTGAAAGGGATTTCTCAGTATCGTCAGAGATTTCTACAGTATTGGCAAATTGTCGCGGATTAGTTGGAATCCACCTGCACCTGGCTTCCGTGCTACGCCGAATACACGACGAAATACACACATAGCTATTTAGACACCTAAAATTAAGAGCTTATTGAGAAGGTTTCAGTATTATTTCTTTGTGTTATCTACACTCTGTGTCTCCTAATTGGAGACAACCTATGGGACTGTTCAATGGTGGTCCCAATAGAGTTATTTTACTGTATTTGACTCTTGACATAAAATGTTTCCTTTAAATATTACGATTAATGTCCCAGTGACAGAGAAACAGCTAATCTCTGTTTAAAGCCAAGAATATGTAAATGACGTCGCTGCCAAACGCAACGCGCTTTGACCGGCAACACCTTTGACAAAGGTCCTTATTCTGCCATGTATTGTTGATTAAAATGATGAAATTCTTCAATCTTTATCACAAAAACAAAATCTAATACATTTTATCTATTTATTTATTTATGGCTGGAAATGTAAAGTTTATAGCTGCAGACTATTTAATGAAATCTTAAAAATAAAAATAACTAAGCATCACAGTCGTGATTAGTCCCGCGATAGCAAGTTTGAAGTGAGGGTGGGGAGGGGTGGGGGAGTGTGGTCGAACAGTTTAGACATACAATGGGGTTGCCCTGTCAGTTGCCTCAGCCGGTACTCTGACTGTTTCTTGCTTGTTATTTTACACATTGGTTGCATGGTTTTAGAACTATGGTCTATGTGAATATTCTTAAGTCGATAAAGATCCTTAAAAAATTATTAAAGCTTGAGTTGTTGCCCTTTGCTACACATGTGTATTGTCACCGTCGAATGGTAAAGCTTGTTTCACTGAAATGACTATTACGGTTTGAAACTATGATGAAATAAAAGATGAAACATGTTGGAAATTTGAATTTTACAAAGGAAGGTCCACAACTCTAAGAACTGTGTAGCTAGAGAAATATAACTTGATATAAAACTATGTATTATGTTTAAATCTTTGGCTTAGGTTCAGGTGTAAGATTGTCAAAGGCCTGTAGCGACACAAAACTACACGAAAGTAAATGAAGTCAAAACCGCTGCCTTGATATGGTCTGTAGCCCAAAGGTTAGTTTTAACCTTCTAGATTTTTCTGACCAAGAACATTCAAATAAAAATTACATAGATTTCTTAGCTCTGATTACAAGGTAACATTTAGTTTGCTGTGGTAAAACTACATCATACCCAAACCATTTGTTTCTACATGATGTTGCATAGGATGTAGATGTCCTATTGAATTTTCTCATTCATTTTCAATTACCAGCGGAACTTATATCAGCAGTCATTTCGCTAGTGTCATATGGGAGATATAGTTGTATCGATTCCTGTTCATTGCATGCACATCTGTTTTGACTGACATGTGACATTCTTTTTATTGAAAAGGACCTTCCATAGTTTTCACGTATTTGCGCCCCAGGGCAGACTTCTCACTACAATTTGCTAAATGCAACTGTAGTTGACCGGAGGAAACAATGTGAACCAGTTAAAATTACGCAGCTGTGTGGTGTGTATATTTGACGAAATTCATCTGAAAGTTGCATGGGAGTCGTACATGTTATCGTAAACTGATTTTCACACGAGTCACACGTTTTCGCATTTTCAAAGTTATATCTACAGTGTAACAGCTTGGTCTTCTAGAAATATCTTAGTTTGGAGTTGCATTTTTATACCCACGGTATACGAAGTATGTTGAGCGGTATGCAGTTTTCGTCCTGTGTCTGTTTTTTTGACCCGTCTGTTTCGTCCGACCTGAGCCCGCGATACGACAATTATAAAACTGGAATCCATAGAATTACAGTGACACGGTCAATTGCAGTATATTCATTCATACATTACGTCACTTAACACCTATTTCGTGATTTGGTGAGAAAAATAGCTTTTTAAATGACTGTCACATAAAAATGGCCATATTAATGTCTGTCCTGTCTATGTGATGTCACATAAGGGCCGTTTTCTGAGAACGTGGGTCCGTTCGTTAACACTTTTCTGCCAAGTTTTGCTTTGATTCTTATACCTTGTTAACCATTTGTCTAATTCGGTTCATATTTGGTATATGATGTCTCTATAGCACTGTCTTTATCACGGGTCAGTGAGACCCCGAGGTCAAGTGCCTGTGCTGGGCTAGGCTCAGTAATTAGGACATGATCATATGGTAGTTTCCAGATTTTATATGGTTTTGCTTCTTAAACATTGCATTGTAAATTTATAATGCCCAACTGGTATTTCTTAAAAATGGACAAAGTATAGTTCAAGACAGCCTTCTGCATCTGCTGCTGACAGAAGGTCAAGATCATAGACTTTTAATGGTTATTAACAAATAAAACACTGCAAAAGAACGACCGCCTTGGAACGGTCAGTAGTTAAACTACTGGGGGGCTTCAACTCCGGAGTTTATGAAATTTCAACCCTCGCCCTCAGTTCCAGTACAGTATCAAACAAAACAACAATAACAAATTGATCCGCATGGAGGCTTTTTAGCTCAACAGTGAGTCATGATATAAATACATGCTAAAATGGTTATGTATAGATTAATATCATCATGAATCAGGGTTGAGGACTCAGCAACAATCCGACGTCAGAGCAGAAGAGAACCATCAGTTAGATCAGGGAGGGCCGACCCCAGGAAATATCAGACTCCACAATTCCCGAATTTAAAGGATTTAGAGTGGGACCGTCATCATATAGTCCGGAGTCCGGCCCACCGCCATGCAACCGAAGAGCGAAGCAAAGTTGTCAACTGTAAAAGGATCGACAACCAAACACGCGGTCTGTCGCATAGCATCCATGCTATAACCACTTCTCTGGTATTTAGCAACAATTTTCTGAACTGAATAAAAAAATTGTCACTTCCTAGTATTCTTCTAAAAACTGCGAACAACACGAGTTTAGAATTTGTAATCTACGTTTTGAGCACGACTTCTATTGAAAAATAATTCAGCTTAACCAAATGGCAGTAGTATTTGATCAACATTGATTTTAAGGTTCCCAAACGCAAATTGTCAAATGTTGATCATGTTTGCAAAAGTCAAATATTATGCAAGTTTTTTTTTCTCTCTTTTTTTTGCGATAATGCTCGTTTTTATTATGCTGACTTGAAAGCAGCAGACCGTTCCTTTTGATTCTTTTTCAAGAACCGAACTTGTCATAATAGTCATTATGTCGACACAGATGACATCGCCTCATTCTGCAAAATGATAAATCATTCCGTCATAATATATAATACTGTTGTGGCACTGCTAATGAGATTGATTATTTGCCAAACATATAGTATGTCCTAGCCAAAATAATCCACTTGTCGCTTGATGCACGTACGAGTCTGAGTTTTGGCTCTCTATTTAGTCAGTTTTGTTAGCAAGTAGCGCATCTCTTCAGACACAAATAAAAACAAACAAGTGAAATGAATTTTAAAACATAAAACAATATGGGCCCCGTCAAGCGATTTTGGTACTTATCGCCTGTGCGAGCAGCGAAGGTCCAGGCGAGCCTGCGCATCCGCGCAGTCTCGCCAGAACCTTCGCTGCTCGCTCATACAAGCTGTGAATCAAGAGGAACCCTCAGACAAAAAGCCATATCCCAGGCCCCTCTGAATGGCTGGGCATGCGCAGTTAAAATTTGTCATGACGGAATGCTCGAAGACACAAATTCGCTTGGCGGGACTCATATATTACATTACAATGGCATTATGAACAAAACTATTTTCACTTGGTAAGAGGTACGGACACCACTATGTCATAATACAGTCGATTGCTAAAACTACAGTTATCGTAGTACTTTGATTGTACAATAGATATTTCGTTTTGATAAATTCATATGCATGCATTACATGTCATAAATCACCCCCATATAAACACATTCAAGAGATTGCAAGCAAACCAAGATATTTAAAGCTTTGTACCGGCCACATAAAGAAACAAAATAACTCACATAAAACTGCAAAATTTCACCAGTGCCAGGTACTTGCGGGTGGACAGTTCCAACAAGCTCAACTGGAACACCCATGTAGAAAGATTTTGTTTGTTTGATTTGAGGTTTAACGTCCCCGTCAACACTGTAAACGTCATTTTGGAGACGTTGCTTTCAATTTTGTGGGACTTTTACCGACATTGAGATGAAATGACTTCGCAAGCCCTTCCGCCCAATGAAAGGTTTATAAGCATGGACGGTCCGACACTCGCACCGCTTTGCCTGGGCAGGCTTAGATCCTTTAAGTGGTTTACCAGTACTTGTGTGCGGGTCTGTTTCAGCTCTGCGTGGAAGCATCACGCAGTCCATCTATTTATTCAAGTCCCGATGGGCGGGGGCCGTCCCATGTGGATAGAATCACAACATATGCAAACAGATTTACTAAGGGGAATATACTCGTAAAAACTAAGTCTCCCAAAGTCCGGGAATCTGCCTGCCAGACGCTTTTAAGAACAGGCTGAAGTATACTTCAGCTGTGTGGAATCACAGCAAAAGAACAGCCATAAGGTTCAAATGGTACAAAGATATGCAGCCTGCTGAACCATAGGACAACAAATGTCTCTTCACGTTGCACAAGTTGTACTGGCAGCCAATTGAAAGGTGACGATCAGTTGTCCGTCTCTGTCCCTTCTACGAAATTGTAATTGGCCACGTGATCGTCTCCCTCCAAGAGTATAGTGTGGACCTACACTGATAGAATATCTTAACACATTTCGTCAAGTTCATATTGGCAAGGATATTTATAAGTAGTTCTTCTTGCCGCTGACCATTGTTCAGTGGAATGCCCTCCCAAAGATAGCTGCAACTTCTCTTAGTTCTTGATTCATTCAAGGTTGCAGTTCCCCAAGCCCTAGATACATGTATATAATGCATGTTTTTATGTTTTTATCTGAGCCCCGCCAAGCGAATTTGTGTCTTTGAGCATTCCGTCATCACAAATTTTAACTGCGCATGCCCAGCCATTCAGAGGTGCCAGGGATATGGCTTTCTGTCTGAAGGTTCCTCTTGATTCACTGCTTGTATGAGCGAGCAGCGAAGGTTCTGGCGAGACTGCGCGGATGCGCAGGCTCGCCTGAACCTTCGCTGCTCGCATATGCGATAAGTACCAAAATCGCTTGACGGGGCCCATCTGATTTAGTTAATATTTTGGCCCCACCCAAACGCTTTTATAAGTTGATCCGTCCAAGTTTTCAGTTTTAATGTCTAAACCCCTTGTCGATCTAAATTTTAAGCTATCGCCTTAACATAATCATGCTTTTTTACTTTTTCTTCTTTCGTTACCCTGTCATTAATTATCATAGGACGTATACAAAGATATATATATACGCAAACACACATACACACGCAAAATAGAAGTAAAGGCAATGATCAGGAATCGATAGTTCCCATCAGAGACACCAAAGTTAAAGAAATACAAACATGAAATAACTCGACCCTATTGGAAACACCAACAGCGGAAAGCCAAAACGACAGTTACTTTCCCACAAAATGGCCAATTGGATATCCAAAACAAAAAGATATAAGCGATACACACATTCAAAGACGATCTTTAACAAAAAAGAACCGCCTTGAAAAGGTCAGTGAAAAGTATTTCAGTGTGTGTGCGCGCGTGTGTGTGTGTGGGTAGGGGGGGGGGGGGGCTTAAATAGAATTTATGCGGCCGCAATCCTCACCCTTACTTCTGTCGCGTACTTCTGTCGCGATTTACACAACTAATTTGTTCAGTCCGCATGAAGTCTTCCTAACTCTTCACATCTCCGAGAACACTAAAAAACAAACAGCCATAAGGATGAAACAACAAAGAGACTCGACAGCAAGAAAACACTGAAATGCTGGAGCAGAAGGAGACCAAAAGTTATATCCGATTGGCCCTACCAGAGACAGAGCATCAGGTACCAACCAACATTTACATAAAATTAAATATTAATTTCAAGATAGCTTTTACGCTGGAACCGTCAACGAATCTGATGCATGACCAACTGGCGTGCAATTGAAAAGGGAAGCAAACAGAGATGGGGTCAATTACTTTAGAAACTAATTAATTAAATTACCATTACATTGCAAATACTTCATTACCGTTACCATCACCGTTACATCCTTTTTGAAGAAATAATTAATTAAATTACCATTACTTCACACAAGTAATTAGTTACCATTACACATTACTTTCCACAATTGTACCATGAAATAAAACATTGATAAAATGTTAAAACGTGGCCTCTGCTCTGGGTCTACACTGTTTGTAGAAAGTATATAATTTTAGTAAAACTCGCTGTTAATAAAACAGACCTGGCATCCCTATAATTGGAAATAGACCACTCCAAGCTTATTAGGTGGGAGATTCCATTGTCATATACGGGCAATTATTTTGTTCATCCTCATGTGAAAATTTTATTATGCAAATTACTTTATCATTTATAGAAAGTTTTGTTGCAACTATAAATGAAATTAAGATTGAAAATGGGTCAAAACATTTCACAGGAAAGAAAATGAGAATGTCATATATAATAGAAAATGTTTAAAGAAGGTTTGAGACAATCTGTCATTTGCTGATCTTGTTGTTTAATATGACGTCAAGCAAAGTTATCAATCGTGATTTGGTTGGCTACCATGCATGCAGTCTGTCGTATAACATTTATGTTGTACCCGTTTCTTTTATATCGAAGAAAGATTTTACGAAATTAAGTACTGAAGTTATTGTAGGTATATATAATTCTGAATTTATATACTAAGTCAGTATAAATTTCGGGTTCCGATATACCTTGTTGCAGAAGAGACTTTTAAAACCAAATCGGAATGACGTCTATTAAACTTAGAAAATGCTTTGCGTAGTTTATTATTCAGATAACCCTGATTAAGAAGAATAGCAGGTAACAATTTATTACGAGTGTTGAAGTCAGTTATATGACAATGCACTCTGGCGAATCGAATTAATTGCGAAATATAAACGCCGTAGGATGCCACACGAGGAACCTCACGATCCAAGAAAGGAAAAATTACAATCTAAGAATCAAAATCATTCCGTTTATCAATTTTTTGCAGGAAACAAACCCATATACAATAGATAGATGCGAATCCAAAACGGGGCCTCGTAGTCCGGGATTTGAGACCAGATTTCGAAAAATTTAATGCACCCAAAATTCTCACGCGTTGTTTGTGCTGTTTAATTGAGATAGAAGCCTAACCTATGTGACATGTGATTATTTAGCAAATCTGCTGGGGAAAAGGGGGTGAAAATTCTATGAGTTTACACCCACCCCCATGCGAATGGAATGGTTGGATTAAGTTTAGTTATGTGTAGCTTGCGCTTACAACTGAATGTTGATTTATTGCATCAGCCAAAATATTTGTTATTACTCAAAAATACCAAAATTCATGATATGACGTAACTACATCCGGTGTTAGCACAAATTTTGACCATTGGAATTTTACCCCCAGTAAATTGGTAAATTTTACACTATTTTTGCGCTAAAGGATTTTTAGTATTTTTTTAAACAATTTCTTTTCCGTCAGTATGTAGGACGGTTATTTTTGCACATGCATGCGAAACTTGATGAATCTGTGTCAATCTGGGCATGAACAAGGGACTCAGATACCTATGGACCCTTTTGCTGTTTTTTCCTGCTGTGTCACAGATCGTGATAAAAACCCATATTAAAATATACATAAAATGAATTATTTTACTGGCTGGTCACAAATGTATCATAACAGGGGCCAACAGATATATTTTTAAAAAAATACTGATAACCATTTCCTTCTGTTTTTTATTTAGTGAGGTCAATATACATCACCAAGCATATTTGTCAGCGATGAACTATCAAATGATTCTCTAAACGGGTGGCTTGAATCTATCAACAGTTAATAAATACATTGTATATTTCAAGATTCATTATCCAAAGTTTCCAGTTTGTGCTGAAGGCTCCCAAACTAACATTGACATTATTATATTTTAAACACGTAAATGTTACTGCCTACTACAAGGTCTCTTTTGAAATTTTACCGGGTACCTTATTATCTGGTAAGTCGAACGATTAAAAATAAATAGTAACCGAGCTTTAATGTAATGTAAAGCCACCCCTTAAACATTCTTCCTGCTTCCCTTTCCCCAGAGTAGTGTTATAACCTGTAAACGTGCATCTTAACATGTCACCTCCACTTACTTTCTACCTTTTCATTGGACAACCTGCCTTCGATAACCTTGTCCCTCTATTCACCATTAGCTCTTAATTATCCTGTGTCTCTTGTCACACATTACGATAATTCACCCGTGCGACATGGTGCTTTTTTCACATCTCCAAAATGGCTACTTTTCTGATGAAAATCCTTGATATGTTTGTTATAAATGTTCAAAACATAGGCTGAGGGTGCTCGTTATTACCACATCAGGCGGTTCTAACGAGTATCCACAACCTATGTCTTGGAACAGAAATAAGAAAAATAATGTTTACCCCGTAAACCCCAGTTTTCTCCATATAAAGTTGGGTTTAGGGGTCTGAATTTCACGGACTTGTTCATGGGATGCACTGATTAACCTGTTCTTCGTCTACTTTTTTTACTACTTCCTTTAACTGATATTTGTCCCATATATTGATTGTTTTGGGTTTAAAGGCTCGTCAACCCTTGTTGGTCATTTTGTGTTTTCTCCCATAGAAAAGCGATTAAAGAGATTGTAGATCAGAAGAAAGTGAGGGACAGAAGAGAAAGAGGAAAATAAATATATAAGTGCAGAAACAGAAGAAATAACAGCATTCCCCATCTACCATTACCTGCTTCAAGAACAGCAGGTCTTGTCCAGCTGTAAGCCAATATCAGTTGGACGCCCTATTGATGCAAGGTAAACGTCACCTTTGCCTCACCCAACCACCCCAATTGTCCCATACAGATTTGCCAAAAGGGCCTTCTGTGTCAAGCCATCATGAGTTATCATGATTTGACAAACAAGAGTGTAGGCAATGATTAGGAACTTATACAAAATACCTCGCACCTCCCATTCAAAACACCAGAATGAAACGTCATGAATGGAAAGCCAGAATGATAGTTATCTCCCCATATGGCCAAGCAGCTATCCAAAATAAAAACGGCATTAGCAATACATACATCTTAAAGACCAACACTAAAAATAAGAAACCACAACAGAAGGACCGCCTTGGAATGGGGTCAGTAAGACGTTTTACGAATGTTGGGGTTTGGGGTGGACACTTTCATTGATTTAAAGTGGCCTCAATCCTCACCCTTGGTTGTCTTGGTTAAAACCCATTAGTTGTTCAGTCTGCATGATGGATTTCTAGCTCATCAATGCAACATCTCCGCGAACATAAAATCAAACGAATAGGGAGACGAGGCAACGACGAGGACTCAACGGCATGGATTAGCTAGAATGCTGCAGGAAAGAAAACCCATAGTTAGGCTCCGATTAGCCCTACCAGAGACAGAGCATCAGGCACCTACCTTCAGGCGTTCTGGTGGAAATGTATTCGTACTAATGAAAGGAACTGAATGAAAGGTTAACTTACTTGAGGTTGACACCTTATAGGTCAGATATTTTGAACAGGGGCGATGTTTGGCATAATAAATGTAACGATTCCTATGTAAATCAAGCTTCTTCTTCAACTTTTTTGTCAAGAAGGGTGGGAACATCGGGTTCAACACAGACTCTCGACTGACCTTTTCAGCATCTTCATGTAACTTGGTCACCACAATTTGCGCATGTTTGCGAAAAGATCAACCAAAACCAGAGTCATTCAATCAGCAAATAAGCTGAAGTATATCAAATTCGCAGTTGGATGCTGATATTTAAATTTAGTAGAGTATCTTTTTCTGCAGCAAATTAATGGTACCTATAAAACATTTATGTAAAATTGTCGTTCTACCATGCAAATACGATATAATGTTTCTTTTTGTTGGCAGACAAATTTCGCAGACCTTCAGTCAAGAGGAGACTGGATTGTTCAGAGGCGTAAACTAATTAAAATACGTCTTTCCTTCAATAATGAAATACTGGACGAAATTCTGCCAACCCTTTGAAAAAAGACTGAAATAGGGCCGCGTTGTTAAATTCACTGAACACTGTCGTCTTTCAGAGGTATTGTTGTCATGGTAACTTCATACCAAACTACCACTGGTTATCGAATAAATGGTTTATAAAGGCTGGAAAATGCAGCTAAGCAATAAGCGCAATCAAGTAAAGCAGAAAAACTGTGGCTGCTGTATCATGACAACGCCAATTAAATATGGTTTATGCTTGCTACCAAGCGTACGCGACTTTTAATAACTAACCTGAACACAAAGTTATAAACAAGCAGCCCATGGGCAACTACGCTCACCAGAGCTCAAATGGGCATAAATTATCCCACCCTTGGTGGCCATTTATTTTAATTGACCATAATGGTTTAGTAGAGGCCAATCGCAGGACCATTGCTGCCAAATTATTTTTAAATCAACCATTGTTTTTGTTGCCGTCACATACATTATGGTCAGCTTTGAACAATCTAAGCAGGTCTAAAGTCCAAAATGTTGCATACCAAGGTCTTTTATTTCCTGACATGCAAAATTCAAAATCACATTTGGCCCATTAGCGTCGTTGACAGTTGGTGTCGTTGTCGCATCTCCTTATTGGTGTGACAATCACACAGATCCCTCAAACAAACTTTGATTTCTCGACCACACTGATGCAGTATATGTAATTTGGTATCAGTTAGCACAGTAGTTTTGGAAAAAATAGAAATAAGTAATCTTATGGCCCCAGGATCATTTAGCTGGCTGCAAATATCAACTCTGATGTCATAAGCTGCAACAGATTCATAAAATCCTGTGTTTGTCATACAAAACCCTAAGTGACCGTATGTGACCTTGACGTAAAAAAGGTCAGGGTCAACCAAATGTCATCATTTGAACAATTATGAAAGGGACCGGGTCCCCAATATTGTATATCAAGTTTCAAGGTCATCGGTCTATTGGTTCCTGAGAACGGGCGATTTCAAAGGTTTTTACCATATATAGGCATGGTGGACATTTTGATCATGTGACCCAGACATTCAGAATATATATTTGTTCTTCCACGGCTTCACGTGTAATTGGTTCCAATCGGCCTTGTAGTTTCAGAGTAGATGTCGTTTGGATTTGTTTAGATGTTCAAATGAGAAAAGAGGGTAGGTACATTTATCTCCCCTTTTTATGTCTTTTCCCCCACTTTTTTGATTTTCTAAACTCCATTTTCAAGATGCTGAGAAATCTCTCAATAAATTCATATCATAGTTAAGTGTGAGAAAATAAGGTGCATTAAACTCCTTAAATACGTGTGCTACGAATTTCAAATCCCCGCTTATCGGTGTCAGAAGAATTTGCTTTATTTAACGAAGTTTATTTTCGGGGTAGTGGGGAAGCGTTAATTGATGAAGCCTAATTAGCTGAAACTAGCTAGTCTGGCCCAGAAAACATGTACACTTCATATTTTCCAGTTCTGTAGTGTATTTCTTGCTTGCAAAGGATAACCCTTTTTTTAGAACATATTTAAAATTTTACTGATCAAACCATCTAAATAGGTATTGTCTGTATTTAATAAACCATCCAAATATCGAGAAGTCGACCTGAAGGCTTCAATGATTTTAAATTGGTTTTCAACGGAAAGGGACATCATGAAGTCTCTTTCACGACAAAACAAAAACAAAACAACCACAAGGGGCGAGCAATTCCTATCCATCGGAATACCCATAATTTGTCTGAATGCCTTAGTACCAAATCTTATGTAAATATTGTCAAGTAGTCACACACTTTCTGATACGACCATAATACATGTATATAATTTTTATGCTCTTCAGAAGAAAAAAACATTTCTTACATCGCATGCAAGATAGTGGGAATCTCCTATGTGAAATGTCCATTCAATTAAATCATTAAGTTTTTCTTCTATAAGATTATGAAGAAGATGTAAAAATCATAAGTAGACAGACTTGAAGCAGGTACCCATAGTAAGTACAGTACGCACCGTACATGCATACGCGCACCATGCGCCTACGCATAATGTACACACACGATCATGTGCATTACAAACGCACTTCACTTTTCTTTTAAACACTTTTTCTGTAAATGACATGTAGTAGGCGTTGTCACCGATCAGTAACTATGCCAGGCGATACCGCTGATTACATATAGGGAATGATTAAAACTCCTGTTGCATTGTTTTTCTGAAAACCTTAATACTAGACCTATGGTCGGAACAAACAAACCATACTCTAAAGCATTAACTCCAATAAAAATATTCTAAAGTCTAAAGGAGGGTGAGGCAACTCGGCATTATATATAGTCTGATGAAAACCAGGCAATACTTAGATTTCCAAACATTGACTATATCATGCTTTGAGTATCAAAATCACCCCACCCCCACGACAAATAGGTTGAAAAAAAAAACAACCCAAATTGAATGTTCGATCTAGGAATCTTTTCTGTTTTCCACTTAACAAATACAAATATTTAAAATGTCAAAATTGAAAAAGGAAGCCATCAAGAACCGGTTCAATTAGATCCCAATCCCCATCCCCACCCCTATCGGTTGGGTGCGACATTATTGGACAGAATAATGGAAAATAATTGTAAACAATACCTAACGATAATGTTGGATTGAGTTAATGAGGGCTGAAAACTGAAAACAAGGAAGTACGGGGAGACGGTTTTACGGCCTTCACAACTCTACACCCCAAAAGTCTTGGTGTGAAAACTGAAAAGGGAAACAATCAGGAACTATCAAAAGCTATGTTTTGCAACTCCTTTGCGAAGAATAATCATTACCACTTGGTTATCTGTAACCCATTTTAACCCGCTGGCGACACAAACATGTCCCAAAGACTTATGATGACGGCTCACAGCTATTAACTCCCTCCAGGATGAAGATTGTTTGCCTTTCTCTCATATTAAGATTATTTATATTGTTTTTCCAACATTTTAGTTTATCTTATTCGCATATGACAAATCGATCAAGGAATCACTTGCGAAATGTCAGTGCTTAAATACCTGGTCATAATTTGACCGAACTTACCTATGACTATCGTAACTGAGATGTTTTGACCTACTCTCCTCCATACCTGCCTATCACTTACTCTTGGGGGAACCTAGACTGGAATCAGTCCAAAAGTTTAACCAATATCTTCTCATTTGTATTAGCATTGATTTATATTATTCTCCTCTCTAATACTTTCTGATCTACATTCATTTGGTGCTATGGGATGGAAGTCATTGCTTTTGAGCTGGGTTAAAATTAATAAGCATATTCTTATAAGTGAAATGATTAAATGAATGGACTGTTTCCAGTCTACGGGGAACCTTGTGAGCGTTTAAAATATCTGAGGGGCACTGATGATGCCTAAGTGGCCGAAACTAGCTAGTCTGGCCCAGCATTACGATAACACACCCGTTATATGGAGAGTGTAAATGTTAATCCCAAATAAGTTGCTAATTTGGCTTGCAATACAAAAAGGGCCGGTAGTACTGTGAGGGTTGTAAAAGAAAAGGTGAGGAGGATGAGCACAGATGGATTAAAATGGTCTTCTATGTCAAGCCATCGGGAGTTATCATGGATTGAAATAATGACGATCAGGAATCAATACAAATATCTCACACCTCCCATTCAAGACACCCATCACGAAAACACGCCTATATAATTTTCACCCCCTTGAACCCCACTATTATATAGTAAAACTGGGGTTTCAGGGGGGTATACCTTATTTTTCTTACATCGAGGCGGTTCTAACGAGTACCCACAACCTATATTTTAGAGTAGAAGTAAGAAAAAATATCACAATTTTCATCATAAATTTTTCATTTTTTCGGCGATAAAGGTGGCAATGTATTTGTATAGGCGTGTTTGCGTAATGGAATGGAGAGAAACATAAACATAAAACAACGTAACCAAAATGAAAACGTCACAAACAGAAAGCCAAAAGGACGGTTATCTTCCAACATGGCCAAACGGCTCCAAATAAAAAGACTTTAGCAATAAATATATCCTAAGGACAAACTATAAAAGTAACAAACTACAACAGAAGAACCGTCTTGGAACGGGGTCAGTAAAAAATATTACGGGTAGGGTGGGGGCCGAGATGGGTGGGCTTTAATCGATTTTACGTGGCCACAATCCTCGCCCTTGGTTCTGTTGTGGTTAAGACCGATAAGTTGTTCAGTTCGTACGAAGAATTTCTAGCTCGTCAGTGCAACATCTCAGAGAAGATAAAATCAAACGAATATGGAGATGAAACAATGATGAGGACTCGACAGCATGAAATAGCGACTTTAGTTGCGGCAATTTTTGTATGTAAATTCGTGATTTATTTTAGCAAGCATCACGAAAACACGCCTATATAATTTTGACCCCCTTGAACCCCACTTTTATATAGTAAAACTGGGGTTTCCGGGGGTATACCTTATTTTTCTTATTTCTGCTCTAAAATATAGATTGTGGGTACTCGTTAGAACCGCCTCGATGAGGCGGTTCTAACGAGTGCCCACAATCTATATTTTGAGCAGAAATAAGAAAAATATCACACTTTTTCATCATAAATTTTTCATTTTTTCGGCGATAAAGGTGGCAATGTATTTGTATAGGCGTGTTTGCGTAATGTATGCCACAGACTAAGATTTGTAGGTCTGTGCGAAAACTTCTATCCAATCCACAATAATTGTTTCAGTAATAACAATGGACCACAGCGACTTTAGACTCCACTTGGCCTTATGGAAAGTAGCGTTTTCTTTGCTGTTTATTCCGCGAAATTTACTTAAGAAATATAAAACAATCTGCGTATTGGGAACGTAATCCTCTGGTACAATGAAGATTGTGAATAAATAGATTGTCGGTGTATGCTGACAGATCTGCGTTTTCGCTATTTCTGCCATTTGATTTTTTTGTTATTATTATTTGTTTGAAAGATTGCAGTAACTGACTTGCAGTTGCGAAGTTTGCATTGTCAGCCGACGGGTATTAAATAAATAACCATATTTGCTTCATGTTTACATAACAAAGACTGAAGTACAGTAAATTCCTATAACAAGACCACCATTGGGACTGTTCAAAAGTGGTCTTTAAGACCACTTTTGAACAGTCCCAAAGGTGGTCTCTTTCTAGAAGGCACAGAGTGCAGAAAACATACGGGTAGATTGAGTGAATCTTTGTAAATATGCTTTTTAAAGGACAATTAGTCGTAAATTTAGGGGTCTTAATAGCGGAATTTTACCGATTAACCAGCATGAGATGAGAAAAAAGGGCATTTTTTCAATGAAGATGTTTGTTCGGTGTCCAATGACGTTGCATGTCAACGCGCGTATTGTTTAGCGGCGAGGTCCTTTACGTAGTCTTGATATTAAGGGGGATGGGAACACCTGACATATTGTTCCCGCCATTTTTCAAAGGGAGACAACTTTCCAGACTTCCTGTTCGCTTTTTCAAATTATAAGCCCAGTCCCACTGAAAAAGGGGTCTACTCTTAAAGGAAAGAATTTACTCCTTAGTTGACCCCTATTGACATGGGAGACAAAAATACTTTTGCAGGAGTCGCCTCCCTGGAAGGTGTTCTCATTCCCCTTAATATAGCTGTATTTGTTATCTGAGGCTATGGGTCTAATCCCCAATGGATTCAAGAATGATTTCGAACCTGCCGTAATAAATGAACCATCGATGTTCGAGGCGTTGACCCTTATATGACAATGGAATATTCCGCCTTATCAGTTACGAGTGATCCATTTCCAATTATACATCACATGAACTGGTCCGTGAAATGGACACCACCTAAACCCCACTTTGTATAGAGAAATCCGGGGTTCACGAGGGTATACATTTTTTCTTATTTCTGGTCACAGACATAGGTTGTGGGTACTCGTTAGAACCGCCTCAATGAGGCGGTTCTAACGAGCACCCACAACCTAGGTTTAGAGTACAAATGAGAAAAAAAATCCCAAATTTTCATCAGAAAAGTCTACTTTTTGAAGCTATGAAAGAATGCATTGGGTCGCATGGCTGTGTTATCGTAACGAGGGATATCAGATAAGTTTTGTTTGTGGTAAATTTTATAAAATTGTACGAACTTTGAGCAAAAAGTGTAGATCCAGATCAGACCGCCGCGTTCCGCGGCGTCTGATCTGGATCCACACTGTTTACATGTATATGTCCCTCAAAAGGGACGCTGGGCATCTATGGGTTAAAGCTTCAATGTTTGCCCTTGGAAATGAAACGTTCCGTTTACGCCTTACAACGTAGAAGATGAATGAAGAGACGGATTCGTTTGTTCATCAACATTAATTTATGCCGTAATTTGCTATAATTCGTATGATTTTCCTTGTAATATTAGCTTGGCAGCGTGGTGTGCGTTCCTCGTGATGTTAATCAAGGAGTACAACTCTGTACCGGATCATCTGCAGTATGATGCGAACAGAAAAAATAAGTGAGTGTGAGTGTTTGAGTTTTACGACTCACCAACAGCTATGGTCATACGGAGACGGGACCTCGGTTTAAAGACTCATCCGAAAGTCTGGAGAAGCCCGGGATACGATCCTGCGATCCCTGGTTTACAAGGCGAGTAGCATAGCCACTGCACCACGGAGGCTTCTGAAAAAAAAAATAAGTGTCGCCGTTCATCAAATACCCGGATAACTCACCTATGTAGTAAATATATTAAGCTATCGTTCTTCCTCTGAAACTAATTTTGCTCCCTCTTGAAAGTATGAACAGAATATACTCTGACAATATTGGTGGAGCTTGTTATGATGGTCCCAAAGAAGCAGTATTACAGCATCTGGTGAAATAAAAATGCCATCAATTGAGAAAAGTGTTTTCACTGAAATTGGGTTGCAAGCAAAAGCTACATCTAATTAAATTCAATATCGTTCAAGACGTTGACCTACAAAGATGAAAGAATTGTTTGTTTTTATGTTGATACAATATGCGGCTGGAGTGAACATTCATCCAGTAAATAAATAAATAAATAAATAAATAAAACTATGGGACCAAATTTGACCTTGCCGAAAACATAGGTCAAGTGTCACGATTTTTTTATTTTATTTTTGTAGAGCACGACTCTCCAAATTAAATTACTAAAGATGCTTTAGGACCCGATCGATTGACAACCCAAAGCCAATCGAAATATCTATAGGAATTACGACCAAACACATTTTAACTCTTATCTTGCTGTTCACGACAACTATCTTTGGAAACATTGTAGATCCAGATCAGATGGCTTCTGAAGAAGCCATCTGATCAGGATCTACACTGTTTGACATTCAGTTTATGAATTTGTAGGAATAAATTACATCAAGTAATCTGATTGGTTCAAAGTCAGAGATGGGTGTGGCTAAACTGAATATTCAGCAAGAGAAGGGTTAACAAACAACAAAATCACAGGTCTCCAGCCGAGTTAGCAGCTCTTTCTCAAACAGCTACTCAGCTACCTTTACTGAACTAAATAATTTGGACAGGCGGAAGTGTTAGAATGACACCATTTAATACTGGACAGTACAGGGCATAAAACTTATGAAACCGCAACGAAAGTGCCGCCTTGGGATGGCGAGTAATAATTACCACGGAGTTTGGGGAATGGAATAAAATTAAAAAGAGAAACTACCAACTGTTGGCAGTATATCTCGATATTATTTGCGTAATAAGACGAACCTTCAGACAATTCCTGCAAGATCTCAACAATACTATAACTCATTTCTTCCTTCAACTACGCGAATTTGGAATAATCTTCCGGAAGATACTAAGAACTCACTATCTGTAGCAACTTTTAAAAATAAACTTAATAATAATATTAACAAACCCCACGATACTACCAAACTGGTTCACGACTAGGACAAATATATCATGCTCGATTACGACTGAACTGTAGCTCTTTACGCCAACATCTTTTTCAGAAAAATATTATTGACAATCCTTTATGTGAATGTGGCATAGTTGAGAACACTTCACTTTTTTTTACGGCGTAGCCGTTATAGATTTGCTTTTGTCCTACATTTTTCGTTACTCCATTGGTCAATAAAACCACATGTCCAAGGAGATGACCATTTCATTGGTCAATGATTTGCATAAATAAATCTACTAAAAAAATACGACAGTTTACCGAAGTTTTTACCTAGGAGATGTTTCATTTTTTATGTGAGACATGAATGAAAAATATATACAGTTTCGGCTTGCTCACCGTCTTGTCCTTTGATGACCATACGTCATATGTATAATTGGGATTCTAGTGAATTCTGTAACTGCTGCGGTGAATAGCTATTTTTACCTAATGAAAGACACCTCAAGCCCTGTTGCCCAATGAAACCAATAAAGGGATATAGCATGACAAAAACATGTAATAATCGCATTACAAATTGACAGATGTTTAATTTACAATATATGCTAAATAAAAGTTGCAGTGTATCATTTGTCTTCAGCATACTTTATCTCCTCCATTTTAACACAAAATGGACATTTTCGAATATCATTAATGTTATATAAATTCTGAAAAGGAATAAGTGTAATTTGAGTTTTAGTTAGGTGCACATAAGATCAAGTTTCCGTCCGTTTGTCTGCTCGTCCGTTTGTTCGTCCGTCTATGCGTTTACGTTAACCCTAGAATTTGTGTTCAAAAACAGTGAATGATAACGTTTTCTTATTTGTTGTGCATATACTTGAGATCATATGCTCTTGAAATGAGGTCATGTTTTTAACCTTGACCTTTTACATTGACCTTAGCTCAAACAGGCGGTACACCGCCCTCTGCAAAGCTATTTTTCCTCGCGTGACATCTGAATTGTTTGAATACAGTAAACCATTTCATAGCTAGACAATTGTTGCTGTCACTATTGTAGCTCATATTGCACGACCCGCAGAAAAAGCGACCGACTGAAGTCGGTTGATTTTCTAAGAGTGCCCTAAAATCACCGTGTCATTCTGTCAGTCTGTCTGTCCGTCCGTAACCCGTTTGTGAAAATTGGTGATAGTGCTTTAACCGCTTGGAATATTTAAACAATTTTTGGCATACTGATAGATATCAATGAGATCTAACCAATGAACTTGCGAAATATTACATTCCATTTAGTATAGCCTCGCCGAGGCGAAAAATGTGAAAATTTTCGAACTGCTTCTCCTCGGAAACCGTTGGGTCAATTGAAGTCAAATTTCATATGGAGGCTCTATGGGATGGGGGAAACCAAAATTTGCTCATGGGGTCCAGGTCACATGACCAAAATGGCCACCAAGCCATATACGGTCTGTCTGTCTGTCCGTCCGTAACCCGTTTGTGAAAATTGGTGATAGTGACTTAACCGCTTGGAATATTTAAACATTTTTTGGCATACTGATAGATATCAATGAGATCTAACCAATGAACTTGCGAAATATGACATTCCATTTAGTATAGCCTCGCCGAGGCGAAAAATGTGAAAATTCTCGAACTGCTTCTCCTCGGAAACCGTTGGACCGATTAAGGTCAAATTTCATATGGAGCCTCTATGGGATGGGGGAAACCAAAATTTGCTCATGGGGTCCAGGTCACATGACCAAAATGGCCGCCAAGCCATGTATAGTAAAAACCCTTCAAAATAGTCTTCTCCAGAACCACTGGGCAGATTTCCACGAAACTTGATAAATAGCATCTGGGACGTAGGCCCATCATAAATTGCTAAAATGGTGACCCTGGGTTGACCTTGACCTTCTTTGTGCCTAGGTCAAACTTTGACACATATGCTTTTGTATTGGAAAAGTGAGAATTCATTTTTTTCCTGCAAACGATTCAGAAAACAGTACTAAAGTATAAGATATATTTTTGCTCCTTACGATAAGGCGCATTTATTGGGGGAACCGTTTTAGGTCCAGGTCACATGACCAAAATGGCCACCATACCCATATATGGTAACACTCATAAAGCTAAAAGCATCCGGCGGGTCGTGCACTTCAGCTGAAGCACTGGTTTCTAAACAACCTTCCAATTAAATCTACGCCGCATATCTTTTTTAAAGATATTTCTTGTTCTTAATATCCAACCGTTTCGTACAGATCAGGCAAGAGCTGCTAAATAGAGTCTCGATATATTGTCAACCAACACTAAATATTTTATATGGTAGTACTGACCTGCCAGAGGATCAAAACGAAGACATCTTTTTAGCGGTGCAAGATTACATACTAACATCTAAACGCTTTTGTTAGCTCGCTCGACTGTTTATACGTTCGAACTGTCTTTAAAATTAATTAGTTTTGACCACAAGCGTTAATATGGCATAAACTGCGTTAAGGAAAATTTAGATGCGCTACTTTTAAATGCGGACACACACACACACACGCACACACCGACACACACACACACACACACATTCACACACACACACACACACACACACACACACACACACACACACACACACACACACACACACACACACACACACACACACACACACACACACGTCGGACATATATCGAACAGCATTAAATCCAGCTTTTTACAGGTTTATTGCTGAATGTTGTCCATAATATAATGACTTTTTAACTATTACAAAAATGGCTATATATTCCACTCCCCGTGGAGCCCCTACCAACTATCTACTATATTTATGTTTACTCAGTTATAAAAGTGTGATTAATTTCACAATGATTGAATGACAATTACAAAATGATTGTACACACAATAGTATTGCAAACACTTGGGATACAGATTCGAATATGTCACTTGACTTTTTTCTGGATCCCATTTGTATAGTGATTGTATTATAATCGTATTCTAATCGTATTTTATATTGTTTTGTATATTTACTATGTATTATGCAAATAAAATAAAGTTTAAACCAAGTGATGCAATCGGATCCCAAATTCTTCCCACAATATCACCAGGGAAAGAAGTCAAAACATAGAGTGACGACAGTAAACAAAACTTACAACAAGCAACCCGAGTCAGCAGCTCTTTCCCAAACAGGTGGTGACCCAGAATATCCAAACCTAACTAAAAAGGAGCAATATTTATAATGTGGGAAAGAATCAGAAACACCAACATGATAAACATTAAACAGGAAGGACAAACGTAACTAAAGATGAACAACCTAAAAGGGGAAAGAATCCGAATAATCAACGTAACAACATATATGTTTAGGGAAATAATGAGAACCACCAACACAAAACATGAAAGAACCATAGCAAAAACACCGACTTGGAATGGTCAATAAAACATTACTGGTGGGTTTAAGTTTATTTTACGGGATCTCGACCCTCTGCCCCACTTGCACTGTGGTTCAAACAAGTATTAGCCTACCGGTTTACGGGGCCTAAATATTCGCCCTCATCTTCGGTTGTACTGGTTTAGTTTAGTTTATACTAATTTATTTTAGTTCGATTGCGAAGAAAGCTGTAAGCTTATTGAATCGCTCTCGAACACTCATACCGGGTGTTTTCACGCGCGCGAGAGAGAGAGGCAGTGGCTTTTACACCACTGCTACCCATTTACACCTGGGTGGAGTGGGGCAGTGTCATTACGTGTCTTGCCCAAGGACACACCTCGATACCGGTGGCGGATTCGAACGCACAACCTCTCGATCATGAGTCGAACGCGCTAACCACTGCGCTATCGAGGCTGGTTTGTCTACTGGTGTACGGGGCCTCAGCATTCGCCCTCATCTTCCGTCGCGTCTTACACTATTTAGGTGGATGTTCAGCTCGTGTGGAGGTCTTTTCAACAATGTGTCATCACATCATCACAGGCAACACTAATTATTGAAATCAACGAAAAGCCTCTGGTGAAGCAAGAATAAGGGCTCGACAGTAACAACGCGTTGATACACGCCATCACGCAAACACGCCTATATAATTTTGACCCCTTGAACCCCACTTTTATATTGTAAAACTGGGGTTTATATTGGTAAACTTAATTTTTAGCTCACCTGAGCCTTTAGGCTCATAGGTGAGCTTATAGTATAGCCATGGTCCGTCGTCCGTCCGTCCGTCCGTCCGTCCGTCCGTCCGTCCGTCCGTCCACCATTTTCAAAGATCTTCTTCTCCTATACTGCAGGGCCAATCAAAGCCAAATTTCATATGGAGCCTCAGTGGGATGGGGGAATGAAAGTTTGTTCGCGGGGTCTGGATCACATGACCAAGATGGCCGCCATGCCCATATATGGTAAAAAGCCTTCAAAAATCTTCTTCTCCAGAACCATAAGGCCAATGGCCTTGAAACTTGGCATGTAGCATATGGTACTTGGGCCCATCATGGCTTGTACAAATGGTGACCCTGGGTTGACCTTGACCTATTTTACAGCAATGTCAAATATGCCGACTTAGGCTTTTGCATGGAGAAAAGTGAAAATAATGGTTTTTTAGGAAACCATTGAAGACAGTGTCACCAAAATTTGTAGATCAGGTAAAGTAATTGAATACATGAAGATCTATGGGTTAGAAAGGTCAAGGTCATTCATTGACCTTAGACCAAGGTCATTCAGGTTCCAGATTTCAAACATTTTTTTCTCAGAAACTACCAAACCAATTGAAGTGAAATTCGATATGGAGCCTTTGTGAGTTGAACAAATGAAAAGTTGCTCATATGGTCTAGGTCACATGACCAAGATGGCGGCCACGCCTATATATGATAAAAAGCCTTCAAAATTCTTCTGCTCTAGAACTGTAAGGCCAATGGCCTTGAAACTTGGCATGTAGCATATGGTACTCGGGCCCATCATGGCTTGTACAAATGGTGACCCTGGGTTGACCTTGACCTATTTTACAGCAATGTCAAATATGCCGACTTAGGCTTTTGCATGGAGAAAAGTGGAAATAATGGATTTTTAGGAAACCATTGAAGACAGTGTCACCAAAATTTGTAGATCAGGTAAAGTAATTGAATACATGAAGATCTATTGGTTAGAAAGGTCAAGGTCATTCATTGACCTTAGACCAAGGTCATTCAGGTTCCAGATTTCAAACATTTTTTTCTCAGAAACTACCAAACCAATTGAAGGGAAATTCGATATGGAGCCTTTGTGAGTTGAACAAATGAAAAGTTGCCAATATGGTCTAGGTCACATGACCAAGATGGCGGCCACGCCTATATATGATAAAAAGCCTTCAAAATTCTTCTTCTCTAGAACTGTAAGGCCAATGGCCTTGAAACTTGGCATGTAGCATATGGTACTCAGGCCCATCATAGTTTGTACAAATGGTGACCCTGGGCTGACCTTGACCTATTGACCAGCAATTAAAGTTTCTTTGCGGGGTCTGGATCACATGACCAAGATGGCCACCATGCCCATATATGGTAAAAAGCCTTCAAAAATCTTCTCCAGAACTGTAAGGCCAGTGGCCTTGAAATTCGGCATGTAGCATATGGTACTCAGGCCCATCAGAGCTTGTACAAATGGTGATTGTGGGTTGATCTTGACCTATTCTACAGCAAAGTCAAGTTTGCCGACTTAGGCTTTTGCATGGAGAAAAGTTAAAATAATGGATCTTTAGGAAACCATTGAAGATAGTGTCACCAGAATTTGTAGATCAGGTAAAATAACTGAAAACATGAAGAGCTATGGGTTAGAAAGGTCAAGGTCATTCATTGACCATAGACCAAGGTCATTCAGGTTCTATATTTCAAACATTTTTTTCTCAGAAACTACCGAGCCAATTGAAGTGAAATTCAATATGGAGCCTTTGTGAGTTGAACAAATGAAAAATTGCCAATACCATCTAGATCACGTGACCAAAATGGTGACCACGCCCAGATATGGTTAAAAGATTTCAAAATTCTTCTTCTCCAGAACCGTAAGGCCAATGGCCTTGAAACTTGGCAAGTAGCATATGGTACTCAGGCCCATCATAGTTTGTACAAATGGTGACCCTGGGTTGACATTGACCTATTTTACAGCAATGTCAAATTTGCCGACTAAGACTTTTGCATGGGAAAAAAGTGAAAATAATGGATTTTTAGAAAACCATTGAAGACAGTGTCACCAAAATTGGTAGATCAGGTAAAGTAACTGAATGCATGAAGATCTATAGGTAAGAAAGGTCAAGGTCATTCATTGACCTTAGACCAAGGTCACTCAGGTTCCATATTTAAAAAAAAAAAAACATTTTTTTTTCTCAGAAACTACTGAGCCAATTGAAGTGGAATTCAATATGGAGCCTTCGTGTGTTGAACAAATGAAAAGTTGCCAATATGGTCTAGATCACCTGACCAAGATGGCTGCCATGCAGATATATAGTAAAAAGCCTTCATAAATCTTTTTCTCCAGTACTTCTCTAAAAATCTTCTTCGCCAATGGCCTTGAAACTTGGCGTATAGCATATGGTACTCGGGCCCATCATAGTTTGTACAAATGGTGACACTGGGTTGACCTTGACCTATGTTATGGCAATATCAAATTTGTCAACTTAGGCTTTTGCATGGGAAAAAGTGAAAATAATGGATTTTTTGGAAACCATTGAAGAAAGTCTCACCAAAATTTGTAGATCAGGTAAAGTTACTGAATACATGAAGATGTATAGGTAAGAATGGTCAAGGTCATTCAGTGATCTGGGACCATATTTCAAACATTTTTTTCTCAGAAACTGCTGGACCAATTCAAGTGAAATTTGATATTGATCCTTTATGTGATGAACAAATGAAAATTTGCTGATATGGTTCAGGTCACATGACCAAGATGGTGGCCATGCCCATATATGGTAAAAACCCTTTAACATTCTTCTTCGGAACCGTACGGCCAATGACCTTGAAACTTGGCACATAGCACTCAGGCCTATCATAATTTGTTCAAATGGTTATCCTGGATTGACCGTGACCTATTTTACGCCAATGTCAAATTTGCCGACTTAGGCTTTTGCATGGGAAAAAGTGAAAATAATGGATTTTTATAAAACCATTGAAGACAGTGTCACAAAAATTGGTAGATCATGTAAAGTAACTGAATACATGAAGATTTATGGGTAAGAAAGGTCTGGGACCAAGATCACTCAGGTTCCATATGTCAGAAACTACTGGGCCAACTGAAATAAAATTTGATACGGAGCCTTTATGCGATGAACTAATGAAAACTGCTAATACGGTCAAGGTCACATGACCAAGATGGCGTCCATGCCCATACAAAGTAAAAACCTTTCAAATTCTTCTTCTCTGGAACCATAAGGCCAATGACATTGAAACTTGGCAAGTAGAATTGGGTACTTGGACCATTATTGGACGGATTTTTAAAAAAAATTGGACTTATTTACTCGGACCTATCATAGTTTGTTCAAATGGTAGCCCTGGGTTGATGTCAGGTGAGCGTTTACAGGACCACTGGTCCTCTGGTTCTTACTTCTGCTCTAAAATATAGATTGTGTGTACTGTTTAGAACCGCCTCGATAATGCGGTTCTAACGAGTACCCACAATCTATATTTTGAGCAAACATTAGAAAAATATCACAATTTTCATCTTACAATTTTCGTTTTTGGCGCTAAAATTTACAATGTATTTGTATGGGTATTGTTTTCGTAATGCGGAGTTCCCTGGGCATCAGCATCACCACTGGACACTGGAGCAAAAGAACACCACCAGTTCAATCTGGGTGGACCAAGCAACAGACAAGTGTTCAGTCCCAACCAACCAACCATTTATCTTTATGTTGACGCTATCTTAGGTGTACCCCGATCCACCGGCATGCAACCAGCGAGCACAGCAAAGTTGTTAATTGTAATTTAGTTAACTTCCAACCATGCAAACAGTCACATCGCATCTTCGCAATTTATGTACAAAATCACCATACATTCAGGTTTCGACAAACGTTATGCAAAAGTAACCTTAACATTTAGAAGTCAGTTGACCGTTTCTACTATAAAACCTGAAAAAAAAAAAGCTTTCCGCCGTTCATGGTACCGATTAGGTTCGGGACCGTTGACATTTTGGTTGCTGAGAATTAGACGTCCAAAGGGCTGTTACCATAGATGAGCATGGTGTTCATAACTGTCATTTCCACTGTTGTAGATGCTCCATATTTAATTTGGTTACAATCTGTCGAGCGGTTTCAAAGGCGCAATGTTTGGACTAACCAAAATTAAAAGATATAAGGAATTATTCGAAATGCTTAGTCATCATACAACCCAGGTATATAACCGACAAACACTATGTCAGAACTGTGTTTAACATGAAAATGATAGCTGTTGATGATCAACACAACCGTTGTAAATTAACACAACTACTTCTTTCACTACACATTCTGTATGAACAATGCGGTTCATTATATACAGGATAACTATGTATTTAGGTAATTTAGATAATTTATAGCACGTATTTATTTAAGTTTCTTTTAAATTTTGTTTCATTCAAATACAATAGCATATATCATATAAATACAATACAATCAGTATGTACAATTCATTATTAATTGATTATCCTATATTACACAAGGTCAACCAATATTCAAAAATCATAAATCATGTTTTTAATTGCGTCAATTAATAAAATTGTCATTAATCAAGTAATTTCGTATTGGCCCAGTTACAGGTCCTCGGTCAGCTGTATAGGCCTCGGCCTTCGGCCTCGTGCCAATAAAGCAGACCTCGGACCTGTACCTGGGCCAATACGAAATTACTTGATTAATAACATTATAATATAAAAGGGATACAGACAAAAATCAATGACTTTTCATGATTATGACAATACGCTGGTATTGTGCGTTTTAATAAAGATAGATTCTTGACCCATATGACAGTTTCAACCCAAACCAGGACATGAAAAGTAAACAACACTGGTTCATTTCCTATATGTATAAAGGAAAAAGAAACATTTGAACTCATGCACGCACACGCACACGTTACTTAGGTCTTTCTCATTTATCGAGCAATAGAAGGAACGGAAGAGAGTAAGCTAGGAAACAATATCCTATTTACAAAATCGAGCATTTTGAATTTCTTCGCTCATTCTTTGGCAAACTCCAACCGTTTATTTGACCGCCCATTAGCATAGATTAGTTCCCTTTCGTTGTTGGTGTCTCCGCTAGTAGCCTGTAACATAACCTAAACTATTTTGAAAGAGCTTATTTGATTGGTCGAGCTAAACACAATGGCTGCCTGAGGTTTTCAGCAGCAGACATGAACTAAAGAGACTTGGCTTTTGACAACTGAAACGTTTTGGATTTCTTCGCGTTTTCTTTTGACATTCCTAATGTATATTCGGCCACTCGTATATTCATCTGAAGTATATGGGTTTATTTTAATGCATGTTGTCTAAGCAACCAGACACCGTCGTGATATGACTGAAAAATTGTTGAAAGCGACGTTAAACCCAAATTCACACACACACACACACACACACACACACACACACACACACACACACACACACACACACACACACACACACACACACACACACACACACACATGTTGTCTAATCATCATCGTTAATAGTTCTTTCACTTATTTTTTTTTCTTTACAAATAAACTTTAAACAATATATTATTTCATTCGAGGTTAAGTTATCTAAAGAATGTGCTGGGACATTGAGAAAGGTTCCATGCATAATATTAGCTTAGGCATAGCCTAAATGAGGACGTGAGCATTGTTATCTTCATATAACTAACTGTTGGATAGATAAACGCTTTCGATCCTACAGAGGTATCGATAAATGCTCCGTAGCGGAAGTCGGGTCGGTCGTCCACGAAGTCAACGCGGTCACTCATCCAGGTACTAACCGCAATATCTGTTGTTTAACTTCGTGAATAAGCCAACTACTCTACCCGCGTCGCCAAAAGAGCCAGCGGCTCCTACAGCAAGGCTGTAGAAGTGGTATATATAACCGTTATATTTCACCCCCTCATCTCTTGAATTCGTCCCGAAGTCACATATGCCTCACTGGGCCATCCCGAGGGCGGAGTCTATGCAACAAACCAGCGGTAGTGTTTCCATCCCACCACTGCCACCAATTCAACGTAAGCCGGGTCGGTCGTCCTCAAAGTCAATGCTGTATAAGTGGTATATATAATCGTTATTCATCGTTGGCGCACGTGAAGTGCTGACTTTTACCGGAAATTCGTTTTAAAGATGGCGTTTACGAGTATTGGTTTTGTTTGTTTCACACAAAGTATAATGTTTTGAAATAGTGAAGAAAATGATCAGGAATCGATTCATTTAACCCACAGCTCCCATCAGAGACACAAAAAGGGAAGAAACACAAACATGAAACAACAGACCCTAATGAAAACATCAATAGCGAAAAGCCAAAAGGACAGTTACTTTCCCACAAAATGACCAATTGGCTATCCAAAACAAAATAATATAATCGATACAAACACTCAAAGACAACCGTAACCGCGACAGAAGAGCCGCATTGGAACGGTCAGTGAAACGAATTCCACTTGTGGGGGGGGGGGGGGGGGGGGTTGGGGGCTTAAATTTACGTGGCCACAATCCTCGCCCTTACTTCCGTCGCGATTTAGACAAATTATTTGTTCAGTCCGCATGATGGCCTCAAAACTCATCAGTGCAACATCTCTGTGAACACAAAAAATCAATCAGCCCTAGAGATGAAACATCGGTGAGAACTCGACAGCAAGAAAACACTGAAATGCTGTAGCAAAAGAAGACCAATAACTAGACTCCGATGGGCCAGACCACAGACAGAGCATTAGGCACCGAACAACATTAGAAAGAATTAGATCTCTCTGATTCTCCGTTAAGCCTTTACGCTGGAACCGTCATAGAATATGAGGCCTGACCCACCGGCGTGCAATTAAAGAGGGAAACAAAGTTGTCACCCGTGATTGGGATAACTACTATGCGTGCAGTCTGTAGTATAGCATTTATACTGTACCCAATCTTTTTACATCGAAGAATGATTTTACGAAATTGGGTGCTGAAGTCATTCCGTTTTTTTTTTAATTTATATACAAAGCCACCATAAAATTCGGGTTCCGATAGACCTTGTTGCAGAAGAGAAGTAAGTCCAGTATTGAATTCTGAAATTAAATCGGAATGACGTCTATAAAATTTTGAAAAGGCTTTGCGTAGTTTATGGTACCGATAACCCTGATTAAGAAGTTTAGCAGTTAACAATTCATTACGAGTGTTGAAGTCAGTTACATGACTACACACTCTAGCAAATCGAATTAAGTGCGAAATATATACGCCATAGGATAGTACACGAGGAACATCACCATCCAAAAAAGGAAAATTTACAATCTCATAATTAAAATCATCGCGTTTATCATTAATTTTGCAAGATACAAACCCATCTACAATAGACAGATGTTAATCCAAAAAGGCGCCTCGGTATCAGAAGAATTTGCTTTGTTTAACTGAAGTTCTGGGGGTAAATTTGACTGACCAAACCATCGAAATAGGTATTGTCAATATTTAATAAATCATCCAAACATCTAAACGTCGAGCTAAAAGCTTCAATGATTTCAGATTGGTTTTCAGCATAAGGGACAGCATGAAGTCTCTCTCAAAACAAAACAAAAACATGTCAGCCACAAGAGGTGCATACTTAGTACCCTCCGGAATACCCACAACATGTCTAAATAACTTGGTACCAAATCTTATGTAAATATTGTCAAGTAGAAAGGTGAGAGCTTCACACACTTTCTGACATGACCATAAAGTGTAATGTTTATGCTCTAATTTCTTACATTACATGCAAGGCAGAGGGAGTTTCAATATGAAATGTCCATTCAATTAAATCATTAAGTCTTTCTATCTATCATTATAATATTTTGTTTTCAGATAAACAGTTGAGATCCTTAAAGGATGATTTAAAGAAGTCACGAAGACAGGCATTTGCTGAAGGCACAAATACAAATTTATTGATTCAGTGGGAAGCGTATCTGTTATTTTGTTTCTACTTTGGTTTTAGACATCTTCCAGTGGACACAGATACTTTGTGTTTATTTGCTCAATTTTTGAGTAAAGCTTTCAAGTCTACACAATCTATGCATATTAATTCTATCATTACAAAAAATGTCTTTTCATTTCCTTCCTTGATACATCACATCTCTTAGAGATCACAGTTGATCAAGAGGAAATAATTAATTCGATTTGCTAGAGTGTGTAGTCATGTAACTGACTTCAACACTCGTAATAAATTATTAACGGCTAAACTCCTTAATCAGGGTTATCGGTACCTTAAACTACGCAAAGCATTTTCAAAATTTTATAGACGCCATTCTGATTTAATTTCAAAATTCAATATTGGACTTAAATCTCTTCTGCAACAAGCTCTATCGGAACCCGAATTTTATGGTGACTTAGTATATAAATTCAGAAAAATATATAACCGCAATGACTTCAGCACCCAATTTCGTAAAATCATTCTTCGATATAAAAAGATTGGGTACAACATGGATGTTATACGACAGACTGCATGTATGGTAGTTAACCCAATCACGGTTGGCAACTTTGCTTCCCTCTTAAATTGCACGCCGGTGGGTCAGGCCCCAGATTCTATGACGGCTCAAACGTAAAGGCTTATTGAGAATTAGAGCGATATAATTCTTGGTAATGTTGGTTGGTGCCTGATGCTCTGTCTCTGGTCGGGCCCATCGGAGTCTAACTGTTGGTTTTCTTTTGCTCCAGCATTTCAGTGGTTTCTTGCTGTCGAGTCCTCACCGTTGTCTCACCTCTGTGGTTCTTTGATTATTTGTGTTCACGGAGATGTTGCACTGATGAGTTAGGAGGCCTTCATGCGGACTGAACAAATAATTTGTCTAAATCGCGACGGAAGTAAGGGCGAGGATTGTGGCCACGTAAAATCGATTTAAGCCCGCCAGTGGAAATCTTTCCACTGCTCGTTCCAAGGCGGTTCTTCTGTGGCGATTTATTTATGTTGTTGTTTGTTACTTACTGTGTGTATCACTTGTGTCTTTTAATTTTGGATGGCCATATGGCCATTTTGTGGGAAAGTAACTGTCCTTATGGCCTTCCTTTGTTTAGGTTTCCATTATGGTCTGGTCGCTTAATGTTTGTATTTCTTTCCCTTTGGTGTCTTTGATGGGTGGAGTAAGTTAATTGTATCAATTCCTGATCTTTGTTTTACTTCTACTTCTTATGAAATTCGTAAATATGCAGTTTAAGGTGACGTAAAGACTTCTTAGGTTTAGATGATAATAAGTTCGTATTTTGAGAATAAAAAGAAATGCATTTGTTCACTAATTTCAGACTGCTAAGGAGCTGTATGCTCAACATACTCTTGTTTACACCATCGCTTACCAAATTCATTCAAGGCAGCAGCGATTTCATCTCTACATTTATTGAAATCAATTTTAGGAGGAAATCGATATTTCGGTCCTTTAGAAATTATGTGTGTGTGTGTGTATTTGAGTTTTACGTCCCACCAACAGCTAAGGTCATACGGAGACGGGACCTCGGTTTAAAGACTCATCCGAAAGTCTGAAATTTAGAAATTATATTATGTATCCTAGAATCAGGAATAAATTTTAGATTGCCAGTAATAATATGACCAGCAGCAGGATAGCAATACACTGAATTTTTACAACCACAAGTGTCAGGAGTGTACGTGTCACTATCAAGAACAGAAACAAGTTTATTGAAATCAAAAATGATAGATCTATCAGTTTTATTGTATTTATAGCAAATTATGGGTGTTTCAGTATTATGAAAATAAGCAGAAATGGATGAAATCACCGAATTGTCCTGGAAGATACTGGTAAGTCTATAAAGTCCAAACCCTTATTAATTAAGGATATTTTGAAGTTATCACGTTTGTGATTAATTTCAAAATCGATGAAAGGACGAAGAGCATGCGGAGTATAACCTCTAGTTAAAAGAGCAGCATCATATAACTGATGAGAACTATTGTAGAATTTATTTTCCTCGGTGTCCAGAATCCCTAATACAGAAATGGGTAATGAACTTAGAAAAGCAAGCATAGAGTGGCGTCCATGATTCAATAATATTATGGACAGTCACTTTAGCCTGGTATTGTTTCTTTTAAAAGCACGTAATTTACGTTTATAATTGCCATTTTGTTCTGGTGAGGTGCGATCTAGTTTTTTTGCTTTCGACAGTCCAGAAGCGAGAAAATATCAAAATCGGGTATTTTAGATATATTACCCTTATGATAAATATTGTCATTAAAACCCAATGAAAAAGGTGTCTGTAATAATTTAATCCATTTTAATTCAGTTTCATGCCGTTTAATAATTTTAAACCTAGCTGTAGAATTTACATCATAGTAATTTTTTTTCCACTGGCTGTATAGACATATCTTTTATAGAATGACCTGTACGTTTGAAATGACGGTACAAGAAAGTGTCAGTTTTTTTAGGCTTACTCATTCTGCGATAGTGTTCGTTAAATCGTGTTTTAACGTTCAATTAGTTTGCCCGATATTCTGCATTTTACAATTTGCAGTATGTTAGGTTATCACATATATCAAATCCGTAGACTTACGAGGGATGTTCGAAAAGAATTGCTTATTTGTATCTAGAGACTTCAAATTTCAAGTTATCCCAAAACAGCTGATTTCATGCCCTCGAAGTACTCCCCGTGGCTAGAACTGCAAAGTTTCAGTCGATGTATCCACTTCTGGAAGGCGTCACGGTACGCTGATTTGGGCACAGTAATAAGGTACCAATGAATGGCAGATCCAAGTGCCTGTCGGGACTGGTATTTCCGCCCTGCAAGGAATGAATCGACCTTATTTATAGAAGGTAACACAATTAGTACTAGTACTAATCTTCCATGTGGCCCTCTTTTCCTGGGTAGGAACCAGTACTAAGCAATGTGGATAAAGTTTCTTACTCAAGGAAACAACACGTGGCGCTTGTGAGGATCGAACCGGATACCTTTCAATCGCAAATCTGATGCTTTACCACTGCACCACAGTGCCATGGGGCAAGGTCTGGGGAATACGGGGGGTGAGGCAAAACAGTTACTTTTTTCTTTCTTCAAAAACGCCGTAACTATTGCGGAGGTGTGAGCGGTTGCTTGTCATGTAGAAGATGGACATGTTTAAACCCAGTGGCAGGGCGTCGTTACTGATAATACGTTTTCAGTTTCTTCAGTACTACGTCTTTGTGGTACTTTCCGGTGATGCTTTTGCCCTTTTTCACCAGTACTTTTATTGCCCCACCTTCACCAGAGAAGACGATTGCATACAAAACCTTCTTTGTACTCAAATGAACGTTTGGCAAATTATTGGGCGTTTGCTATGTTTAGTGGCCCAGATCGTATTGCTAACCTTTCCGACGGCCTCAAAATATTGGACCTAGGTTTCATACCCTGTGAAGACATTGGCAAACTGCTTTTTGTCATATTTTGTAAACATTTGAAGCAGCTTTTTCGCCATATTTAACCTGTTGCCTCTTTTGCTCGTCAGTCAACAGATGTGGCACCAATCTAGCAGAAATCCTTCTGACTTTCAAATGCTTCTTCAAAATAAGGTGAACCGTTGATAGTGACATGCCTACCTTTCGTGCAATATCATGAACTGTAAATCTGGCATCTCCTTCAATGATTTCCTTTATTTTGGAAACGATTTCTTTACGAGATGCATATTTCGGCCTACCTGATTTCGGTGCATTTTTGATGGACTCTACAGCAGACTCAAACTTCTTTTTCCACCGCCGAACTGTGTCATAAGACGCACAAGAAGGTCCAAAAAGCAGTAGCAATTTCAGTCATCAGCAAGTTTTGAGCAAGCTTTGATGTAAGCCCGCATTTCTTCTTTATAGTCGACGCTTCTACCAAGCTTTTTTACTGCAGTGGTCAATGATTGCGTGTATTCAAATGGCAAATTTTATGTCTTACACTTAGTCTAACATGTAAATTGATACACCATTGTGTAGATATTGACTAGCCCTATACAATTATGTATAGGTTTTGATCGTGCCGCACGTAGATATCGAGCTAGAGGACAAAAAGCAATTCTTTCCGAACATGCCTCGTACATGTCAAACCGGACATGTTAACAACAGAAAAGCGTCTACCGTTTACAGACGAAGAAACGGTAGACGCAGCGCATAAATGTGAACAGCACCAAGTCAGGACAGGGGATATAGATATGAGCATCTGCTCATGTCCGTATAATAATTAATGAAGGCAATGATCAGGAATTAACTCACACCTCCCATCAGAGACACCAAAGAAAAAAAACACAAACATTAAATAACTCGACTGTAATGGAAACATCTACAGCAGAAAGCCAAAAGGACAGTTACTCAAAACAAAAAAGACACAAGCGATATACACACTCAAAGACAAGCCACAACAAAAATAAATCGAGAGAGAAGAAACGCCATGGAACGGTCAGTGACAAGAATTCCACTTGGGGGTGTGGGGTGGGGGGGGGGGGCTTCAATCGATATCCTCGCCCTTAACTGCGTCGCGATTTGCATGAAGGCTTCCTAACTTATCAGTGCGACATCATAAAAAATAACACAGGGATGAAACAACGGTGAATAAATCAATAATTAAATTTAATTCGGTAACTTTTAGCCAGTGACTTATTGGCCACTGTTTTAACGTTGAAACTCTATCGCTTAGGATAAATATTGGACAAGGGATGAATGTTTTCTTTGAAAAGTAACTGTGTTGACAGGAAATCAAACTAGAAGTTCCAGAAGTAAAATGACTGAATATATGCCGGGTGTATGCATGTAACGTATTTGAAAAGAAAAGAAATGTCCCGAAAAAGATCCTATTTGCTTGAACTTCCACAATTAATATGTCTGTTTGCTAATTGTTCAATAATGAGTAATGGATAAGACTGTTTTTCATGTAACTAGTCCGTAAATGAACACCTTATCAATACAGAAAATCCGGGGTTTACTTTCCTCGCATTCTCTCTGCTCAAGTTGATGGATTGTTGTTATTCGTTAGAACAATGATCAGGAATCGATACAATTAACCCTCAGCTCCCATCAGAGACACCAAAGCGAAAGAAACACAAACATGAAATAGCTAGACATAATGGAAACACCGATAGCGGAAAGCCAAAAGGACAGTCACTTTCCCGCCTGATCGGGGCAGTTCTAGCGAGCAACATACAATCAATATTTGGAGCAGAAGTGAAAGAAAATATACATTTTTTTCGCCTGAAAAATCTCAGTTTGGAGCATGAACTAAAAAAACTGTCACACTGTTGTTTTACCCTGATGGAAATATAGACATTATAACGCCTTCAAGAGTCTTTAGTTATTTTATCTATTTATGTTTTTTTTTTTTTTTTTTTTTTTTTTTTTTTGGTGTTCACTCAAAGGTAAAGGTTTCGTTTACTCTGTGAAATCGCTATCACCTAAACATATGGTCTATCAGCGCTGTGGGTTCGAACGCCACTCGAGTCAAACGCATGACGTAAAGTTGCTCTGCAACGGAAGCGATTCACCCGCTTGCCGTACAAACAAAAACGCAAACACTAACATGTTGTTGCCACTACACAGACACTGGACTGGACGACAAACGGTCATGAAACTGACCTTGGCGACAGACGTTCATGAAACTGGACTGGAGGAAAAACGTTCATGAAACTGAGCTGGGTGAATGATGTTCGTGAAACAAGACTAGAAGATGTTCGTGAAACTGAACCTAGGCCGACGACAGACGTTCACGAAATTTGGCTAGGCGGCAGACGTTCATGAGACTGGACTGGATAACAAATGGTAATAAAATTGGGCTGGATGAAAAAACTTCATGAAACTGTATTCGACGTCAGACTTTATAGACCTGGCGCATGAACTTGGACTGGGTGATAGACATGCATGTTACTGGGATAAGATGTAGAAACAGAGCTGGGTGACAAACGTTCATGAAACTAGACTGGGTGACAGATGTTCATGAAACTGAAACTGGACCGACGACAAACATTCGTGAAACTGGACTGGGCGACAGTTGTTCATGAAACTGGATTGAGTGACAGTCGCGCATGAACCTGGACAGAGTGATAGACATTCTTGTAACGGGGCTTACTATAGACGTTCTCGAAACGGGACATGATGGCAGTCATTCATAAAGCAGGTATGGACGACAGACGTTCGTGAACCCGGACTGGACGACAAACGTTTATGAAAAAGAGATGTACGGCATGGTATAGACTGGAACTGGTTGGACAGACTGGGCCAGGTGACAAACATTCGGTTGAATAAAAGTTACAGTATATAGATTATACTGGGAACCAGGAAAGAAAGAAAGCTTTAGAGGGGGCCTTAGGTAGCAAGCAACACGTCATAGGCAACAACGCATAGGTATGGCGAGGCTTGTTCTAATCTGTCAGTGATTGGGTCAGTTGTTACCAGGCTGCTATCGTTCACGTGACTATCGCTGACAATTAACGATTATTTGTAGCAGCGCTTTTCTCCAATCTTTGACGTTAGAGTGCTGTGTTCAAAGCGTTGGTTATCTGTAAAGTCTGCACTTGAATAGGCCCATTTACAAACTGTATAAACCTAGATCAGAGACAACAGAACGCGGCGTCTGATAAAACAACAGCATGCCACATTTCAGGACTATTTTTGCTACCCTGCACTCAATGACATTCATCCCACCAGGTCTGCCAGTGGTTTGTATCATTGCGTGCTCCTTTACATTTCACACTAATACAACAAGATGTCTATGGGATTTACAACACTACCAAGGCAATAAACGTCACTATTTGACAACAGTTCTACAGTGACGTGAAGTCCATTTACGTTATCATAACATTGCTATGATGTACACTTCACATCAAAAGGTATGATGGAATGTTTGATGAACGACGTGGGAATAACACATCATTCTTAAAGGGACCTTAGGTAACATTACCAACTGAGAGTATGGCCAGACCGACTTATTATTAGATAGACAGAATGATTAACATGAAAACACGACGTTAGGGACTAACTGTTTAATTAAGTGCCTACGCTTTAACGAAAGAATGTTGTTTGTTTTTCTGTTTGTTTGATTTGAGGTTTATCGTCCCCGTCAATACTGTATAGGTCATTTTGGAGACGCTGCTTCAAATTTCGTGGGACTTTTACCCAACATTGAGATTAAATGACATCTCAAGCCATGTCACCCAATGAAACCAATAGGATCTATAAGCATGAATAGTCCAACACGCACTGCTTTACCAGGGCAGGCTTAGATCCTCTAAGCAGTTTACCAGTACTCGTGTGGGGTCGGTTTCAGCTCTGCGTGGAAGCATCATGCAGCCCATTTATTTCTAAAAGCCCCGATGGGCGGGGGCCCGAAAGAATGCTGTTCTGAGGCGCAAACTGTCACCCGTGTGACATAGTGTATACTTTCATATCCTGCTTTTCTGAAAATAACTGGTAATTTATTCTCCAATTCTCCAAACAGAGATGTTCGGTACTCGTTAGAACCGCCTCATTGAGGCGGTTCTAACGAGTACCCACAACCTATGTTTTGCAGCAGAAATACGAAAATAATGTACAAGCCTGTAAACCCCAGTTCTCTGTATATAAAGTTGGGTTTAGATGGGTGTTCGTTGCACGGACTTGTTAACATTAATATGTTCAGTTTAGACTGGGTCCCTTTAAAGTCGTTGAAGAGTTGCATCTCTGTCATAAACGTCACTGACACAAAGTTGTTGTTTTGAAATGGGCCTGGCTAAATTAATTCATTCAACAGGACACAAGTTAAGCTATGAGCCATGTTACGAAAAAAAATGCTGTAGAATTTCAATGGCTCGAACATCGAGGGCTGGTTCACCTTGGCTGATTTGAACTCGTTCTTAGGTCTCGAAGAAATTTTTCCGATAGCTCTAGATCATGCATTCATGACATTAATAAGTCCATGTAATAAATATCCCTCTAAAACCCCACTTAATATAGAGAAAACTTGGGTGTTCATATATCTTTCTTATTTTTTCTCAAAGATATAGATTGTGGGAACTTGTTAGAACCGCCTCATTGAGGCGGTTCTTACGAGCATCCACATCATATGTTTAGAATATAAATTACGAAAGCATGACACACTTCTGTCAGAAAAAATACTGTTTTGAGGATATTATAAAAATGCATTTTTCACATGGCTGCGCTATCGTAATGTTCTGAGATAATTTAACCCCTATCTTGCTGAATATTCATTTAAGCCAAACCCATTTCTGTCTATCAACCAATCAAATTACTTTATGTAATTTATTGCTACAAATTAATAAAGTGAATGCCAAACAGTGTAGATCCTGATCAGATAGTTTCTTCAGAAGCCATCTGACCTGGAGCTACACTGTTTGCAAAGATAGGGGCTGTCATGAACAGCAAGATAAGGTTTCTTCAGAAGCCATCTGATCTGGATCTACACTGTTTGCAAAGATAGGGGTTGTCGTGAACAGCAAGATAAATTTCATATTTTAGATGTCTGCTGTGTGTACTCATTAGAATCGCCTTGCATATGTGATCATCTTTGAAGAAGATTTATATAAAAACAGTTAGTGTATTCATTACAAAAACACGTCTATATAATCCTGACCCCCTTGAACCCCACTTTTATATAGTAGAACTGGGGTTTACAGGGGTAAAATTTAGTTTTTCTTATTTCTGCTCTAAAATATAGACTGTGGGTACTCGTTAGAACCGCCTCGATGAGGCGGTTCTCATGATTTACCAGAATCTATATTTTGAGCAGAAAGAAGAAAATTCATCTTAAAATCTTCGTTTGTGGGGTAATTTTTTTTTTTATAATTTATTCTGAAGACATACATAGACATACACAGCAAATTACGTGTATAACACATTAATGAATATTTCCCAAGTATCAAGTACATATATACATACATAGACCTGTACACATATACATGCATACACATACATATACTACACATATACACGCGCCTATCGGTGTGTGCATATATACACCCACAAATATAAGTGCAATATGACATAGGCACGTCACATACACACATACATATATTCATGCGCATATGATCCTATATATACTCATATACACGTATACATGGACTTGTGTTGCAGTAATTAAGCTCAATTATTCACAATGGCTTTTAAGACGACATTTTTACTATCATAGTTAAAGGTTCTTAATTACGGTCAGACTACTTTTTGTCAGGCTTAATATAAGTCAGTTCGAATCTTCAAATATTGTTATCCATTTGCCCCGATATTTTTGAAATTTTGTAAAGCGATAGTTTTTAATAGCGATCATTTTTTCTGACGCCAAAGCATTTTTAATTTCAAATTTCCATATGTTAAAATTTAAGGGTTTATTATTGATTCTACACTTATAAATAAAGTATTTTGTCAAACTAATGATATAGTTGAGTGGCTTATTGCAATCTTGGTTGTAGGAAATACCAAAAAAGACACAAAACATAGCTATACTAATAGACCCATTAATCTTTTCATTAATCCATTTTTCAATTTGATCCCAAAAATCAGAAACTATTCTACAATTCCAAAATAAATGAACTTAAGTCTCGGGCTGTACGTGGCAAACACTGCAGAGATTATCATTTTTTTATATTAACCTTATGGAGAAAGTCGTTGGTTGCTAAAATCCTGTGGAGAATCCTATATTGAAACCAATGCAATTTTGTGTAAGTACAAGATTTTGCAGGTATGCTATATATAGTTTTCCAATCTAGTTCTCTGTTAAAAATTTCATTCCATTTCCGTTGACTTTTTAACGTAATTACTTTTTCATTAATAAGATTATAAATATGTTTGCTTCCTTTTTTTGTGTTTCATTATTTCTTTTATACTTAATGGAAGATAGCAATTACTCAATGGTATTGGCGTTAATCTGATATTAACATTTCTGACATAATTTCGCACAGATGAAATTATGCCAAAATAATCAAGATAGTTAGTATTTATATCAAATTTCTGTACAAACTGATCATAATTTAAGAAAGATCCATCTTCGCTTATAAGATCTCTTATAAAGCATATATTTTTTTCAAACCATCTTTGATAAAAAAGCGATTTATTATTTATTTGAATATTGTTATTGTCCCATAGATTTACTGATAATATATCTTCAACAACGGAAATTTCGGTATGTTTATTTACTTCGACCCAGGCCTCTAAGACATCATTCCAAAATAGATTTGTATTATTAGATCTTATTTGTTTTATAAATTCTGTTCCTCGTTTCATTAACTGGTCTAAAGGAGCATATTTAGATTCGAAAAGTGTCTTATATTTAGTGTCTTTTACAATTAATCTCCGTATCCATGTGGATTTAAGAGCTACTATAAAATTTACTAAATTAATCATCTTTAAGCCACCGTATTCATAGTCTTGCACGAGTACATCTCTTTTCACTCTATCTACTCCGGATTGCCAGATAAAATTAAAAAAATTCTTATGGAGGCTATTAATAGTATCCATTGATGGGTTTGGTAATGCTATGAATAAGTGATTTAACTTGGATATTATTAAGGTTTTGAGAATTGTTATCCGGCCAAATGGCGTTAAAATCCTTTTAGACCATTGTTTAAGCTCTTTCTCAATCTGCGTTATCTTATCTTTATAGTTCAACTCTAATATATCATCTAGGTTACAAGAAAAATTAATTCCTAATATTGTAAAATTTCGCTCTGTCCAATCTAATTTGAACCTATGGTTTAAGGTTTCTCCTTTGTGGGGTAAAATTTACAATGCATTTGTATAGGCGTGTTCTCGTAATGTAAAATTTCACTGAAAATTATTGTACATCAAGTGTCAGAGAACTCTAATTAGGGTCTGTACTGTCAGTCACTCTGACGATAGAGCACTCCAGTGTATAAAGTTATATAACTCTGTTTCAGAAAGAAACTAATGTCTTCTGAAGTTCTTGCCCTTCTCACTTCAATGCTTTAATTAACCCATATATGCCTAGTGTCCCGTTTTTGGGAAATTGGCAAACAATGTAGACCCAGACCAGACGCCACAGAACGTGGAATCTGATCTGGTTCTACACTCTTTGCTTCAAAAGCATCCCTTATTGTAAAACATACCACTAACAAAACAAACATGACACCACTATACATGGAAATGGACCACTCTAAATTTTACACATATGTATATGACAAACAGACTTTTACACGAACTGTAGGGGTTTTATAGCTCGCATACGAAGAGGGTACATGTCATTACGCAAACACGCCTATACGGATACATTGCAACCTTTATTGCCGAAAAAATGAAAATTTTATGATGAAAAATTGTGATATTTTTCTTATTTCTGCTCAAAATATAGATTGTGGGCACTCGTTAGAACCGCCTCACCAAGGCGGTTCTAACGAGTACCCACAATCTATATTTTAGAGCAGAAATAAGAAAAGTATGGTATACCCCCGGAAACCCCAGTTGTACTGTATAAAAGTGGGTATCAAGGGGGTCAAAATTATATAAAGGCGTGTTTTCGTGATGATATGGATTTGACCTCGAGAAGATTCGTACTCTGTCAAACAATTTAAAACGATTACTGCACACATCGATGGCGGCAGTCCAACGATTTTGCTTATTTGTTTGAGAGTTAACGGCACAGGCAACACTATCTAGGTCATGTCAGCCGGTCAATTTACCTAAATTCACTTATCCTGAGCAGGCGGTTTACTACAGTGCACATTCTTTCGTCAGAAACTTACAACTACCCTTCTCAATCAAAGGGCAAAATTGTAGTTATCAATATCCACGAAAGAATGTTGCAGACTGCTGTTTAGATGTGCGTAGAGACAATTTTTAAGTATGAAAAGAATTAAACAAACAAACAAGCAAACAACAACAAAAACAGCCGGACATCAACAGCAACAACAGAAAAAAAATAAACCAAGAAGAAAAAAACGATTACGTACCCAAAACTCTGATGTGCCGGAATTCTCTAGGCTCCTTTGATTACAAAAAGGATATGGCGGCCTCCTCAAGGGTAACCGGTCATTTCGTACCCAAGTCATTTCGTACCCTAGTCATTTCGTACCATTTTGGTCATTTCGTATCCGCTTTTTGGTCATTTCGTACCCACTAACAACCATTTCGTACCCAAGTCATTTCGTTACCGTTTTGGTCATTTCGTACTTGGATAATATGAAATAGGTGCGACCTAATTGCAACCAACTGTTTTGATGCTTATAAACCTCCCATTTTGTGTATTCTATATTAGTTGGGTCTTTTTGAAATGAAAAGATTTTCTAAATGGACATTTGCAGTAGTACCGTAAAATTCCTAAATTAAGATCTCCTTTTCGACTGTTCTAAAAGTTTAACAGTCTCAAAGGTGGTCCCTGACTGAACAACGACAGCAACAAAGTTAAACTTGAACTGTGCAGTAGGTAGTTTATTGAAAAAAAAAAATAAACTAGATCTGCAGTCGATGGTAAACCATCGCAAATACCCGCTTTTTCTATTAATAACACTAATGACTATGTACTAGCTAGCCAAAACTACATGTAAGTTAAAAAAAGTTGCAAAGAACATTCTAACTGATAATCAAAGTTTCAGAAGTGTAACATTTATAGTTTAGAAGATATGGCAAAGTTATACTTTTTGACCTTTGACCTTGGGGTTATGTTGAATCCACCTAAAGTATCCCAATTTATTCTATATTCCAACAGCCATCCAATAACGAAGTTTCAGAAGTGTAACTCCAATAGTTTAGAAGATATGGCAAAGTCATACTTTTTGACCTTTGAACTTGGGGTCGAGGTCGCACCAAAAGTAGCCCAACATATTCTATATTCCGAGGGCCATCCAATAAGCAAAGTTTCAGAAGCGTAACTCGAATAATTTAGGAGATATGGCAAATCATAATTTTTGACCTTTGACCTTGGGGTCATGTTGAGGTCAAGGTCGCATCGAAAGTATCCAAATTTATTCTATATTCCAAGGGCCATCCAATAACCAAAGTTTCAGAAGTGTAACTCTAATAGTTTAGAAGATATGGCAAAATCATACTTTTTGACCTTTGACCTTGGGGTCAAGGTCACACCAATAGTAACCTGACATATTCTATATTCCAAGGACCATCCAATAAGCAAAGTTTCAGAAGTGTAACTCCAATAGTTTAGGAAATATGACAAATCATAATTTTTGACCTTTGACCTTGGGGTCATGTTGAGGTCAAGGTCACAAAAATGTTGCCCACTGCCATCTACATTCCATGTACTATCCACATGCAAAGTTTCAAAAGTGTAACTTCAGTGGTTGCAGAGGAGATCCAATCACAAGAAACGTGACGGACGGACAGACGGACTGACGCTGGATCGAACTGTGGTACGAAAACAATATACCCGATTTTTCTTCGAAAAAGCGGGTATAAAAAACAAGATGTGTTTGTGAACACTGATGCCCCCGGACAGCGCATGTTAAATATGAAAGCAGTATCACTAAGCAGTCGAAAGGTATGGCCAATGTTCAAGAGTTAAAAAGTAGGTCAAGGTCACAAGGTAAAAAATTATGGGATCGTTTGAAAGGTCTTGTGACACAGAATGCACATGTGAAATATGAAAGCCCTAACACTTACCATGCTTACCAATCGAAAGTTATATATGGCCAATGTTAAAGTATTTAAAAAGTAGGTCAAAGGTCAAGGTAACGAGGTAAAAAATTATGGTACCACTGGAAAGGTCTTGTGAAAAAGAATGCATATGTGAAATATGAAAGCCCTATCACTTACCAATCGAAAGTTATAGACTATGTTAAAGTTTTTAAAAAGTAGGTCAAACGTCAATGTCACGAGGTCAAAATTTATGGTACCACTAGAAAGGTCTTGTGACAAGGAACGCAAATGTGAAATATGAAAGCCCTACTAATTACCAATCGATTGAACTGAAACACCAGTTTTTAAGCAAGATGTTCCAAGAAAAATGTGCCTCCTGTATTATTTTATTCACAGCAGGAATTCTTTTGTTGTCGTTCATTTCATTTCGTTACTTGTTGTTGTTGTTGTTGATTCGTTGTGCTTATCTATCACTAGCAGTGTCCTCTGGGTACTACTGTTTTCAAGGTTGCTGACTCTAGGTACTTTTTCCGCTTAGTATGTGAGACATCGAGCAAGTTCTTTTTTTTTTTTTTCTTTTTTTTTTTAAATCCCAAATTTTAATTTCTTTCAAAATTGAATGATTTATTTGTGCAGAAGTCTACCAGTTTCTCGTATAAACCCGCTAAATGCTTTCCTCAGTTCCGCATTTACCACAAAATTCACACTATCCAGGTTGCCCGTGTGAGCTTTTAAATTGATGCTGGCAGCGTTGATATCATTTCTGGCAAGGATTTCCTCTACCTCCCTTTCTAGAGTAATTCTTTGTGTATTGTATCTGTCACAGTGGAATATATAGTGCTGTATGTTCTCTTTTACCTTACATTTGTCACAAAGATCTGATTTTGTCTGATCAATTTTGGATTATAGACTGTTGAGGTAAACATGACCTGAGGTTATTTGGTTGATAACAGATTCCGTATCTCTGTCATTACATTTTGGTTGACTTTTACCAACTGTGCTTATAATTTCTTGAAGAGATTCTGTCTTGTCTGAATTGTCATAGATTCTTTGCCATTTGTCATTGATTTCTTGCTTCATTACTTTAATAAATTCATTTTTGTCTGCTACACCCTCATAAAAGTTTTCCTTTTTCCCTACCATATCCTTTGCTGCTAATTTAGCTAATTGATCTGCTAGTTCATTCCCTTTCAAGTCTCTATGGCCTGGTATCCAATGTGTTGTAATAGTATTACCTTTGTCTTTCAATAATCTGGTTTGCTTTCTTATATCAAATATGATGTCAACTTTGTTTTTAGGGATGTTGGAACCAAATGCTGTGGTTATTGCTGCTTGCAATCTGTGAAAATGTGGATATTCTTGTTGGCACATTCTATATTTCCATTATTCATGTGATGAAGAGCTATTTGAATGCCAATTATTTCTCCAATGTAGTTGTTTCCATTTGAACAGATTGGTTTTGATAAACATTCTGGTTCACTGTTTATTCCATGGTAGAAGATAGCTGCACCTGCTCCAGTTGGACCTGGATTCCCCAGAGCTGAGCCATCTGTAAAAGCGCTGATGCAGTTTTCATCGAGATTGTGGATTACTTGTTTTATATTTTCTTCCTGAGCGTCTTTATCAAGGTCAAATTCATCCCAGTTGCAGTTAGCTTCCTGTTTTCTGCATAATGCCATTGAGTCTGCAGTGTACTGGAATTCTTTTGCTATATTTTCTGGACCGAATTTACCTTTCATTTCACCAAAAGCTGATATTAACAGGTTAAAAGTAGTTTTCTTTCCTTTCATTTCTTCGTTGTTAAGATATGTATCAAATTCCTCTTTTACTGGTTCATTGTCATGTTTTGAGAATATTCTGACTACTTCCTCTGCCTGTCTTAATTTTAGGTGAAGGTGAACCGGGGTGCAATTGGATATAACTTCCAATGACTCTAAACTGGAGTTTCCTAGGCAACCTGTGGCTTTTAGTAATGCAGCCCTCTGTTCTTGACTGAATTCTTTAGCAGCTTTATCTGATACGGTAGCTAATGTTGCAGCGCCATAGTCCATAACAGGTAAAACCAGTGCCTTGTACAGTCTGATAAACGTGTCTTGTGAGCACCCTCGGTTGTTGTTGATAAAATGACCAATGCCTTTTAAAGCTTTGAATCCGTTTGCTTTTCTTTCCTGAATATGGTCATTAAAGTCTAATCTTTCATCAATTGTTATCCCAAGTAGTTTTTTGCTGGATACTTGTTTAATTGGTTTTCCTCCGACAGTGAGCGTGATGTCTGGCTTTGATGTATTTGGTGGAGGGACCACCACTGCACTGGTTTTCTCAGTGGCTATCTCCATGTTCCATGATGGACACCAGTCATTTATTACTGAGTCACAATCTTTCATCGCCTGTTTTGACACCTGAGTCAGGTCATTTCCATGTGTTATTATAGTGTTGTCATCTGCAAATTCGGAATGTTTACTTGACACCTTTTCCATAGCATCTTTGGTATATAAGTTGCATAGCAAGGGAGACAGGACTGCACCCTGTGGAATTCCAACTTTTGATGTAAGCCACTCTGATCTTTCACTGTTCACTCTTAAATAAAATTTTCTGTCTGTTATGTAGTAGTGAAGGTACAAGAGCATTCTGCCACTTATACCAATCTTGATAGCTTTGTATATTAGTCCTGACCTCCAAACCTTCTCAAAACATGACTCAAAGTCCATTGCTACACATATGCTGTACTCTTTCTTTGCTTTTGCCTCATACATTTGATTTGTCACACGAAGCATAGACTGTATGTAGGAGTGTTGTTTACGGTAGGCATCCTGAGTTTTGGCAAATCCGGATGAGACCTCTAACCGCCAAATTAATCTACCTGCTATAGTTCTCTGGAAAATTTTACTAATGACACTCTATAGCGTGATTGGACGATATGATCTCACACTATTGTAGTTATCTTTGTTGGGTTTTGGCATCATGATTTTGGGGTCAAGTTTAAAACTGTCACAGATCTGACCACTGCTCCAACATTTCTGGAATAATAGTAAAAGTCCCTCTGCTATTTTATCACCCCCTTTTTTAATTAGTATAGTGAAAATTTTTTCTTCTGGACTTGGTGCTGATGAAGAATTTGTTTGGTTAATTGCACTTTCCACTTCCTCTATCATCAAGTCCTGGTTTTCAAAATCTTTATTGATTATGGTATTGTCAATGTTGTCTCTAGTGTTTTGAATCGATTGTGTTACAAATTCTTCTACTTCTTTGTACCATTCTGGCCTATTGGTTTTCACATCCAAATTCTCTTTGCCGTATTGCACTTTCATCTGTTCAATGATATCAGTATCTGATATTGCATAAGTCCCATCAGTCCGTAGTATTGGTTGAATTACTGGTTTCCCCTCATCTTTACGACTTTTATTAACTATATTCCAAAACTGCTGAGGCTTTTTGGGATCAAGCAGTTTGATTAACTCTTCCATGTATTTGTTCTTGGATTCCCCCTCTAGTTTTTTGAACTCTGTCATTAAGTTTGTATACTTGGAGTAGTTGGACTCTGTACTTCTTTTATTGAATTCTCTTTTTGCCTTTCTGACCTTTTTTACCAATTCTCCTAGTTCCTGATTCCACCATCCTCTACTGTGTATGCAGATTGTTTTCTTGGGAATATTTTCTTCTACGAGGCCATTTATAGTGGAACAGAAAGAGTCATATAATTTATTGACATCTTGCTCTGCTTCATTTTCGTCTATCCATTGTTGGAACACTTCATCACACAAAGCTGACCATAATAACCAATCTACTGATTTGAAGTCCCATCTTTCCCATGAGCCTGGTTCTTTTCTCCTCCCAAGTTCAAATGAAATCAGTCTGTGATCAGTATTAAGGAAAACTTCCTCTGTAACCTTTCATTCTGTAATTTTGTTAGACAATGTATGACTTGTTATTGTCAGGTCTATTATCTTATCTTTCCTAGTGGGATTATTGTTGTTTGATAACCGAAATTGGTTTGTTGATTAAAAATTCATGTAGAGATTTTCCCAGTAAATTATCTGTTTTGTCATTCCATGAAGGGTGGTGAGCGTTGAAATCCCCAGTTATTATGATGGGTAAATTCTCTTTCTGTAGAATTTCATTGGCTACTGAGAAGAATTCCTTCATACTGTCCATGTTGCCTGGAGGAATATATACTGAGCCCAGTAAAATTTTAACTTCTTCTGAGAATATGTTACTTCCTCTCGCCAACACTAACGGCTATTGCTTTTGACACGGTCTGTGACACTGTGTGTGTGTAGTGCTACCTCATGCAGTGGCATATACCGGCGAAAGGGTAAAGAAGACACATTTTTATCATTGAATTAGATGTTTCTATGGGAGCTGTAGATGTAAAACGTGAAAAAGCTGGATTGTGAGTTGATAGCACACCCAAGTTTGTTTATTTCGAAAAGAACAACGTGCGTCCATGGTAACAAGGAAGTTGAAGTTTTATCCAATCGGGTTTGCTTCCGGAAACAGGAAGCTGTAAAACCGGAAGTACGAAGAAATTTTTTGCCTTAGTCCTGTTGGCTTTTGAGGTTTTGAATGGGTGGGGTATGTTCATAAATAAATACACGTGTTACCGTTAAGCAACCAACTCTCGTTGGTTGGTTGCTACAAATTGACCAAAAGGTACGAATTTATCAAAACGGTTACGAAATGACTTTAAAATAGTCCGAATGCGTACCCAAGTCATTTGGTCATTTCGTATCTGGGAAAGACCGACAGACTAAGGGACTATTTATTTATTTATTTATTTATTTATTTATTTATTTATTTATTTATTATTTATTATATCTTATTCGTTCTTTCTTTCCTTCTTTACTTATTTATTAAAGAGAATTTTCCGATAAAAACATGTGATATTTTTCATATTTCTGCTCCAAGCAAAGATTGTTGAAATTCGTCAAAGCCGCCTCGACATCAATTACCTGGGCCTTTTGGTTTCAGAGATGAAGATTTTTAAAGGTTTTCCATGTATAAGCCTATGTAAAACAGCTGGGCCACGGGGCGGGCAATTTTTTGCCCCGTGGCTCTAAATTTAATAATCTTGGTAGATATCCACTAGATGAAGCGTCATACCAAATATCAAAGACATTGGACTTCTGGTTTCAAGACAAGACGATTTTTTAAAGTTTTTCTAGTCTTCCCCTTTTTTGTTGCCATGGCAACCAGGGTTTTGCATGGAATGAAATTCTTTGAACATCTTTTAGAGAGGTCCATCCACAGACCATTTTTCCAGGTTTCGTCAAAATCTCTTCAGTGGTTGAGAAGATGTCATTTAAAGAAATTGTGAGAGGACATACGGACGGACGACGACCGACGGTGACCAATCACAACAGCTCCCCCTGGACATTCGGCTCCGGTGACCTACAGAAAAGCTTTAAAACAATTCATATTATACCAAAGTCATTTGGTACCTACGTTTGAAAAATTGGGTACGAAATAACCAAAAACGTTTCCCAGAAAAATTAAAAGTTGTTACGAAATGACTAAAGAGGGTACAAAAACCAAAAGCCTTTCCCAGAAAAAATCAAAAGTGGGTACGAAATGACCAAATAGGGTACGAAATGACCAAAGTGGGTACGAAATGACCAAAATGCAAAATAAAACGGGTACGAAATGACCAAAATGGTACGAAATGACTAAGGTACGAAATGACTTGGGTACGAAATGACTGGAAACCCTCCTCAAGTTGCAAAAATGACTGAGGTTGAACTGTCAAAACATAAAAATGAGAACCGACAGGTTTTAAAACCCAACGTTTTCTTTGCGATTTAGTTTTCTGTTTTTTTTCATACAATTTTTGGTGGTATTCTTAAAGCAGAGCAGAACTCATTAACTTGGCCCGAAAAGCAAAAGGGTCCTCGAACCCTCTCGGGGTCTGTATGAAGAAGGTTTGAGTCCCCGGGCATCCAAACACACTAAAGACTCTAACGTGACTGAACAGATACGCACGCTAATCTGAGTCTTCGTTGGACGCACATGTTTGATGGTCAGGTTTTGCTTGGCGCGATCTAACTTTGTAAATTGCTAATTTTGAAACAAATTATCCGTAATATGTATTAGCTGCATGGAAGTAAAAGCAAAATTAGCAATCTTTGGAAATTATGTTTTAAAATTGAAGGTGCACTTAGAAGTAAACAAGAACAATCAATGCACTAATAACACCGATGGGTCGATTATCTATTAGTGTAGGCTGATCAAGGTCTACTCTATTTGCTTTGAATGCAAAAAATAAAGACTGCTTCTGTTAAGCCTTTAATTTTTCATGACTGGGACTTAGACTGCTTGTGTTAAGCCTTTAATTTTTCATGACTGGGACTTAGACTGCTTCTGTAAAGCCTTTAATGTTTCATGATTGGGACTTACACTGCTTCTGTTAAGCCTTTAATTTTTGTATTCAAAGCAAATAGAGTAGACCCTGATCAGACGCCGTATAACGTGGCGTCTGATCTGTGTCTTCACTGTTTGACATTGTCAGCATATGTGTCCTGTCAATGTTTAACATATATTCACCCCTTTTTGTAGCAAATGGAATCCTCCTGATATATAGAAGGAGTCCATTTCAAAATTTAGGGGTGTCAGGTTGTGTTTTCTTCAAAATTTAATTGGAAAATAGCTTATCCTTTTGCAAACAGAGTAGGTCCTGATCAGGCGCCGCGTTCTGTGGCGTCTGATCTGTGCCTGCACTGTTTGCCAGGGTACCTGTTTTGGGGTTTCTGCTACTAAATCGGTTAATCATCTAAACACAGCATTTTGACGTCACAACGACAAGAATATCTAGTTTATAAATGCTCATTACCTGGTTGAAATGTAAAAATGTACATTGTCAACAAAATTTGTTTGCAATCGAAGTTTGACAACAACGTTTTTGCGTGTATGTAAGAAGGCAAAAGCAAGGAAAAAACTAATAATAAAAAAGAACCGATGATAACGTCAGTCTCGATAGCGCAGTGGTTAACGCGTTCGACTTATAATCGAGAGGTTGTTCGTTCGAACCGGCCACCGGTACCGAGGTGTGTCCTTGGGCAAGGCACCTAATGACACTGCTCCACTCCACCCAGGTGTAAATGGGTAGCAGTGGTCTAAAAGCCACTACCTCTCTCTCTCGCGCGCGTGAAAACATCCGGAATGAGTGTTCGAGAGCGATTCAATAAGCTTGAAGCTTTCATCACAATCGAACTAAAATAAATTAGTATAAACTAACATCTAAAAATCATTGAGAAAGAAACTGAAAATTGAAATCTCCAAAGTAGAAGTAAAACAAAGATCAGGAATTGATACAATTAACTTACTCCATCCATAAAAGACACCAAAGGGAAAGAAATACAAACATCAAGCGACCAGACCATAATGGAAACCTAAACAAAGGAAGGCCATATGGACAGTTACTTTCCCACAAAATGGCCATATGGCCATCCAAAATTAAAAGACACAAGTGATACACACAGTAAGTAACAAACAACAACATAAATAAATCGCCACAGAAGAGCCGCCTTGGAACGGTCAGTGGAAGATTTCCACTGGGGGGCTTAAATCGATTTTACGTGGCCACAATCCTCGCCAAACTGCAATTTTTTAGCAAAATTTTCATAATAATATTCCAAGCTAAAAATCCACCAAAATGTGCCTTCAATCGTTTTAGCATCTTCAGTTGTATCTTAGAGATTGATTAAAACAAAATACCGCACTCAGAAATATCTAACTTTTTGTTCAGTTCCGGTCTTTTGGTCCAATATTTCAAGGTCGATAACATTTCAACCACCGCGAAAATTTTCATTTTGTTAACAATATTCCAAACGTTAGATGAGGAGTAACAATTGGTAAAAGTTTGACTCAATGGAAACTTGCCATTTGGCCATTTCGTGGGAAATTATCTGTCCTTATGGCCTTCCTTTGTTTAGGTTTCCATTATGGTCTGGTCGCTTCATGTTTGTTGGTGTCTTTGATGGGTGGAGTAAGTAAATTGTATCGATTCCTGATCTTTGTTTACTTCTACTTTGAACACCAAGATTTTAAGACTTGCTTTGAATCTGCGGTCTTACCCGTTTAATCGTACATGTAGCTATCATTAAACATTTTATACAGTCAATCAACAGCAGACATGCCACTGATGATAATGTTTATAATTCGAATTCAAATTTCACTAAAATATTTTGCAAGAGACAATTTTAAATATGAGTGTATACAGTAGAACTTCGATTGCTCGAACACCGATGGCTCGTTTTCCATGGCTGAGTCGAACCCGCTCTTGAGTCCCTAGGGAAGTCCTCTACATAAGAAATGGTGCGAGATAATTTTGGAGACTTTCGTCTTTATCTTGCAAATGTATGCTGTGTGTACTCATTAGAATCGCCTCGATGAGGCGATTCTAATGAGTACACACAGCATACATTTTCATTACAGGACACCGAAAGTATGTCAAAAGGTGCCTCGTTATGCTTCCTGGCAGTAAGCCTCTGTGGCTTGAACTACCCCTGGCTCGAACAAATTTTCGAGGTCCCAAAGGTGTTCTAGCCATTGAAGTTCGACTGTAGTTTCCATTTCCTGTCAGTAAATGAGGAACATACAACGGAATACACGGACTTCATATACACTGCATAGAACTAACACGCCATATTTGCAACATATCACATTAATGGGTCGGCATGGTGTAGTTACAGAACAAAAGATAAAACAAATCCAACTGAATTAGAGAGGCCTTTAGCTTCGATGAGCCCTCCAAATCTCACATTACAATAAAATACCCGTGTGATGAAATGGCGTCCTTCATATACCCAGAACAAGCAAAGTTCCGATTAAAATTTTGGGTACTTTTCTTATTCCCAGTTCAAATAAAGATTATAGATGCTCGTTAGAACCACACTGAAGCGGTTGAACCGCTCTATTGAAACGGTTCTAACCAGTACTTACAATCTATGTTTCTATGCAAAAATGATGAAATAATGTATATCTCTGTAAACCCCAGATTTCTCAGTATAAAGTGTAATTTATGGAGGTGTTACGGTTTGTCTTTGAGTGTGTGTATCGCTTTGGTTAGCCAATTGGCCATTTTTGTGGGAAAGTAACTGTACTTTTGGCTTACCGCTGTTTGTGTTGTTACTTCATGTTGGTGTTTCTTTCCCTTTGATGTCTCTGATGGGAGCTGTGGGTTAATTGTATCGATTTTGCTCATCGCCTTCACTTCTATTTATCATATGACGTCGCGTCTGAGAGTGTAATAACGCCATGTAATATTTTCGATAATCCACTAGTGGATTAAATATGCAAATTAGCTAGATACGTCCCGTAACGTTACATGTACGACGTCCTTAACGACGTTGCGTTTACTAACGACGGAATATTGACATTTTTGTAAACAATCGTGAATAAAATGCGTTTTAAATGTCATATGATAAATAGAATCTTGCATTCGTGCTCATGTAGTATTGAATTTATTAAACTCGTTGAGGAAAAGGCATAAAATGCTCGGCAAGCCTCGAATTTTATCCCTTTTCCTCAACTCTTTTAATAAATTCAATAATACATGAGCACTCATGTAAGATCTTTTATTTTGTTAACGTGATGAGAACGCCTCATCAACATCTCTGCAACTTCTATAACGTCGCAACAGCGTAAAGACGTTTCTGTTCGGTATAATAGCAACTAATGGAAATATTGCCGAAATCGAAATATCAATAAATTAATTCTGTCCAAAACAAAACTATAACAACTGATATTTTCTGGCGACTGAACATTCTCACAAAGAACACATTGAAATACGTCATAATATTTACCCGTTATCATCAAACTCTTAGAAATTCTTATACTGGCTTTTCATTAATAAGAATGATAGATACATTGTAAAGAAGAAAAAAAAGCGATATGCCTATTCTTCCATACGGGTACTGATTGATATGTTGTGAGCCTCATGTTCAAGAATTTGAAATTTGTCGGGCATATTGTATTATTTTTAAACATAATTCCCTTCAGTAGCTATACACTTTTGCCAGAGGTGTTTAGGGTATCATTGCCACTTTTATAGAACCTTTTCTTTGCTGTTCAGAAAGCCATCCACTGCAAATGTGACGTCATCATCGGACTGAAAGTGGGTGCCTGAAATAGTCGTTTTCAGTTTTGGAAATAAATGGAAGTCGGATGAAATGAGATCAGGTGAATAAGGCGATGATCAAATAATTGAAAGCCACAATCGTGAATGGCAGCTATAGAAATGACAAACTTGTGAATAGGAGCCTTGTCCTGATGGATTAACAAACGTTTGGTGAGTTTTCCGCGGCGCTTGAGTGTAATATTTTGCCTTAACGGAGTCAGAAGTGGAGTATAGTATGTGCCATTGATTGTTTGTCTCTTTCGGAGATAATCTATTAGCAGAATACCATCTGCATTCCAGAAAACCGAGGTCATAACTTTCCCAACTGATGGAACAGTCTTTGCCTTCTTTGGCGTGGGTGAGCCAGGGTGCTTCCATTGTTTCAATTGTTGTTTGGCCTCTGGTGTAAAACGATGGACCCATGTTTCATCCGTACTGTCAAATCTCGAAAGTTTGCAGGATCTTCCTCAAAAAGGTTAGGTTTAGCACACGATATTGTGTGCCTGGTGTGCTTCTGATCAACTATCATGCCAACAGCTTTCTCATTGCAAGAACCTCTGTCATAATGTTTCGGTAAGAGCGACAAGAGAACAGCGGTAAAGGGGGAATGAACTTTACCAAATAATCATAAATAAATAAATAAGAGAAAATACATGTTCTCCCACGTAATGAGCTCAACGAGTGATATGTGTTTCACACAGTTCGCAAACTTGCCTGATTTGATATTTAAGTTTTTGTCTAAATATGCCTGGTCCTCGTAACTACTAACTACTAACAGCAACCATGTAGTAATGTGTATTTTCCTCATATGTCATGATATATGTCTTGAGGGAATAAACGTTTTGTCCGTCTGTCTGTCTGAATGTACTCTTTCCTGTAAAATGCCAATTCTACTGGCTATATATCTTTCTGTAAAATAGAAGTGGAGGCATTGATCAGGAATCGATACATTCAACCCACAGCTCCCATCAGAGACACCAAAAGGAAAGAAACACAAACATGAAACAACCGACCTAATGGAAACATCAATAGAGGAAAGCCAAAAGGACAGTTACTTTCCCACAAAATGGCCAATAGTCTGTCCAAAATAAAATAATATAAGCGACACAATAACCCAAAGACAAATTATAACAAAAATAAACCGCGACAAAAGAACCGCCTTGGTCAGCGGAAACGAATTCCACTGTAACTCGCCTGTTAGTCATAACAATAGCATGGATTTTATTGATCATTTCTGGGGTTGCAACATTGACATGCCTTCCCGGACGGGGTCATCCTCAAGGCTCTGTCTGCCGCGCTTAAATTCCGCCATCCACCTTTTCACTGCAGCATATGAAGGGACAAGTTTGCCTGGTGTTGCTACCAGCGTATTATTATGGATATCATTAGGCCTTAAACCTATTTTTTTGCAAATATTGAATCACTGCTCCTTCACCGATGTTATCTATTTTGCAAAAGCTGCTTTCTTGTTTACTTTAGAGTGCTACCACGTCGTATAAACTGGCCAAATGAGACCAGTCCTTGGTTACACGACCTTGTATAGTCAGAGAACAGTAGGACTTAAAAAGAACATACCTGCGTCCCTCCTTCAATGCGAGGCTCACAACATATCAATCAGCCCTCGTACTAAAGCGACTTCTGCTGAAGGAAAGATTTGCTCACTCAAACAAATTCTTTACTCTTTATTATTTATTTATTTATTTGAATGTATTTATTTATCGCCGACCATATACTTATCCAGGTACCGGTTATTTATCGCAGCGCTACTTTTTCATAGTGTGCCTTAACTTTAGACCATACACCATTCTTATAAACTTTACCTCCGATTATCTTGCCATTTGGTACGGGAACTTGAACAATGGACCCATCTCAATTTGAAAATACCGCATCCAAAACTATTGACGTGCTTTTAATTCTTTTGGCAACGACATGAGTCTAACTGTTGGTTATCTTTTGCTCCAGCATTTCAGTGGTTTCTTGCTGTCGAGTTCTCTCCGTTGTTTCTGTTCTGTGGTTGTTTGATTTTTGTGTTCTCGGAGATGTTGCACCGATGAGTTAGGAGGCCTTTATGCGGACTGAACAAATTAGGATTGCAGCTGCATAAAATCATGGGAATTCGTTTCTCTGACTGTTCCAAAGTAGAAGTAAAACAAAGATCAGGAATTGATACAATTAACTTACTCCATCCATAAAAGACACCAAAGGGAAAGAAATACAAACATTAAGCGACCAGACCATAATGGAAACCTAAACAAAGGAAGGCCATATGGACAGTTACTTTCCCACAAAATGGCAATATGACCATCCAAAATTAAAAGACACAAGTGATACACACAGTAAGTATCAAACAACAACATAAATAAATCGCCACAGAAGAGCCGCCTTGGAACGGTCAGTGGAAGATTTCCACTGGGGGGCTTAAATCGATTTTACGTGGCCACAATCCTCGCCCTTACTTCCGTCGCGATTTAGACAAATAATTTGTTCAGTCCGCATGAAGGCCTCCTAACTCATCAGTGCAACATCTCCGTGAACACAGAAATCAAAGAACCACAGAGGTGAGACAACGGTGAGGACTCGACAGCAAGAAACCACTGAAATGCTGGAGCAAAAGAAAACCAACAGTTAGACTCCGATTAGCCCGACCAGAGACAGAGCATCAGGCACCAACCAACATTATCTCTTTAATTTTCAATAAGCCTTTACGTTGGAGCCGTCATAGAATCTGAGGCCTGACCCACCGGCGTGCAATTAAAGAGGGAAGCAAAGTTGCCAACCGTGATTGGGTTAACTACCATGCATGCAGTCTGTCGTATAATATCCATGTTGTACCCAATCTTTTTATATCGAAGAATGATTTTACGAAATTGGGTGCTGAAGTCATTGCGGTTATATATTTTTCTGAATTTATATACTAAGTCACCATAAAATTCGGGTTCCGATAGACCTTGTTGCAGAAGAGATTTAAGTCCAATATTGAATTTTGAAATTAAATCAGAATGGCGTCTATAAAATTTTGAAAAGGCTTTGCGTAGTTTATGGTACCGATAACCCTGATTAAGGAGTTTAGCCGTTAATAATTTATTACGAGTGTTGGAGTCAGTTACATGACTACACACTCTAGCAAATCGAATTAATTGCGAAATATAAACGCCATAGGATGGCGCACGAGGAACATCACCATCCAAAAAAGGAAAATTTACAATCTCAAAATCAAAGCTGCTCTTCTATCGCGGTTTATTTTTGTTATGGAATTCTTTTAGTGTGTGTTTCGCTTATATCACTTTGGTTTGGATAGCCAGTATGCCGTTTTGTTGGAAAGTAACTGTCCTTTTCGCTTTCCGCAATTGATATTTCCATTAGGGTCTAGTTATTTCATGTTTGTGTTTCTTTTCCTTTGGTGTCACTGTTGGGAGCTGTGGGTTAATTGTATCGATTCCTGATCATTGCCTTCACTTCAAATTCGCTTGGTCTTTTCGCAGTCACTGCTTGTTACTGGTGCGTCTCAGCGGCTCAAAACAGGCACATGTTTCATTTCTTGTAAACAGCTCCGAAATCCTACGTTTGTCCAAATTTTTGTATTTTCTCAAAGGATTGTTCGCCATTTGTACACGCGTGGTCTTTTGTTATTTGGTCAAGAGATACGAGACCTATCGTGCACAGACCTTTCTACGTTTTATTTCTGAGTCAAAATCTTATGAACTGTCCCCGATAAAACTGCAACACAATCAGCAATATCTTTCACGTGCATCTTGCATCTTGTTTGACAATATCTGCCACAGCAGCAACATTAGCTGTTGTAACAGCTTTTCTTGTCTAGTCGGGAAGGGGCTCATCTTTCAGGTCAGTTTTAACATCTTATAGTTTTATGCCATCTGAAAATTGACCTTTTTGTCACGAATCTGACACAGGTCACTACAGACCAACGCGCCCTTTAATGTAGGCCCCAATTTCAAAGTTCGTTTTGTTTTTTCATTTGGCATACAGTAAGGGTTAGGTGTATGTGACTGAACCTAATTGAACTGTCAATAATTTTTGAAGGACTGATGGATAAGAGAGAAATTTCATCCAGTTATAGACACTTAGATCAGATTAATCATATTTTATTGTATTCTTTCAAACAATGGGATTTGACACAATTTATACAACAAAAGATGACCCTCTCCCTAAATATTTAAAAAATAATTTTAAATGGTACAGTGGTAGTATATAAATGGTTTTAAGTAATTTAACACATGTTTCATGTTATATATGTCACGAACGATTGTGACCCGTTTGGGATTTCAATACTCCAGAGACATCCCTTCTCGGCGCGGAGCGAATTTGAATGATCAAGAAGAGTCTTGATTACAAAGGATAAATATTCAATCGAATCTGTGGCTATCTTTAATGTAGTAAGGTACTGCGGATATGATTCGCCAATTGATTTGTATGTCAAATATTGAGCTGCCGTACAGAAGTAAATCTAAGTTTATGACAGGTATGAACTTTAGAGCATTTATAAGTTTTGGCGTTGACGATCTGCATTCGAAGAAAAAGTGTTGCACATTTTCAAATGTTGCACGATATCTTTTGCCAAGAAGTTGCTAGCCTTATCATTTTTTTTTTTTAAATTTAATTGAAATCGGTAATAGTTGCAGCATTTCGAACGGCCCTATCTAAATCATTCCAAAGACGTAAGGTTGACGGAAAAAGGACGAATCGTATGAGCACAGTCTGGTAAAGGTATCTGGAAGTCTTGACAAATTTCGAAGATTATACATTACGCAAACACGCCTATATAAATACATTGCCACCTTTATCGCCGAAAAAAAGAAAATTTTATGAGGAAAAATTGTGATATTTTTCATATTTCTGCTCAAAATATAGATTGTGGGCACTCGTTCTAAAGAGTACCCACAATCTATATTTTAGAGCATAAATAAGAAAAATAAGGTATACCCCTGGAAACCCCAGTTTTACTATATAAAAGTGGGGCTTAAGGGGGTCAAAATTATAAAGGCGTGTTTTCGTGATGATTTGTATCATCATTTACACGTTTCGGTAGAAGATCAGATAAGTATGACGGAGCATCATTATTAACAATCTTGAATATTAGTGTAAGTTTCTTCTTCTGTCGTCTATCTCCTAAAGTATCCAAATCGGTTTCGTAATATAAGGAATTCTTTGATGAGAAAATTGGTAAGCCCGTTATGATTCTTGCAGCATTTAATTGCACTTGTTCAAGCCGGTTTGTTTCTGTCTGATTACAGCCGTCCCAAATCTCGTTAGCATACTCTAACAGTGGTCTGATATAAGTCAAATAAACTTTATTTTGGGTTTCCTTTGAGAACTTATATTTCATTTTTCTTAGAAATGAGACGTGTTTTGTAGCTGATATAATTATTTATTGAGTCTACATGGGCTGACCATTTGTTATGTTTGTAAGTTTCAACGATTTATAGAATGGTGAAGACAATTACCCCCATTACGAAACCACGCCTATACAAATACACTGTAACCTTTATCGCCGAAAAACTGAAAATTTTAAGATGAAAATTGTGATAGTTTTTTATTTCTGCTCAAAATATAGATTGTGGGTACTCGTTAGAACCGCCTCGATGAGGCGGTTCTAACGAGTACCCACACTCTATATTTTAGAACAGAAATAAGAAAAATAAGAAAAATAAGGATTTCCTCTGTAAACCCGAGTATTGTTATATAAAAGTGGGTTTCAAGGGGGTCAAAATTATTATAGGCGTGTTTTCGTGATGCAATCGTGAAATCACTGCAGTTTCCACCTGCTCCTTACAGCCATACGGTAAGGTTTGCCAGTTTTCACCTGCTCCTTACAGCCATGCGGTAAGGTTGACCATTAGTGAGACAATTAAATGAACGACCCTCACTCGTTATGTTTTGTTTGCTCTTTTTTCTTGTGCAATTGTGCAATTTGAGATTGTGGTACTTCCTGGTCTTCCTCATTTTTTTTTCATCACGAAAACACGCCTATATAAATTTGACCCCCTCGAACCCCACTTTTAAATAGTAAAATTGGGGTTTCCGGGGTATACCCTATTTTTCTTATTTCTGCTCTAAAAATAGATTGTGGGTACTCGTTAGAACCGCCTCGATAGGGCGGTTCTAACGAGTGCCCACAATCTATATTTTGAGCAGAAATAAGAAAAATATTACAATTTCTCATCATAAAATGTTCATATTTTCGGCGATAAAGGTGGCAATGTACTTGTATAGGCGTGTTTACGTAATGGTAAACTCGGCGTACCCAATTTGTGGTTTACAAGAGAGTTCATTACATAGGCAACGGTAGTGCATACACTTGTGAACTCATCTTGCCCCTATATGAAATCATGTTTACAAATGACTTTGTTGCACGCTTAATAGTTTGCCGTTTTCACGGATTTGCTACTTTTAATGAAAAACAATGTTTAAAAATTAACTTAGCATGCATAGTCTATGTTTACTGTTATACTGTTCATCAGATGGGTCGACTCATCGATCTTTCCTTAATTACCCATATCAGCGCTAAATTAGTCTGCATTGAAGAATATATCATGAAGTGAAAGAAGATGCTAGGAGATTAGTGCACTTAAAATGGATCTAAAACGGACGGATTTAAGGCAATGAAGAGATACGCAGTGTCTTGCTTTGTTTAAGTGTAAAAAGGATTAACTCATCAGGTGAACCTGGCAGTCATACATTATATATCATAGGTTTTAAACAAATTATCAAAGCGTTGCAAAAGCGGAAGAAAATGTTTCCAATTGCGTTTGGAAACGTCGTTTCAACATCGATGCAACGTTGCATCGACGTTGATATGACGTTTTCCACATGTCGTTTGCCCATTGGACTTATATCCATGACCCTGGAGAGTATGCTGTTTCATTTGATGTCTAGTGTTTTTGTTGCAGCATAATCCTATTCGTTTCTTGTTTGTCCGGTTAGGTCGCTACTTAATCTGTAAATGAATAAAATTTGACACAGAGGTGGTCAAATTCAGCTTGGGTAACATTTGGTTGATATACACACAGTCTCGTGTTCGAGCCTTGATGGGACTGAATCCAAATCTATAGTATCGGTGATATTGGCTTGCGTGGATCTGAGCATATTCTTGATACAAGTGTTTTGAAAATAACTCCTGCGTGATGATAAAGGAGTTTCTGTTAGGGTTCAGTGATATGTTAAGATTAAAGTCCGTTTAACGAAACCCCTTCAAACACTACTTTATGTTTTAAATTAATCATTCGACAAAAATATATATTTCATCGAGCCTGCTTTATATGGACCCGGTTTACCTTCCATTTGTTTGATGTTCGGCCATTTTTTCGTCCAGCCGTCAACAAATGCGTCAACCCTAGTGCCGACTCAAATGTCTCAAGAACTGCTAATAATATTTTGGTGCAAACTTTCATCCATGGAGGGTAAATCTAATGCAAGCATCCATATTTGACCTGGGCTTATATTAATGGCTTTCTTTGTGAAATATTGCGTCAACCCTAGCGCCGACCATAATGTCCAACTCCTTTTCTCTAGAACAATGAGACCTACATTCATTATACTAAATATAAACTTGTTTATTGTATAACTTGTGTCCTACCCCATTGCAAAAAAAAAAAAAAAAAAAAAAAAAAAACAATAAGATATGGAATATGCTTCAAGTCTATTTATCACATAAAGAACAGTTACAGCAACGCTACAGTACACATTTGCTTGTAGGGATTTGTACCGGAATGCAAGCTTCCCCGCCAAAGCATGACCTGTATATTACGCTTCAATTACTTTATCAAACTGTTTTTATTTTGGTCTATTTGTCTTTTTTAAAGACTGCGGTAACACCAGCCCAAGTTATAATACCGTCTACGAATGCTGATTCTCTAATCAATGTAACGTGTTCTTAACCCTTTTTGTACCAAATGGAATCTTCCACCTCATATATAGCAGGAGTCCATTTCAAAATTTAGGGGTGCCAGGTTGTGTTTTCTTCAAAATTGATTAGGAAAATGGATAAACTTTTAGCAAACATTGGAGGCCCTGATCAGACACGGCGTTCTGCGGCGTCTGATCTGGGCATGCACTGTTTGCCAGGGTACCCGTTTTGGGGGTTTCTGGTACTAAATGGGTTAATCATATTTGGATCCTACACGTGCCACATAGCCTCCGGTGGTATTATTAATAATAAAAATAATAATCTCAACCTTATTAATAGAGGGTAACACAATTAGTACTAGTACTAGTACTTATCTTCCGTGTGGCCCTCTTTTCCTAGGTAGGAACCAGAATTAAGCAATGTGGATAAAGTCTCTTTCTCAAGGAAACAACACTTGACGCTTGCGGGGATCGAACCGGCTACCTCTCGATCTCAAATCCGATGCTTTACCATTGTACCACAGCGCTTGATGGAGCTTGTTAGAGACAGTACTGTAAGGACATATGGGTGTATTGTCTTAACTGACCCGAGTGCACATAAATGTTCCTTCGAAGACATTTATGTAACAGGTGAAAAAATACTAATCCCCTTTACCCGGTCGGGGATCGAACCCGGATCGCCGGTGTGACAGGCCAACACTCTACTGCGTCGCTATAAAAGCCGGCTTGTACCGCAAGGCAGTACGAGTGTGCTATATACCCATACCTATGACATTCTCCTCCTCGACATTGAAATTTTGTCCTCGAATTTCTGAGAGTCCGAGAATCATGTGAAATGATACTCAAAGAGTTCTTATGCACAAGTGGGTTATTTACGGTGAGCGTCAAATGAACAGGTGAAAATGCTAATCAACTTTACCCAGTCGGGGATTGCAGTGACAGGCCAACACTAGACTGTGCCGTTATAAAAGCTATATGACACTTATATGAATGGGCCCGAAATTTTATCTGTATCATCATGGGGCTTGGGTATTTTGAAGTTTGTTTCGGCTCATTAGTTTGGTTAACTTAGAGTTTCATAGACTTATAATGGGGAAGATAAATGGCATTTACTGCTAAGCATTTGCAGCTGCATGTATTTTGAGATTTTTTATAGAAATGTTCCTTGAGTAAATGTCTTTCAGCCATTTGCTTTTATGCCAAACCTGGGGGCCATGCCTTAGAAAACATTCAGATCCCCACCCATAAACCATGTATATTCTTTTTACTTTTACTTGTGATAAGACGCATTCGGTGACAACAACCTGGGGATCCCCTGGGTGCGTTGTGGCCATGCCCCACCCACTCCACTTCGTAAAAGACCCAGTGTCCCAGATACCTTTGAGATCCCCATAGACCTTTCTTAATATTATAGCTCATTAATATTAATATATATCCAGAACGAGGCTAAGCTGGCAAACATACTTACAGGCTGGCTGAGATTACTAGCAACAGAATGTAAGCATCATGTAATGAAAGAGGTCAAGCTAGAATATTAATTCCTTACATTACTTTTTTCTTTAAATCCAAAAATTCATCTTCAGGAGAAAGTCATATAAGTTAAGGGAACAAGTGTTTCAGCTTAGGTTACAGATGCTGGTTCTCTTACTTTATTCTCTTCTAAGTTCCTACTTTTGCTTAAGTGTTTTGACACAATGCCCATTTTGTTTTGCTCTTTTGACTTATCAAACAAATTCATGGGAAATAACCATGTTAAGATAAGAAATGTAAACAATTACATATCACATTTCCTATGGATAGTGTACCGCACTTCTTCTGATTAAGGCACCTATCTATTTAAGTGGCAATTTGCTTCATTAACGGAGAGCGTTTTCACTAACATCACATTGTATACGGCTGACCAGCTTTAGTATTATATGAGCCCGTGCATCACAAAACAAAAGTTGAGCTTATTGAGGCTTATTGAGAATTAGAAAGATCTAATTCAAGGTAATGTTGGTTGGTGCCTGATGCTCTGTCTCTGGTTGGGCTCATCGGAGTCTAACTGTTGGTTTTCTTTTGCTCCAGCATTTCAGTGGTTTCTTGCTGTCGAGTCCTCACCGTTGTCTCACCTCTGTGGTTCTTTGATTATTTGTGTTCACGGAGATGTTGCACTGATGAGTTAGGAGGCCTTCATGCGGACTGAACAAATTATTTGTCTAAATCGCGACGGAAGTAAGGGCGAGGATTGTGGCCACGTAAAATCGATTTAAGCCCCCCCCCCCCCCCCCCCCAGTGGAAATCTTTCCACTGACCGTTCCAAGGCGGTTCTTCTGTGGCGATTTATTTATGTTGTTGTTTGTTACTTACTGTGTGTATCACTTGTGTCTTTTTATTTTGGATGGCCATATGTCCATTTTGTGGGAAAGTAACTGTCCTTATGGCCTTCCTTTGTTTAGGTTTCCATTATGGTCTGGTCGCTTAATGTTTGTGTTTCTTTCCCTTTGGTGTCTTTGATGGATGGAGTAAGTTAATTGTATCGATTCCTGATCTTTGTTTTACTTCTACTTTGCAACTGGTGAAGACTCATTTCAGACTGCGCATCTACACAGTCTGGTCAGGACCTTCAATGATGACAGGATAGCCAATTGTCCATTTTGTGGGAAAGTAACTGTCCTTATGGCTTTCCCCTAATGATGTTTCCATTAGGGTTTATTTACTTAATTAATAGAAGAAATAGGTGGGCTGCATGATGCTTCCATGCAAGGCTGAAACTAACCGCACATGAGTACTGATAAACCATTTAGAGGATCTAAGCATGTCCAGGCAAAGCGATGGGACCGTCCATGCTTATAAACCCTATTTGTTTCATTGGGTGACAGGGCTTGAGATTTCAATTCATCTCAATCATCTCAATGTCGGGTAAAAGTCCCACAAAATTGAAAGCAACATCTCCAAAATGACCTGTACAGTGTTGACGGGGATGTTAAACCACAACTCAAACAAACCAATCAAATTCATGTTCATATTTCTTTCCCTTTGGTGTCTCTGATGAGAGGTGTGGGTTAATTGTATCGATTCCTGATCATTACCTTCACTTCTATCTTCTGTAGCCTGTAGACTATGGAAAAAGAGGTAAACAACAATTCCTACCCAAGTGGAAGGATGTACCCTCTAAGAAATGTGTATTAAACGTGGGTTATAAAACAAATGCTAATGAAAGGGTCACGGTGCACCAAATAAACGGTTTCCTTGATTCGCCGGTATGGAGTCTAGGTTTTGCAATTTGTTCAATATCATTGAATTCACTAGGAGAAACCTTTTTTTTTTTTTTTTTTTTTTTTTGCTGATCTGAAAGTGAGAAATGTGGAGTCTGATGCCTTTTGCAGTAAACAATTTACGCAAAATGAAGCATTCATCTACCATCACATCATCCATCCCTTGGTTAACGCAAGTCCAGCAGGCCAGATAATTTTGTTATTTCAACATCTGACATGCAGTCTTTGTAAAAAGAAGACATGATTTAACAGCACCATGAGAAAGAGGCATGTGAAAGTGTAGGTTCCTATATACATGTAATTTGAACAGGACTGAACGTTAAAAACTAGTGAAGAAGGCTGTTGAGTTCATATCACAGCAGCCTGCTGCTATTACCCTGGTTCTCGGACACAACTGCTTAAAGAGGTCTGGCATTAGCTCATGGATAAGCCCCTAGTGACAATTTGTCTGCTTACTTTTGTTACTGAGCAATTGAAGTGAACACGTGACTTAAGTCTTGCAAAAGGAGGCCAACCCGTAACCAAAACGTAAACATGATAAAATGATAAACTCATCTATATAATATTATATATAAAAACACACATCTTTTACACCTGGCTAAACCTACTTGACATCTAACTGGTCATGTAGAAAGCACTTTGCATGTTTGAAGCACTTGGCTCAATGCATTTAGTAAAAGACGGAACAGCTTGTCAGAAGGAAACCATGTGTAAAAGTTTTTCAAACAACTGTCTGAGGAAAATCTTGCTACACCCAAACTTTCTAAATATAGCTGTTGTTTAAGTGTTTGTTATTCTGTCCTGGCTGACACAATTTTAATGTGGCAGTTGTTTGTTCATCCAGACCAGGCCGGCCTCGGTAGCTCAGTCAGATGCGCGTCCGACTGGTGATCAGGAGGACACGGGTTTGATACCTGTCGGGGTCGGCAACATTCTTTCGTGGCGATAGATTATGAAATCTTTTCTACGGTCATTCTCTGCCTTCCGCTGATTCAAGAAGGGCAGTTGTAAGTTTTTAGAATGTGCACTGTACTGGTTAACTGCTTACGTATAAGCCTGCCCAGGAAAAGTGTTGATAGGTTAACTGACTGGCTCAAAAATGACATAAATAGTGGTGCCTGGGTCGTTAAACTCCTATACAAACAATCAAATCATCCAGATCAGCCATATATATGTACATGTTCTGCACAGTCGAGCTCTTAGACGCGATGGCTTTACGTGGCATCTTTGGATTTTCTACGGTAACATAAAGATTAACAAATAACCCATTTTGCACTAGAAACTCCAGAATGGGATACTGGCAAACACTGCTGCTGCATAATGCTGTGTCTGATCAGGGCCTACACTGTTTGTAAAAAAATCAGCTGTTTTTTGCAAATTGTTCAGCTATTGTTTTGTTTTTTGTTGTTTTTTTTTTTTTCAAATAAATCTTCAAAGATAATACCACATGGTACCCCTAATTTTTGAAATGGACTCCTGCCTAATATAAGAAAGAAGAATCCATTTGGTACCAAAAAGAGTTAATATCAATTCTGGAATTGCTCCACTTTAGAAATAAAAGACAGGATATTTTGTTGAAAGGTATTTAAGGTGTTTCTTTTTTTAAAACTTTGCTACAGAAATATTATGGATCATCAGTAATGTTCTAACGTTTAAATAGGACCCTTCATCTTATTTTAATGATAATTTGTTTCCTATACACTTCAATGTTAGCGATTTGGGGAATAGACAAGGCTGTATCATATCTATCATCAAAGTACAACTGGGTATATAACAATGAAAATGAGTTGATTTTGTTTCAGAAAAAAGTAGCAATGGAAGCTTCAGTTGTAGCCATTATTAACTCTACTACTGTTTGCCAGCTTAGCCTCGTTCTGGTTTTGGAATGTAAAACATGCATATAATTTGAAAGGTGACTATTCCTAAACCATATATAATATTGTTGCTTATGGTAAGACTCATTCAGTCACACCAACATGTGGGTCTCTTTGTGCTGGGGCAATGTGCTGGGGTCATGCTCCGCCCCTCAATTTCATAAAAGGCCATACATCTCAGAAACCATTCAGATCACCACTTCATACTCATATATATTCTGTACCTCGTGTTAAGACACATTCAGTCACACCAACTGTGGGGGTACACAGGGGCCGTTCCTCTCCTATCCGCTTCATACAAGGGACTCATATACCATAAACCGTTCACATCTCGACCCTGAAACCATATATATTCTTGGTCCTTATAATAAGACACATTCAGTGACAACAATCTTGGGCATTCCTGAGGTCTGCCGGGGCCATGCCCCAACCCCTCCACTGATTATAAGGCCTTAAATATCAGGAACCGTTAAGATCCTCGTCCCCAAAACCATATATATATTCTTGTTCCTTATGATATGACACATTCAGTGATACAGTGATACCAGCCCGTGCTCTGTTAAGTCCATGCCCCTCCACTTCATAAAAGGTACAGGGTCCACATGGACGGGATTTGTTTGGCAGGTTTTATGATCTGTAAATTAAAATCACTGATGTTGTTAAAATACATTGCTGTCGATGAGCAGAGCCCACCTGAGCTGGCACATGGGCCTCTTGATAAATAATGGGGTAGAAACGTTAGAGATGATACAAAGACATAGTGCCAAATTTAGAATGCATCAGTTGTGATTTGATTGGAACTGATCTTACGGCTGCTTGATCGGAAGGCATATGGACTAAAAGAACTAAATTTCAGTCAATCACCTAACATAAATACCGCTTTTGAACACAAACATTCTTTTAAGCGTTGGAGTAAAAATCTAGAGATTCGGGGCCATCTCTCTCTCTCTCTCTCTCTCTCTCTCTCTCTCTCTCTCTCTCTCTCTCTCTCTCTCTCTCTCTGTTGTACTCACACCCACATCCTCACAAACACACCCACGTTCTGACACATGGGATTGTTCACACGTGTCTTAACGTTGCAGCATTGACAACTTAATTTTGCATACAGCTAATAAGGAACATAAGGGACTTTTAATGCCTTTATTGTTTATTAACCTCTGTATATAATTGGATTTAAACTTGCACAATCGTTCGCAATGCACCAGTTATCACCATCTGAGTCCTGTGGATCCAGTTTTACTGCAAAAGGCCGACCTAGACAGAAAAGAAGAATCAGGAATATAAGCATGGCATATGCAGCTTTCCAGGTAGGTAACAGTTTTGTACTTAGCAACGAAGATGCTTAAAAGTAATAATATTGTTAGTTAAAATATGTTTAAACTTTGATCATTTAATATGGCAATTATCTTAATATTTTAGCTGAAAAAGTGTGGAAAAAGCTTTTACATTTGCAAAAGCAAACACTACTCACACTTTTCAAACAAAAATACCAGAGTATTAGATATTGTATTTACAAGATCAGTTTATATTTTGACCACTAACGAACAACTGGGCACCAGGTCATTACGAACGAAAACACGCCTTTATAATTTTGACCCCTCAAAACCCCTTTTTTGGTTGCAAAAACGGTGTAAGTGCATTCAGCGCTAAAACGGTGTAAATGTACAAACCTTATTTCTTTGCCTTTTAAATGGTAAAGCAGTAAATTAAAGGCACTGGGAAGGTAATAGGTCACATTTTATACATTCTGCGTGGTACTTACATGCTTATTCTGAAAAATCAAGCAGCAGGATTCGATATTTTTGAGGTATTAAAAAACTTTGTGCAAAAATGGGGTAAGTGCACTTACACTGTTTTTGCGCCAACTTCTTTTCCAGAAGTCAGAGCAAAAACGGTGCAACTGACAAAAAATTTCCAGAATGCTGAAATAAATCATGATTGAGGCAGAATCCAGCTGTAGTACACATTTACCAAGTGTGTCAAGTCCTAAGGCACCCATTTATGCCAAAAAACTATTTTGGCCAAAATGTCAGTGACACCGTTATTGCACTAAGCAGACGATATATTATTTTCATATTTCTGCTCAACAACATTGATTGTGGAAAGTTGTTAGAACCGCATCGCCAAGGCGTTCTAACGAGTACCCATAATCAATGTTAAGAGAAATTTTCATTTTTGGTGACAACTTTTTCAGTAGATTTGAATAGGTATGTTTTCGTTTGTTTGTTTGTTTGTTTGTTTGAATCGAGGTTCAATGTCCCCGTCAACACTATTTAGGTCATTTCTGGGACGTTGCTTCCAATTTTGTGGGACTTTTACCGACATTGAGATGAAATGTCATCTCAAGCCCTACAACCCAATGAAACCAAACTGCTTATATGCATTGGACGGTCTGATTCACTCCACTTTGCTTGGGTAGGCTTAGTCACCAGTATTCATGTGTGGTTGGTGTCAGCTCTGTGTGGAATCACCATGCAGCCCAATCTATTTCTCCAAGCCCCGATTGGCGGAGGCGTTGGCGTGTCTTCATGATGAACTTTTATTTTCTAATGTGAAAGGCAAATTGTATAGCTGCCCACTAGAAACAGTCTTGGGGTGTAGATAAAGGAACTAGAGGTCTATCCCAGCAGCAAACACAAAGTGATAAACACATTTACTCATGTCGTTGCGGGGGTTGGTTGGGTGTGGCATGCAAGCTGACATGTATCTTGGGTTACTGGTGCGTCCAAATGATATTGGTTTACAGTTGGACAAGATCTGCTGTCCTTGCAGTAGGTGAGGGAAGATGGGGAATGTTATTGTTTCTTCTGTTTCTACACTTCTATTCAGTTTCCTCTTCTCCTCTGCCCATCACTTTAAACTCATCTTCTATATCCGTGTGTCCCTCCTGCTGCTAACTAACTTTGAGCCTCAAGCCATAATATAATGTTATTAATCAAGTAATTTCATATTGGCCCAGGTACAGGTTCGAGGTCTGCTGTATTGGCCCGAGGCCGAAGGCCGAGGCCAGTACACCAGACCGAGGACCTGTAACTTGGCCAATACGAAATTACTTGATTAATGACAATTTTATTAACTGACACCATAAAAAAACATGATTTATGATTATTAATATTGGTTGACCTTGTGTAATATAGGATAGTCAATTAATAATATATCGAAAAAGTTTTGCAATGTAACAAATTCGTTTGATGGTGAGGCCAAAATCGTTTTCAGGCAGAAAATATGATCCAGAATCAAAATAACTGATAATGTCCCACAGGCGTGTTATTGTAATAGAATGTACCTGAATTACATGCATCATAGGGGAGATTGACGGCTCGGGTACGACAGAACTGGGTTTCATATGCTGCATGCCTAAGACACAGCGGGTTTTAAATCCACTGTCCCTTTTAATATGAAAATACGCCTGTACAAATACACTGTAAATTTTACCGCCATAAAATGATAAAAATAAAATGAAAAATTGTGACAGTTTCCTGAATTCTGCTCGTAATATTGATTGTGGGTACATGTTAGAACCGCTTCATCGAGGTGGTTCTAACGCGTACCCAGAATCTATATTTTAGAGCAGAAATAAGAAAATAAGATTTACCCCTGTAACCCCCAGTTTACTATATAAAAGTGGCAGATTCTATGACGGTTCCAGCGTAAAGGCTGAGAATTTAATTTTATGTAATATTGTTTGGTGCCTGACGCTCTGTCTCTGGTCGGGCCCATCGGCGTCTAACTGTTGGTTTTCCTTTGCTCCAGCATTTCAGTGGTTTCTTGCCGTCGAGTCCTCACTGTTGTTTCACCTCTGTGGTGGTTTGATTTTTGTGTTCTCGAAGATGTTTTACTGATGCGTTAGGAGGCCTTCATTCATTCCCCACCCCCATCATATGCAGTGGAGTTCGTTTCACTGACCGTTCCGAGGCGGTTCTTCTGTCGCGGTCGGTTTATTATTGTTATGGTTTGTGTTTGATTGTGTGTGTGTCGCTTATATAATTTTGTTTTGGATGGCAAGATGGCCATTATGTAGGAAAGTAACTGTCCTTATGGGTTTCCGCTGTTAATGTTTCCATTAGGGTTTGGTTATTTCATGGTCGTGTTTCTTTCCCTTTGGTGTCACAAATTGGAGCTGTTGGTTAATTGTATCGATTCCTGACCATTGCCTTCACTTTTATTTGTGATCGGATCAAAACAGTATAGGCATGTTTGCGTGATGTCTTGCTAGAAGACACATTGCTTTTACCGTTTAAAGACAATTTTTCACGGGATGAGGCATGTTTCTTGTTGGTTAAGTTTACTATCTATCACTCTCTGGGTTCTAAATAATTCTTGGAATTGCAGAATTATATTATGAGGTAGTTTGGTGCTCGTAATTAGCAGGAACACAAATTTTAATGAAGATAAATCACACCAACTGTATGTAAAGGAATAGCTAATTGCGGGTTTGTCAATATTTGTAGACTAATTCGATAATTCTGAGTCAAGACGGAGACAACAGATATTGTGCCTTTAATGATAATATCAAATCGTATCTCAGATAACGTTATGTGTTCCTTAAATGAATATTTTTCGAATTTGAAACGGTATACTGTATTTTTACTTATTTCTTGTTTCAAAAACTAAGAGCGATCCCGGGCATCTCCAGACTTTCGCATGAGCCTTTAAACCGAGGTCCCGTCTCCGTATGACCTTAGCTGTTGGTGGAACGTAAAACTCACTCACTCAAAAACATGGATCGTGGGTACTCGATAGAACCGTCGTATTTACGAGAGAATTAGGCGATATTAACGAGTACCCACAATAAATGTGAAATTATGAAAATATTACAGTTTCTTGAGAAAAAATCCACTTTTTCAGCCTGAAAAGAACGATTTGCTTGCGTTATAAGTAAGACATTGGTATAGAGAGTGCAGAATTGTAACCACTGGCTGCAAAGTGTATTGGTAGGACAGGAGGGTTGGCAATCGGCGATAAACACGACACTTGGAAATTCACAGTTAATATAATTACAACAGTGAAGGTTTTATAGCACTATTTACAATGTATAGGCGTACCCTGTAGTTTGTTCGTTGTAACGAAAGTAACACAGACATTTGCGTGATGATCAATATTTTATTTATTATATTTTATTTTGTTTTGAGGTTTAACGTTCCCGTCAACACTATAAACGTCATTTTGGAGACGTTGCTTCCAATTTTGTGGGACTTTTACCCGACACTGAGATGGAATGACATCTTAAGCCCTGTCGCCCAGTGAAACCATTAGAGTTTATAAGCATGGACGGACTTTATTTTTTTACTATATACATTACAAACATTTTCGTGCAGTAAGGTGACAGTAGGCGTAGCACTTATGAAGTAATCATCTCCTGAATGTAGTTACTAGGTTCACCGCCCCTCCATTTCGGATACCGCACACATATGCCAAAATGGTGTCTTTCTTATTTCTAAATTGGCCCCGCCCATCGGGGCTTGAAGAAATAGATTGAGCTGTATGATGCTTCCACGCAGAGCTGAAACCGACAACACATGAGAACTGGTAAACTTCTTAGAGGTCTAAGCCTGCCCAGGAAAAGTGGTGCGAGTCGGTCCGTCCACATCACGAAAACATGCCTATATAATAATATTATTATGACCCCCTTGAACCTTACTTTTATATAATAAAACTGGGTTTACAGGGGTAAATGTTATTTTTCTTATTTCTGCTCTAAAACATAGATTGTGGGTACTCGTTAGAACCGCCTCGATGAGGCGGTTCTAACGAGTGCCCACAATCTATGTTTTGAGCAGAAATAAGAAAAATATTGCAATTTTTCACCTTAAAAGTTTTGTTTGTTTTTTTTCGGCGGAAAAAATTGCACTGTATTTGTATAGGCATGTTCTGGTAATGCATGCATATAAACTCTATTGGTTTCATTGGGCGACAAGGCTTGAGATGTCATTTCATCTCAGTGTCGAGTAAAAGTCCCTCAAAATTGGATGCAACGTCTCCAAAATGACCTATTCGTGTTGACGGGGATATTAAACCTCGAATCAAACAAACAAAATCTTACCTCTAAAACTTTCAGCCTTTTTATATATTAAAAAACGCCAAGTAATAAATTCGATAGCCCAGCAGTGGATTAAATATGAAAATTAGTTAGATACAACCTGTAACGTTTCATGTTCGACGTCCTTAACGACGACGCCTTTACTTATGGCGGAATATTGACAGTTTTTTTGTAAAAATCGTGAATAAAATGCGTTGTTAATGCCATATGATAAATGGAATTTTGCATTTCTGCTCATGTATTATTGAATTATAAACGAGTTGAGGAAAAGGGATAAAATGCTCAGCGTAGCCTCGCATTTTACCCCGTTTCCTCAGCTCGTTTAATAAATTCAATAATACATAAAAACTCATATATTTCTTATATCTAGTCTAAAAATAGATTGTTGGTGCTCCTTAGAACCACTTCATGACCAAAAAACAAAGAAAACAATGCAAACCCGTGTCCAGTTTCCTTTATATTAAGTGGTGATTAAAATGGTGTCCATTTCACTGACTTGTTAACATGATGTATGAGTCATTTGAGCTTGAGATGCAGTCATGATGTGACAGTGGTGCAGAAATACGTAAAGCAGCGATTTTTGGAATCAATGTCATCATTCGTTTCACGTGTTTAAAGGCAGTTTTTTAAAAGTACAAGCAAATGAAAAATACTTGCCAACGCTTTATGTTTCACTTATTCAATTATTAAAGAGCGTATCATCGATTGTGCTTTAATTACCGCACCTGAAGACAGATCATTGACTTACTCTCGTGTCAGTAGATTGACTATTATTTTCTCGGCCTCAGTGGCTCATTCGAATACGCGGCTAACAGGGGGTCAGGTCTGCTATCGTCATTTTGAAATTCTATCCCCCCAACCAAGAGTAGGACGACTTATTGTCTTTGGTACAAACACCGTCCGTGTCAGCGTCGGCGTAGCCTGTTCGAAGCACTCTATCTACTGAATTAATGATTGGATGCTGGCAAAACTGATATGATTACATTACTAGGAAGGAGAAAATAGTCAAAAAGTTTCGATGGCCTTAACCTCATTTTCGCTGTCAAAGGCTGCCGAAAACTGGTCATTGTGTGGGTCATAAATGGATTGTCTGAACCCTATCTCATGAACGAATTGATGAACTTGCATCATACCAGGTACCATCCAAAGCTTTACTTACATTTTAAGTAAAATATAGATTGTACCGCCTCGATGAGGCGGTTCTAACGTGTACCCACAATCTATATTTTGAGCAGAAATAAGAAAAATATCACAAATTTTCATTCTAAAATCTTCATTTGTTTCGGCGAATAAATGTACTATGTTTTTGTATAGGCGGATTTTCGTAATGACGTCCGCGTTGCTGTCAGTGTTCGTTTAGCAATAGCTGCTGGTCTTCTAGCATGTCTCAGATCCAATATCTTGTTTGGACTCATACAAATGGACCCGTGTCTCATCACCAGTCATTGCGATAACACACCCGTGCGTCACAGTGCATTTTCCACACCTCCAAAACGGTCAATTTTCTGAAGAAAGTTTGTGACATTATTCTTATTTATACTCAAACTCATTGAGGCGGTTCTAACGAGTATCCACAATTGACTCCATTGTGGAATTTTGAAAATATTTTGAGGGTCACTAATGAGGCCTAATTGGCCGAAACTAGTTAGTCTGGCCCAGAAAACATGCACACTCCATATTTTCCAGTTTTGTTGTGTATTCCTTGCTTCCACGGGATAACCCTTTTATAGAATATATTTATATTTTGATGTTTTGGTACTTCTTCAACAGCTGCTGTTCCAGCTGTCGTACATTTCTGTTCATCGGTGTGCAGATGGGGTCTCAGCCAGTGAGCTCTTTAGAATTGTCTTCAGAATGAGGGGTTTGTTTGATTTGAGGTCTAACGTCAAAACTATTTAGCTCACTTTGGAGACGTTGCATTGCCCCTGCCCATCGGGGCTTGAAGAAATAGATGGTCTACATGATGCTTCCACGCACAGATGAAACCGACCCACACACGAGTACTGGTAAAAGGCTTAGAGGATCTAAGCCTGCCCAGGCAAAGCGGTGCGAGTCGGACCGTCCATGCTTATAAACCCCATTGGTTTCATTGGGCGACAGGGCTAGAGATGTCATTTCATCTCAATGCCGGGTAAAAGTCCCACAAAATTGGAAGCAACGTCTCCAAAATGACCTTTACAGTGTTGACGGGGACGTTAAACCTCAAATCAATCAATCAATGGAGACGTTGCTTCCAATTTTATGTGACTTTTACCCGACATTGAGATGAAATGACATCTCAAGCCCTGCTGCCCAATGAAACCAATAGGATTTATATGCATGGAAAGTCCAACAGGCTTTTATATGACCCCTGATTGCAGAAATATTTAACCATTTCAACGCAGCGTCTTTGAATACACAATCACCAGATGGCGCAGTCGATGGTATACCGTCGCAGATACCCTCTTTTTCTATGAATAAAACTAAAGATATGGCAAAGGCATCATTTTTACCTTTGACTTTGAGGCCAACGTCATACCAAAAGTAGCCCAGTGTCATCCACATCAAATGTACTATCCACATGCAAAGTTTCAAAAGAGTAACTTTACTTGTTACAGAGGAAATCCATTTACAAGAAACGTGACGGACACGCAGGCACACAGACACAAACACGGACTGACGACCACTCGACTCTGTTACGAAAACAATATACATGTACCCGATTTTTCTTCGAAAAGTGAGTATAAAAATGAAAAAAAAAAAAAAAATGGTTTGTGGTTTTCGCATATGTTTATACACAATAAACAGTGATGATCGTTCGTCAATTTCGTATTTGTTTTGTACAGGTACCGATATATCCCGTTATTCTCGAGAATAGATTGCGTTTGTAAAAGTTTTTGAACATCCCTCACGTATAAAATAAAGTGAAATCGATACAATAAACCCACAGCTCCCATCAGAGACACCAAAGGGGAAGAAACACAACCATGAAAACTAGACCCTAATGGAAACATCAATAGCGGTAAGCCAAAAGGACAGTTACTTTCCCACATGATGGCCAATTGGCTAGCCAAAACAAAAAATATCAGCGATACGCACACTCAAAGACAAACCATAACAAAAATAAACCGCGACAGAAGAACCGCCTTGGAACGGTCAGACTTCTGTCGCAATTTAGACAAATGATTTGTTCAGTTCACATGAATGCCTCCTAACTCCTCAGTGCAACATCAACCAAACAACCACAGAGATGAAACAAGACAGCAAGAAACCACTGAAATGCTGTAACAAAAGAAAACCAACAGTTAGACTCTGATGGACCAGAGACAAAGCACCAGGCACCAACCAACATTACATAAAACTGCGCAGGAAATTGTGGTTAGATAAACGAAACAGTTCGATAAAATCTAAGTAATGTTAACTGGATCGTTAAATTCGAAACAAATAAAAACTATTTATTTAAATGAATATGTTTTAAGGCTGTTCGTAGTGCATCCAAAAAACTGACACGCCTTTACAATTTTGACCCACTTGTACCCCACTTTTATATAGTAAAACTGGGGTTTACAGGGATAAACATTACTTTTATTATTTCTGCTCTAAAGTATACATTGCGGGTACTCGTTAGAACCGGTCCATAGAGGCGGTTCTAGCGTGTACCTACAATCCATATTTTGAGCACAGATAAGTAAAAGATCACACTTTTTCATATTCAGATATTCTTTTTTTATTTGTGTGTGTGTGTGTGTGTGTGTGTGTGTGTGTGTGTGTGTGTGTGTACTCACATTAAGAGGTATATGGGGTACTTGTGGGTACCAAAATGACATGTGGGGTACGGAAGAATTGTGGGGTATTTTTTTGTACCCCACAGAGAAAAACGTCATTAAACAAGTTTTTGAACTTCAAAGGCCCATAATTATGTTTTACCCCGAGGTACCCCACAAGCACAAAAAACGCACAGAGTTCGACGTGGTGATTTCACACACCTAGTGTGAGTACAATTTTACACTTTCGCGCTACAAGAACTTGTTGATGACGTCACAGATTTAACATCCGGGTATTCTCGTACCAAAATGGCGGCGGTGGCCTAACAGCGAGAAGCAGGTCAGTAATTTAGTAGATATGTTTAACGAGCAGACAGGAAGACGGATTCTTTTCGGCGAATAAAGTGTCTGCAATTTAAATTTATTTATTGCAATGGTTATGGCCCCGGCCGAATCCGCCAATGTCAAGGGTTCTTCCAACAGGTTATCGATATAGATCGTAAGTTGTTGGATGCAGAATCAACACTTTTACAACGTCAAGTTTTAGGCCCAAAACCTGAAAGATAATATATATCCGTGGAAATTAATGGGATTAAATTTTACTCAATTAAAAATGTTTCGCCTTGTCCTCAACAGACTTGTCGGAGCGATTATCGTTTCGCCCGTGAGTCGTTTCGCCCATTAGTCGTTTCGCCCTTGGGTCATTTCGCCTTTTTTCAAGTTAGTTAGAACATGTACAAAAATCATGGCTAAGTCAGCTGATGAGAAGATAAGGCAAACTCTCGCTAAATGTCAGTCAACACTGGAGTCTAATCCAAGGGAGAAAGTAATAACTCCATTTGGATTGATGATACGACAGGTTGATGATATGAAATCGTTAACTGACCTTAGTCTCAATGCTATTGAGCCAGAAGCAACATATTTGGAGTATATGGCACCATCAAAAAGAAAGCCAGAATACTGGAGTAATCTTGGATCCTCAAAGTCAAGAACTGCCGCACAGGGGATAGAGTCAAGAGTGGTCATTGAGAGGCTACTGGAGGGCATAGGAGTAGATACAGTAGTGGCTTTCACTGATGGCTCTTGCAGAGGAAATCCTGGTCCCTGTGGTGCTGGCTCTTGCATGTTTCTACCAAATGATGACACGATAGAGCTCAAACAACCTGTGTCTAAGCTGGCTTCCATTCTCCTTGGTGAACTAGCCGCTATCAAGATGACACTAGATTTTATCCTACAAGAAAAGATGAAAAGAAAGATTGATACAGTTTTGATTTTCAGTGACAGTCAGTGTGCAGTTGGTATTCTACAGTTAGGCTGGGATGACAAAAAGTACAAGAAAACAAGCTCTGACATCATCCAAGTTATGTCAGATTTACAAAGGAATGGGACAGAAGTAAAGATTCAGTGGAGTCCAGGGCATGCAGATATAAGAGGGAATGAGATAGCGGATAGGCTTGCCAAGGAGGCTGCAAAAGAAGCAGAGGAAATGCCAGAAGATATAGAAGATGCAACACAAGCACAAATACAACATGCAGCAAGAGAAGCAGTCATGGGGAAATGGCAACGAAGATGGGAAATATCGGAAAAAGGCAGAAATTTGCATCAATACCATCAAGTAGTCAAACTGAAGAAAATCAGTTTCAAGGGCACAAGAAATCAGAGGGTGATATTGCAACTGCAGAGTGGTTACTGCAGACTCAAAGACTACCTCCACTCTGTTGGTGTGGTTGATGATCCCTCTTGTGCTTGCGGTGAGAGAGAAACAGTAGACCATTTCCTCCTTGATTGTGAACTCTATGATGCTCAGAGAGAAATTATGAGGCAAGAGCTCTTATTAAACTTGGGTACAAGTGCCTTTGACTTGAATACTTTCTTTGACGAACACCAAAACAAAGATGATGAAGAACCAAAAATTCACCGTGAAGACATCTACCAACAATTAGATGTTTTCATATCATCAACAAACAGATTTTAAATTTTAACTGGGGGGGGGGGGGGGGGGGGTGATGCTAGGACATTTCAAGGTAATGGGGTTGTTTGGCGTAAGAGTGATGCAATCATTATTTCTTCTGAAGGACAGGAAGTGGCCGATACGGCTGTACCTGGCCTGACGATATACATACATATGATACATTCATCATACATTATGGGAATGGGTGTGGTTCACATTCAATTACTTCATCTATCTTGATATATTGAAATCATCATTTGTTTACATGGTTATAGCTGGAGGACAGGAAGTGGCCGACACGGCTGTACCTGGCCTTCCAAAAAAAAAAAAAAAAAAAAAAAAAAAATCATCAAACATTATGGGAATGAGTGTGGTTCATGTTTTCATTGTTATATCTGGAGGACAGGAAGTGGCCGACACGGCTGTACCTGGCCTTCAAAATTCATCAAACATTTTGGGAATGATTGTGGTTCATGTTTTCATGGTTATATCTGGAGGACAGGAAGTGGCCGACACGGCTGTACCTGGCCTTCAAAATTCATCAAACATTATGGGAATGAGTGTGGTCCATGTTTTCATGGTTATATATGGAGGACAGGAAGTGGCCGACACGGCTGTACCTGGCCTTCAAAATTCATTAAACATTATGGGAATGAGTGTGGTTCATGTTTTCATGGTTATATCTGGAGGACAGGAAGTGGCCGACACGGCTGTACCTGGCCTTCAAAATTCATTAAACATTATGGGAATGAGTGTGGTTCACATTTAATGAAGTACTACATATTCTTTGATGTATTGTAATCATTATCTATATTCATGGTTATATCTGAACGGCGGGAAGTGGCCGACACGGCTGTACCTGGTCTGAGGATATACATAAATTTATCATACATTATGGGACTGAGTGTGGTTGACCTTTAATTACTACATATATCAATCATTATTTTTGGGGCACTCTGTTGGTTTTTCTTTACAGATTGTTCTCCTCAGATGCAGTGGTATCTGCTGGCATGCTTGCCCGTGGGTCCTGGGGTGGGTGCGGATGCAGCGTAGTCAAAGAAATCTGGAAATGTGATTCATTCTGCAGGTGGTGCGGTTGGAGTGTGTTTGGGCATCGGCCTTTTGTAGCCACTGCCGATATCAAGCCCAGGACCTATGGTGTCCGGGGCAAGTGGATTAACCACTGAGTTATCACGCTCCTTTATTCATCGGTCGGGGCACTAGACTGGATTTTTTTTTTTTTTTTTTTTTTCTCCTACTACAGTGGTGCCTGGTGCCGGGATGATTATTGCTGCAGCCCATGGATGGACCAGATTAAGCGGAGTCAAGAGGATCTAAAAATATGACATGTTTAAATGAGTCTCTCTTAAACATTAAAATATTGGTTTCTTTGTAGGATAGAGGAATGAAGTAGCACGCCATAATAAATCGCCTTATTTGGAGTGCATAACTGACCGGTCTGGCTGGCCCGAACCCTTTGGCCTGGTGTTTGACTCGCTTGCTTTTTGCCCCAGGGTCGTGGGCTCGGTCCCCGGTCGGGGCACTTGGTGTTTTTCTTTACAATTTTTCTCCTCAGTTTGCAGTGGTGCCGGGATGGTTACTGATGAAGCCCAGGAGCGGTGCAGATGCAGCAGAGTCAAATGAAGCTGGAAATGTGATATGATTACATGAGTATCCCCTGAACATTTGAAAATAATAATAATGATAATAATAATAATTGTCTCTTTGTAGGATGGAGTGCAACAATAAATATGTATTTAGAGTGCATGATTAATGGTCTCATCTATATCTTAACCCTGTTTATTGCTGTTTATGTCTGATTTTCATCATGTTGGGTGAAAGAGGGAGGGAAAAAAAAAAAAAAAAAAAAAAATAATCCTCTATACTATGAGTTATTACGTAGACACTACTTGTGAAAGATTATACTTGTGAGTTATCTCGGCCAGTAGAAGGCTTTGAAATGAAATGAAATGAAAGCCCTATTGATTGAGGTTATGTTTGTTTTGGTATGTAAAGGGATTGATGGGGGTATTGGGCGCTCCAGAAAACTTGCCCTAGCTCTTTTGGTGCAGCTAGACGACCTACTAATGGCTACTACTTCAGGTTTGAGGGTCACAATCACTTTATGGTAAGCAAACGGACATGTATAATACTGCTGGACTTCAGCAAGGCGTTTGACAAGGTCAGCCATGAGAAACTCATTTACAAACTCCATAGTTACGGTATCAGAGGCAAAACCCTGAGATGGATCAAGTCTTTCCTTAATGGCAGGTCACAGACTGTTGTCTTGGAGGGGGATTGCTCCGAGGAAGTACCAGTTACATCAGGTGTCCCTCAAGGGTCAGTCCTCGGACCAATTCTGTTCCTGGCCTACATAAACGGCCTGCCAGAAAAGGTAAAATGCCAGGTCCAGTCATATGAATAACGCCAGATGTAAACAAAAAGGTTGACCTCAGAATTAAGTGCAAATTGTTCACAATATAAGAGGTTTTACAACATCCCACATTTTACTCTCATCTAGCTGATAATATCTGACAGGTCTGCAGCCAATGTTTAGATAACACATTTATTTACACCATCACTGAAAATTTTGACTTAATTTAAAAAAAAAAAAAACTGTATCACAAAATACCAGTTGTCCGGGAATTTTGCATTATTTCTAACAGGCTTACAAAGTTGAGCGTGATAGTGGAGCGTGATAGCTCAGTGGTTAGTGCACTTGCCTCTGGTGCTAGAGGTCCCGGGTTCGATCCCCGGCAGCGGCGATAAAATTTCGGTGTCCGAACACGCTCCATTGGCATCATTTGCAGGGATGAATGTCATTAAGTGCACCGTCCTTCGGATCGGGACGTTAACTGGAGGCCCCCTGTGCAGGGAGAACCATCCCCTGTGCAGGTTAAAGATCCCTACCGTAATTACATGATTACTGTGTAGGCTTTCATCCTGCAAAACTGGAGTGTATGTAATATACACCTGCGGTAATGGTCAAATGTGACCGACGCAGTATCAGAAGATAGATAGATAGAAATGACTTCATGAACATCGATACTAAGTCAAGACGTTACTTCGACGTTGACACCATGTTATTTCGAAGGTGTGCGTCTGTAAAGTCTTGGTGGAGCTTGAGATGCCCTTTCATCTCAATGTCGATATGAGTCCCATAAAATTGGAATTAAAGTCTCCAAAATGACCTAAATAGTGTTGACGATGACGTAAAACCAATATTAATTTGAAATCACCCTGAAATGTTCTTCATTCTTTTACACTTAAACCAATCTCACAAAGTAGGCAGGGACCAGTTGTTCAAACTTGTTAGTTAACAATTCATTTAGACTTTAATCATTAAATATGGCAAATATACTAATATTTTTTTTGCTGAATAAATGTGAGTAGCTTTCAATTTTTTCAGCAAAAATAACAAAATTTTAGATACTGCACTTGCTAGAACAGTTAGCAATTTGACCACTAACGAGCTCGTTAAGCTAACGATACTTTGAACAACTGGTCCCTTGTTAGCATAGTGGAAATGCATATGACATATACAAAAGTGTCCTAGAATGTAACCCATCGCCAGCACTAACCATAAACAAATTTTTTTTTTCAATCTCAGAAAACCCTACCGGGGTGCCCAAGTTCTAAATATGAATGATCTTTGATAAGTGACTGTCCAGATACAAGCATTTGAAAATAATAATATTAATAAATAATAATAATAATAATAATAAGACTATTACTAATAATAATAAGCAGTAATGCATATAACCAGAGCTCTACAATCTTCATACATGTACAAGGAGCTAAAACCTGTCCCGAACGAGGACTTAGACTGTTCCCTTCAACTCTTTATATTTTTTTTAGCTGTAAACAAACAGTGTAAAACCTGATTGTATGCCACATTCTGATCTGGGGCTACACTGTTTGCCAACTACACTGTTTGCTAAACCCAACACATGATTCTAGCCCAGATGCTACAGATAGACTTTGACCTCAGCGATAAGAAAAGCCCGGCTAATTTTACTGGATTTAGTACAACTCAGTAATAGGCATAATTGAAAGCTACTGCGCTTTTTTAATGTTTTGGTCTATGGAAAACAATCAACTTATTTATGTATTTTCCACAGCGAATATAAACGTAAAAACTTTCTCTTGGCTCCGTGGCCTAATAGGTAAGAACTCCTACTCTTAATCATTAGATCTCTCACCACTGTGGTTCGATCCTCGCTCGGGTCAAATGTGGGCCGCCAAGTTCTGCAACAGAAGGACAGGTGGATTTTCTCTGAGTACTCCGATTTTCCCCGCCTCTGAATCTATGGGCATAGGTAAATAGAACAAACCCAGGTCAGACGCCGCATAATGTGGGAACTGATATAAGTCTATACTGCTTTTCTAGCAGGATTTTCCATCAAATTCAAAAATAGCATTAGATCAACGAAAGAAAAAAAAACAGAAGAAAAGAGGGAGACCTCGCCCCCCCCCCCCCCCCCCCCCACTCACACCCAGGTGACACCCCTTAAATGATAAATGGGCCTGACAACTCCAATACGCACTGTATATGTAAACGATGGTTTTGTTTTTAACATCCCCGTCAACACTATTTAGGTGATTTTGGGGACGTTGCTTTCTATTTTGTAGGACTTCTTTCCTGAATTTGAAATAAAATGACATCTCAAGCCCTTCCGCCCAATAAAACCAGTATGATTTATATGCATGGATGGTCGGACTTGTACCACTTTGTCTGGGCAGTTTCTAAGCGGTTTACCAGTACTCATGTGTGGTCTGTTTCAGCTCTGTATGGAATTACTGTGCAGCCTAATCTATTTCTCCAAGCCCAAAATGGGCGGGTATCAGTAAACCAGGATTAACAGAGGTAAACATATTTTTTTATAATTCTGCTGTCAACACAGGTTGTGGGTACTTGTTAAAACCACCACGAGCAGTTTCAAAGTTTTAACCAATACTAATAAGTAAAAAAATAAATAAAACAAAATCCCACTGACTCTGCATACATTGCACACCTAAACATTGCCAAAAAATTGCACCAAATAAAGTCTAGTCTGGGTTGTCAATAGCAATACATGTGGTCTAATCTACTTGGCTTAGGTACGGTACCAGATAAACCATGTAATATATACAATGACTACATATACTTTATTTCTATCAACACCAGTAAATCAAGTGCCTCACAGCTGCTCTGCTGTAAAGCCTTTACTAGAGCACCATTTTGAACATTTGTTTACTTCTCAAATTTGAGCTGATTTCTGGGGTTATTCCTATGACTGGGTCAGACTATTTGCCGATGACACAGCTGCATATCTAGCTATAAATAACCTTGCTGAGTCTCAGCAGCTACAAGCTGACCTTGATATCCTACAGGACTGGGAGGTAAACTGGAATATGGAATTCAACCCAGGGAAGTGTCAGGTAATACGTGTGACTAGATCACGATCACCACTCCCTACAGCTTACCCTTTACATGGCCAAACATTGGAGGTGGTCCCCTGTGCCAGGTACTTGGGAGTAGACATTTCACATGACCAGTTTCCTGGAAGCCCCATATTGCCAGAATTACAGGTAACGCAAACAAGTCCCTTGGCTTTCTGCGCAGAAATCTGAAGGCCAAAAACCCTGAATTACGAGAAAAAGCATACAAGGCCATAGTCCGTCCCCAGCTGGAGTATGCTGCTCCAGTCTGGGACCCCCATGTCAAGGATGATATTAATAAAATTGAGATGGTACAGAGGAGGGCAGCTCGATGGGTTCTTAGTGACTACTCGCCATATTCAAGCGTTTCTGACATGCTGGAGAAACTCGGCTGGCGTACCCTCGAGCAGCGGCGTGCAGATTCTCGACTGGTCTTGTTTTACAAAATCATCTATGGTTACGTAGCAGTACCTCTCCCAGTATATATCATACCATTGAATCGTGACTCCCGGCGTAAAACCCACTCATTGGCTTACAGACAACTGTACACCCGGACTGACTACTACAAATTCTCATTTTATCCATTAGCAGTTGTTCAGTGGAATAATCTCCCTCAAACCATCGCTACCCTGACCAGCCTTGACAGTTTTAAACAGGCTGTCAGTCAGGTGTGCCACTCCAAACCCTAAATGTACCACCACTGTTTTTATCCTCACTTTTCTTTCTTCTGTATAATACACTAACACTGTGCACTTTTATTCATTCCTTACTATCCCGCTTGTTTTTTTTATCCTCTACTTTATCGCATGTTGCGGGGTACCCGGCACATAATACTCAGTTGAGGGTGTATGCCGTATGAAGAGATAGATAGATAGTCACTGATGAGGCCTAATTGGCCGAAACTAGCTAGTCTGGCCCAGAAAACATGTACACTCCATACTTTTCAGTTCTGTGGTGTATTCCTTGCTTCCAAAGGATAACCCTTTTATAGAACATATTTGAGCAACTGCGCTACCACCTTTTTGAGAAAGATATTCAAGCTCACATAAGGTCTTTGCAATAAAATGGGATTTATGGCTGTGGAAATGACTGTTTATATTTAAAAATGTGACATATTTTTCCTTCTGCTCAAAACATAGGTTTTGCATTAGAACCATCTAATTGTCTATGTTATAGAATCAGAAATACGAGAAATATATATTTGATACCCTTCTGTAAGTATTGGAAGAAAGAAAGAAAGATTCGAAAACCCATTTTTCACTACATATAAAGTTTGGTTTAGAGGGGGCGTTATTGCATAGACTTGCTAACATGATGTTTTATTTACTTATCACTAAGTAATCAGTTGTTCTTTCTGCACAAATAGTGAAGTGATATAACTGGTTTCATTATTACGTTAATCGTGTTGACGGGGATGTTATCTATCTATCTTCACATACTGAGTCGGTCATATTTGGCCATTACCTCAGTTAAGTGGGTGGCTAAATTTAGAATTTTGCACAAAAAAAAACCATCTCTGGATGAGCCCTTAAAACTATTTACAATCCGAACATAGAGGTATCCTAAAACGCCTACCTCTGAGTCTCAATCTTATACTGGCTACTTCTATTTCACCATCGTCTTCAGGTCCATCAAGCAGCTGTCTCGCTCTGCACCCTCTCCACCTGCTGAATCTGAGTTTTAACATATAGATGCCAAATGGGTGATGCATATTCAAGTTGAGGGTGAACCATTGTTTTATATGCAACATCCTTTGTCTGCCGAGGTGCAAAAGCCAAATTATGTCTAAGGAATCCTAAGGTCCCAGTTGCTTTAGATGTTATTTCAGAGATATGTTGACCCCAATCGAGATGGTCAGTGATGGTGATACCAAGATATTTGGCGGAATGAATCTGCTCCAAAGTTTGCTGGTTAAGTGTGCATTCATACTTAATTTGCTTGTCCTGAAGGTGTTGTGACACCCTAATTGAATGGCATTTGGCTACATTGAACTTCATCTGCCAATCTGCTTCCCATTGTGCAAGTTGATCCAGGTCATCTTGTCAAATGCGACAGTCAGAAGGAGAATATATGTCCCTATACAGGACACAATCATCAGCAAACAAACGGACAGATGACCTGATATTATATGGGAGATCATTGAGGAATACAAAAAGAGTACCGGTCCAAGGACTGAATCTTGTGGGACACCAGATAGAACAGGGACTGGATCAGACCCTCGGCCATCAAGTACAATTTGTTGAGAGTGCCCGGAGAGCCATGAGCTAATCCAACTATGTGTGGATCCTCTTATCCCATAGTAGTCCAATTTGTACAGTAGCCTTCTGTGAGGTACCTTGTCAAAGGCCTTGGCGAAATCCATGATGATCAAGTCAGTCTGTTTGTGGCCATGATTTATCTCTGAAAAAGTTCTTTCTTCCCTAGAACTATTCCTCAGTGCAATAGACTTCCATCTTCTGAGGTGAATGCCGAGACTGCAGCGGAGTTCAAAGCCCACACAGACATGAAAAATTCCCTTCTAAAAGGAAAGGCACTCAGTAGCCCATCAAATTTCCCAATTTGTCAATCTGCGCGCTATTTTTATTCCCAAATTTGCCAAACAAAGTGCTATTTTTCCCAAATTTAATGGCCCCGGTTTCAGATTGGTAGGAAAATCCCTGGTGATACCTGTATTTGGCACAGCCACATTGAGGCTGATCTTGTCATGGCAGGGGAGAAGTCACTTCTCCTTATTTGTTTAGCCTCAGATTGATCAAACGGCTTAAAATCATATAAAATAAACATGTCTTACACCATACTAGGGGCTGTAGACTCAAGGATTCAGCCCTGGGACTCCTACCTTTTGGTTGGGGACTCCTATTTTTTAGCTGGTGACTCCTACTTTTCACCAGGTGGGAGTCCTGGCCCGGAGGTTATAAAACTTTTTTCATGCTCAACTCAGCAGAGCTGAGCATGAAACTTTAAAATACTAAGAAGATGAGCGATTTTTCTTTCTCAGATAGCAGAGAATGTTATTTGAACTGCTCACAAATTTTAAAATGCCAACAATTGTTGGCATTTTAAAATTTGTGAGCAGGAGAAATTTCATGCTCAACTCAGTTGAGCATGAAAAAAAGTTTATAACCTCAGGGCCTGGACTCCAACTTTTAAAATCCTAGTGCATATGAGAACCCTGCATGATATTAATGGGCACCTGTGTTCTGGATTTGACATTAAATATTTTGTATGCTACTTTGCTGCAAAGTCGGACTTGTTTCTGTCAGATACTGCTGGCCCGGGTCTGCCTAAAACAGTAATGATGCGTAATGATGCAAATTGATATGTAAAGATGCACAAAATAATTTATTTTGAAAATGTCTTCTTTTTAGCTCACCACTTCGGCGCCGTGGGAGCTTATAGGATAGGCACTTGTCCGTCGTCGTCTGGCGTCAACACTTTTAAACTTCTCCTCTGAAGCCACTGAGCCGATTGGGTCCAAATTTTATCTGTATCATCCTTGGGCTGGGGGATTGAAAGTTTATGTATTTTTTATGAAAATCAGCTCTTTAGTTTGGTTGCTATGGCAACTTAGAGTTTCCATAGACTTATATGGGGAAAATTGAAAAATGGCATTTACTGCCAAGTCATTGCAGATATTTTGACAAAAGTTTATAGAAATGTTCCATAGGCAATCTTCTATCTGCCATATGATTTTAGGCCTACTGCTCGTTTTTATTGGTTGTCATGATTTGCCTTAACAGGTTTTGTGTTTTTCTATGAAATTTGACCTTTTAGTTTTGTTGCTATGGCAACTTAGAGTTTCCATTGGCTTATAATGTGGAAAACTGAAAAATGGCATTTACTGCCAAGTCATTGCAGATATTTTGACAAAACTTACATAGAAATCTTCTCTTAGCCATATGCTTTTATGTCAACCTGGGGGTCCCCTAGGTTGTGCCGGGCCATTCCCCACCCCCTCCATTTCATAAAATGCCCTATACCTCTGAAAAATTTACAGATGCCCACCCCTAAACCCAGGACTTTATCCAGGTATTTTGGGAAAAGGCCCCTGGGCAAAATTTGGAAAAATTACCGACAAAATACAAAAATTGGGAATACAATTTCATAAGAGAAATGTCAGGATGATGAATTTTGCTCATGATAGTCTATTAATTTGATAGTGAAGCTGAGTGCAATACAGCTGTAGCTTCACTGTGGTGAATTTCATCTGGACTAGCCAGTGTTAACCTGTTACCTCTGATGTTAAGTATTATTTTCTCTGTTCCTTTTGTGGCTTTTATTTTTTCATTTTTCGGGGGAAAAAATATGGTGCAATTTGGAAAAAATTTAGGCTATTTTGCATTGGGAATGGGGCCGAATTTCGGCCCTGCTGAAAAGGCAGAAAATGCCCTGAAACCATATATATTCTTGTTCCTTATGATAAGATGCATTAATTGACATCAACCTGGGGGTCCCCCAGGATGGGCCCCGACCTCTCCATTTCATAAAAGGCCATTTATCTCAGAAACCATTCAGATCCCCACCCCTAACCATATATATTCTTGTTCTTTATGATAAGATGCATTAAGTGACACCAACCTGGGGTCCCCCACGATGTGCCGAGGACATGCCCGACCCCTCCACTTCATAAAAGGCCATTTATCTCAGAAACCATTCAGATCCCCACCCCTAAATCATATATATTCTTGTTCCTTATGGTAAGACTCAATATGTGACACCAACCTGTGGGTCCCCTGGGATGTGCCGGGGACATGCCCCGCCCCTCCACTTCATAAAATGGCATTTATCTCAGAAACCATTGAGATCCCCACCTCTAAACCATATTATATATTCTCATTCCTTATGATAAGTTGCATTCAGTGACACTAACTTGGGAATCCCCCGGGATGTGCCAAGGCCATGCCCATACCCCCCCTCCTGGCCCCCTCCCATCGGGGGTTGAAGAAATAGATGGGCTGCATGATGCTTCCAAGCAGAGCTGAAACCGACCCGCACATGAGTACTGGTAAACCACTTAGAGGATCTAAGCCTGCCCAGGCAAAGCCGTGCAAGTGTCGGACCGTCCATGCTTATAAACCCTATTGGTTTCATTGGGCAGCAGGGCTTGAGATGTCATTTCATCTCAGTGTTGGGTAAAAGTCCCACAAAATTGGAAGCAACGTCTCCAAAATGACCATTACAGTGTTGACCGTAGTGATCGGGACGTTAAACCTCAAATCAATAAAAAAACCAACCCCCTCCACTTGATAAAAGGCTAAATATTACAGAAACCTAACAGATCCCTACCCCTACACCATATATTATATTCTTGTTCCTTATGATAAGACACATTCAGTTACACCAACCCAGGGGTCACCAGGGTGTGCACGGGCCATGCACCACCCCTCGACTTCACAAAAGACCATATATTTGAGAAACTGTTCAGAGCCCCACCTGTAAACCATATATATTCTTGTTCCTTATGATAAGATGCAATCAGTGACACCAGCATGCGGGTCCCCCGGGATGCCACAGGCCATGCCTCACCCCTTTACTTCATTAAAATCCATATATCTCAGAAACTGTTCAGATCCCCACCCCTTAACCATATATATTCTTGTTCCTTATGATAAGACTCCTTCATAATAGGCGATATATCTCAGAAACCATTCACAGGCCTCCGTGGCCTAGTGGTTAGGAGCGCTGACTCTTGATCATTAGATCTCTCACCGCTGTGGTTGGAGCCTCGCTCGTTTCACATGTGAGACGCCAAGTCCTGGAACGGAAGGTCAGGTAGCTTTTCTCTGGGTACTCCGGTTTTCGCCCACCTGAATAATGATCAGCTTGATATGAGTAAAATAATATTGAAAGGGCCATAAAACCAAACCAAAAAAAAAATCTCAGAATCCATTCAAATCCCCATTCAATAATCACATATACGAGGGTAGGCTGAAAAGTTCTGAGCCTGACCAAGAAGCAGGCATCGAACAGCCATGAAATTTTGTATTCATTAAATCCAAACCTTTATTACTTGATTTGACTCAAATGAGTTCATGTTTAACTGCAATAACGTAGAAATTCCAGACCTTGAAAATTGATACTAGCACGTTTTTGAGAAAATGGACAAAATCTGGCATTGTGGTGTCATCAAGTACCTCCATAAAAAGGGGTTAGCTCCTAAGGACATTCATGCCAATTTGGTTGCTACATTAGAGGATGATGCTCCTTCGTATGCAACTGTGAAAAGGTGGGCAGCAAATTTTAAGATGGGCAAGGACAGCCTTGAAGATGATGACCGGTGTGGACGACCCACAACGGCATCAACTGAGGAAACCATCAGCCAAGTGCACCGGGCCGTGATGGATGACAGGCATTTAACTGTGAATCAGTTAGCTAACACTGTTGGCATCTCCCGTGAACAAGTAGAGAACATTCTACACAGTGAATTGGGAATGTCGAAGGTTTCTGCCAGATGGGTGCCACAGCTTTTGACGCCTGACCAAAAGTTGACCAGACTGAACCTGTCACAAGCCAACTTGGCTATTTTTGAAACAGACCAAGATGATTTTCTTGACCGTTTTGTCACTCAGGATGAGTGTTGGGTTCATCACTTTGAGCCAGAGACCAAATGACAATCCATGTAATGGAAGCACCCTGGTTGACCCTCTCCAAAGAAGGCAAAGGTCGTCTCCTCTGCAGGGAAGGTGATGGCATCAGTGTTCTGGGATACCAAGGGTATAATATTCATAGATTACCTTAAAAGGGCAGAACAATTAATAGGGAGTATTATGCAGATCTGCTAAAACAATTAGGAAAAGCAATTAAGGCTAAACGACCTAGAAAATTGACAAAAGGGGTCTTGTTCATTCAGGACAATGCGCCTGCTCATAAATCGGTTGTCCCAATGGCTGCTGTGCATGACTGTGGCTTCACACAAGTTTGTCGATCACCCTCCGTATTCACCTGATCTAGCTCCATCAGATTATTTCCTGTTTCCAAACATGAAAAAGCACTTGGCTGGGCAGCATTATCGGTCAGACGAGGAGGTGATAGCTGCTGTGGAGGAGTTTTTCAGGGACCAAGATGACACCTTCTATACCACTGGGATCCAAAGACTCCAGCATCGCTGGAGGAAGTGTGTGGACAGGAAGGGAGATTATATGTTGAAAAATAAGGCACTTTCAGCATGGACAAACCATTGGATCTTGGTCAGGCTCAGAACTTTTCAGCCTAACCTCGTATTCTTGTTCATTGTTATTAGACACATTCAGTCACCCCCATCTTGTGGGATCAGGGGCCATTTTTCTTCTTGCCACTTAATAAAAGGGCCTCATATCGCCGAAACCATTCAGATCCGCACTGTTTAACTATACATGTAGATACTCTTGGTTCTTATGATAAGACTTACATGTATTCAGTGACAAAAATCTTGGGCTTTTCTTGGATCTGCCATGCCCAAATCTATCTATTGCTTAAAAGACCTTACATCTCAGGAACCATACATTCCCCACTGCTTAACCATATCTATATGTCCCTGTTCCTTTGATAAGACGCATTAAGTGACACAAACCAGGGCTCCATTGGGTCCATGCCCCACCCTCTCTACTTTATAAAACATCTAATATTTCAGATACAGGCCACATGTTTAAATACGTGGCTACCATTGGACAGTATCCACCTGAGCTCTGGTTTATGAAATTTGTCTCTTTGGTTTGTTTGCTATGGCAAGTTAAGTGTTTCCATTGACTTACATTGTATAATGGAGAAAATTAAAAAATGACATATATTTTGTCACACTTTCATTGTAATGTTCTTTTTGGCCTATTTGTTGCCACGGATGGGAAATTGTCAATTGTCATCTATTGTCCTGCAACAACACATTCAAGCAATATCAGTTTTGTCAAAATATCTGCAATCACTTGGCAGTAAAGCCCCCGCCAATAGGGGCTTGAAGAAATATATGGGCTGCATGATGCTTCCACGCAGAGCTGAATCCGGCCCGCACACTAGTACTGGTAAACCGCTTAGAGGATCTAAGCCTGAGCAGGAACCGCGGTGCGAGGCGGACCGTCCATGCTAATAAACCCTATTGGACCGTTTCATTGGGCGACAGGGCTTGAGATGTCATTTCATGTCAATGTCGGGTAAAAGTCCCACAAAATTGGAAGCAACGTCTCCAAAATGACCTTTACAGTGTTGACGGGGACGTTAAACCTCAAATCAAACAAACAAAATCAGAATCTGAAACCACTAAGCTGATTGGGTCCAAATTTTATCTGTAGCATCCTTGGGCACAAGGCTTCCATGGTTAATTAAAATACATTGCTGCCAGTGGGCAGTGGCCTCCTGAGCTCTGGTGAGCGTTGTGGCCCATGGGCCTCTTGTTTATGAAAATCATCTATTTAGTTTGGTTGCTATGGCATCTTAGAGTTTCCATAGACTTATATTGAGGAAAATTGAAAAAGGGCATTTACTGCCAAGTGTTTTGTTTGATTTGAGGTTTAACGTCCCCGTCAACACTGTAAAGGTCATTTTGGAGACATTGCTTCCAATTTTGTGGGACTTTTTACCCGACATTGAGATGAAATGACATCTCAAGCCCTGTCGCCCAATGAAACCAGTAGGGTTTGGTAGCATGGACGGTCCGCCTCGCACTGCGGTTCCTGGACAGGCTTAGATCCTCTAAGTGGTTTACCAGTACTAGTGTGCGGGCTGGATTCAGCTCTGCGTGGAAACATCGTGCAGCCCCTATTGGCGGGGGCTTTACTGCCAAGTGATTGCAGATATTTTGACAAAACTTCCATAGAAATGTTCCATAGGCAATCTACTATCTGCCATATGATTTTAGGCCTACTGCTCATTTTTACTGGTTGCCATGGAAACCAAAATGCGAAAAATTAAAAAAAACAAGAGGGCCCAGAGGGCCCTGAATCGCTCACCTGAGTATCAGTGTCTGCATTCTTGGCCCAAGGGCTATATAAATTTGAATAAACTTGGTAGCGGTCCACTAGATAAGGCTTCAGACAAACTATCAAAGACCTGGGCCTTCTGGTTTCAGAAAAGAAGATTTTTAAAGGATTTCCCTATATAAGCCTATGTAAAACCGGCGGGCCCTGGCGCGTGGGAATTTTTGGCGCCAGAGAAGAAAATTTTTAAAGTTTTTTTCCCTATATAAGCCCATGTAAAACCATAGGGCCCCGGAGCGGGGGCATTTTTGGCCCAAGCACTATATTTTGAACAATCTTGGTAGGGGTCCACTAGATGAAGCTTCATACCAAATATCAAAGATCTGGGCCTTGCATTTCAGAGAAGGTTTTTAAAGATTTTCCCTATATAAGCCCATGTAAAACCAAAGGGCCCGAGGCGGGGACATTTTTGGCCCCAGCACTATAATTTGAACAATCTTGGTAGGGGTCCACTAGATGAAGCTTCATACCAAATATCAAAGACCTGGGCCTTGGGGTTTCAGAGAAGAAGATTTTTAAAGATTTTCCATATACAAGCCCATGTAAAACCAAAGGGCCCCGGGGCGGGGGTATTTTTGGCCCCAGCACTATAATTTGAACAATCTTGGTAGGGGTCCACTAGATGAAGCTTCATACCAAATATCAAAGACCTGGGCCTTGTTGTTTCAGAGAAGAAGATTTTTTAAGTTTTCGGTGAAAACAATCAATTTTCGGCTCCTGTGACCTAGATGTGCAATGGACCGGAACCATTTGAACAACTTTGAAAGGGGACCACCTAAGGATCATTCCTGTGAAGTTTGGTCAAAATCCGATCAGTGGTTTAGGAGGAGATGTCGTTTGAAGAAAAATTTAAGGAAGCACGCACGCACGCACGACGTACGACGGACAAAAAGTGATCCCAAAAGCTCACCTCGTCACTACGTGACAGGTGAGCTAAAAATACTTAAAAAAAATTATCTGAGAAACCATATGCTCTAGGAGGCTGAGACTTTATGAAAATATTCACCATATTTGCCTTTATAGGTTTTGTGTTTTTAGCTCACCTGTGGTGAGCTTTTGGGATCACTTTTTTGTCCGTCGTGCGTGCGTCTGTCCATGCATCCGTCCGTCTGTGCGTCCGTAAACTTTTTCTTCAAACGACATCTCCTAAACCACTGATCTGATTTTGATAAAACTTCACAAGAATGATCCTTAGGTGGTCCCCTTTGAAAGTTGTTCAAATGGTTCCAGTCTGTTGCACATATAGGTCACAGCAGCTAAAAATAGATTTTTTTAACTGAAAATTTTAAAAATCTTCTTTGAAACTGCATGGCCCAGGTCTTTGATATTTGGTATGAAGCTTCATCTAGTGGACCTCTACCAAGATTGTTCAAATTATAGCCCTAAGGCCAAAAATGCCCCCGCCCCGGGGGTCTTTGGTTTTACATAGGCTTATATATGGAAAATCTTTAAAAATCTTCTTCTCTGAAACCGCAAGGCCCTGGTCTTTGATATTTGGCGTGAAACTTCATCTAGTGGACCTCTATCAAGATTGTTCAAATTATAGCCCTAGGGCCAAAAATACCCCCGCCCCTGGGCCCTTTGCTTTTTCATAGGCTACTTGGTAATGTTGGTTGGTGCCTGATGCTCTGTCTCTGGTCGGGCCCATCTGAGTCTAACTGTTGGTTTTCTTTTGCTCCAGCATTTCAGTGGTTTGTTGCTGTCGAGTCCTCACCGTTGTCTCACCTCTGTGGTTCTTTGATTTTTTGTGTTCACGGAGATGTTGCACTGATGAGTTAGGAGGCCTTCATGCGGACTGAACAAATTATTTGTCTAAATCGCGACGGAAGTAAGGGCGAGGATCGTTGCCACGTAAAATCGATTTAAGCCCCCAAGTGGAAATCTTTCCACTGACCGTTCCATGGCGGTTCTTCTGTGGCGATTTATGTATGTTGTTGTTTGTTACTTACTGTGTGCATCACTTGTGTCTTTTAATTTTGGATGGCCATATGGCCATTTTGTGGGAAAGTAACTGTCCTTATGGCCTTCCTTTGTTTAGGTTTCCATTATGGTCTGGTCGCTTTATGTTTGTATTTCTTTCCCTTTGGTGTCTTTGATGGGTGGAGTAAGTTAATTGTATCGATTCCTGATCTTTGTTTTACTTCTACTTTATATTGGGAAAATATTTAAAAATCTGCTTCTCTGAAACCACAAGGCCCAGGTCTTTGATATTTGGTATATGATTTGTTTGATTTTGTTTGATTTGATGTTTAACGTCCCCGTCAACACTGTAAAGGTCATTTTGGAGACGTTTTGGTATGAAGCTTCATCTAATAGACCTCTACCAAGATTGTTCTCCCGCCGGGGTCGGCAACATTCTTTTGTGGAGATTGATCATGAAATCTTTTCTATGGTCATTCTCTCCCTTCCGCTGATTCAAGAAGGGCAGTTGTCAGTTTCTGGCGAAAGAATGTGCACTGTACTGGTTATTAAACCGCTTACGTATAAGCCTGTCCAGGAAAGTGTGGATAGGTAAAACTGACCGGCTCAAAAATGACCTAAATAGTGTTGACTGGGCCGTTAAACTCCAATACAAACAAAACCAAGATTGTTCAAATTATAGCCCTGGGGCCAGAAATGCCCCCGCACCTGGGGCCTTCGGTTTTACATAGGCTTAAATAGGGAAAATCTTTAAAAAATCTTCTCCGAAACCGCAAGTCCCAGGTCTTTGATATTTGGTGTAATTGAAGCTTCATCTAGTGGACCTCTATCAAGTTTGTTCAAATTAAAGCCCTATGGCCAAAAATACCCCCGCCCCGGGGCCTTTTGGTTTGTCAATGTAAAATGTAAAAAAATCTTCTTCTCTGAAACCACAACAAGGCCCAGGTCTTTGATATTTGGCATGATGCTTCATCTAGTGGACCTCTACGAAGTGTGTTCAAATTATAGCCCTGGGGCCAAAAATGCCCCCAACCGGGGGTGGGGGTGGGGGGGGCTTTGGTTTTACATAGACTTATATAGGGACAGTCTTGAAAAATCTTCTCTGAAACCCCAAGGCCCAGTTCTTTGATATTTCGTGTGAAGCTTCATCTAGTGGACCTCTATCAAGATTGTTCAAATTATAGGCCTAGGGCGAAAAATGCCCCCACCTGCAGGCCCTTTGGTTTTACATTGGCTTTTTCAGGGTAAATCTTAAAAACAGCATGGCCCAGTTCTTTGAAATTTGGTGTGTAGCTTCATCTAGTGGACTTCTACCAAGATTGTTCAAATCATAGACCTTGGGCCAAAAATGCTCCCCTGCCCCAGGGCCCTTCATTTTTACATTGACTTATATAGGGAAATTTAAAAAAAAATCTTCTACTCTAGTCTGGGTCTTTGATATTTGTTGTGAAGCTTTGTCTAAATTGTTCAAATTATAGCCCTAGGAAATAGAAGATAAGGCAATGAAAACCTTCGAAAATCTTCGCGTCTGAAAGCAGAAGGCCAAGGTCTTTGATATTTGGTTTGAAGCTTTGTCTTGTGGATTTCTACCAAGATTGTTCAAATTTTAGCCCTGGGGCCAAAAATAGCCCACCCCGGGGACCCCCAGGTTTATATAGATTTATATAAGGAAAACCTTTAAAATCTTGTCTGAAACCTGAAGGCTCCGTTCTTTGATAGTTGGTATGAAGCTTCACTTTTGTTTGTTTGATTTGAGGTTTAACGTCCCCGTCAACACTGTAAAGGTCATTTTGGAGACGTTGCTTCCAATTTTGTGGGACTTTTACCCGACATTGAGATGAAATGACATCTCAAGCCCTGTGGCCCAATGAAACCAATAGGGTTTATTTGCGTGGACAGTCCGCCTCGCACCGCGGTTCCTGGACAGGCCTAGATCCTCTAAGTGGTTTACCAGTACTAGTGTGTGGGCCGGATTCAGCTCTGCGTGGAAGCATCATGCAGCCCATATATTTCTTCAAGCCCCTATTGGCGGGGGCTTATGAAGCTTCACTACCAAGATTATTCATATTATAGCCCGGGGCCAATAATGGCTCTCCCAGGGGCCCACTTGATACACTATGGATCAGGTGAGCGATCCAGGGCCATCATGGCCCTCTTGTTTATGAAATTTAGCCTTTTAGATTTGTTGCTATGGCAACTTAGAGTTTCCATTGACTTATAATGTGGAAAACTGAAAAATAGCATTTACTACCAAGTCATTGCAGATATTTTGACAAAACAAACATAGAAATATTCATTGTGTAAACTTCTCTTAGCCAAATGCTTTAATGTCAATCTGGGGGTCCCAGGTTGTGCTGGGGCCAAGCTCCACCCCCTCCACTTCATAAAATGCCTTATATTTCAGAAACCTTACAGATCCCCACCCCTAAACCATATAATATTATATTCTTGTTCCTTATGATAAGATGCACTAAGTGACACCACCCCCTCCACTTCATAAAATGCCTTATATTTCAGAAACCTTATAGATCCCCACCCCTAATTAAACCATATAATATTATATTCTTGTTCCTTATGATAAGATGCATTAAGTGACACTAACCTGGGGGTCCCCCGGGATGTGCCGGGGACATGCCCCGACCCCTCCATTTCCTAAAAGGCCATTTATCTCAGAAACCATTCAATTCCCACCCCTAAACCATTATATTCTTGTTCCTTATGATAAGACCCATTACATGACACCAGCCTATGGGTCACCTGGGATGTGCCGGGGACATGCCCCACCCCCTCCACTTCATAAAATGCCATTTATCTCAGAAACCATTGAGATCCCTACCCTTAAACCATATATATTCTCATTCCTTATGATAAGTTGCATTCAGTAACACCAACTTGGGGGTCCCCCAGGATGTGCAGGGGCCATGCCCAACCCCCTCCACCTCATAAGAGGTCAAATATTCCAGAAACCTTACAGATTCCCACCCCTAAACCATATATATTCTTTTTTCTTATGATAAGTCACATTTAGTGACACCAACCTAGGGTCACCCCGGCGTGCCTGGGCCATGCTTCACCCCTTGACTTTACAAAAGACCATATAACTGAGAAACTGTTCAGAGCCCCACCCTTAAACCATATATATTCTTGTTCCTTATGCCATGCCCCACCCCTTTACTTTATTATTTCCATATATCTCAGAAACCGGTCAGATCCCCACCCCTTAACCATATATATTCTTGTTCCTTATGATAAGACTCCAATTCATAATAGGCCATATCTCAGAAACCATTCAAATACCCATCCTATAGTCACATACATATATTCTTGTTCATTAGGGCCCCGCACTGAAAGTGTGGGTGCCCTATAGTAATCACTCTGTCCGTCCGTCTGTCTGTCTGTCTGTATGTCTGTCTGTCCGTCCACAAATGTTTTCCTACTCCTCTGATAGCGCTGCCGGGGCCCTAGTCAGTTTCACTGACAGCTCTAGTTGTTATTAGACACATTCAGTCATGCCGTCTTGTGGGGTCCCCAGGAGCCATTTTTCTCCCTGCCACTTGATAAAAGGGCCTCATAGGTCAGAAACCATTCATATCCCCACCCTTTAACCATATATATACTCTTGGCCCTTATGATAAGACGTATTCAGTGACAACAATCTTGTGCTTTTCTGGGATCTGCCATGCCGAATCCCTCCATATCTTAAAAGGCCTTACATCTTAGGAACCATACATATCCCCACTGCTAAACCGTATATGTATCTGTTCCTTTTGATAAGAAGCATTTAGTGACACCAACCAGGGCTCCATCGGGTTCATGCCCCACCCTCTCTACTTTATAAAATGCCTAATATTTCAGATAATGTCCACATGGGTGCTCATTTGGGTATGAGGTTTGTTTGGGACATTAATAATTGGTAGATTTGGATCATATCATGTTATAATAGATGGCTGCCATTGGGCAGGGTCCACCTGAGCTCTGGTTTATGGAATTTGGCTCTTTGGTTTGTTTACTATGGCAAGTTACAGGTAAGTTTCCACTGACTTATAATGGGGAAAATTGAAAAATGACATTAATGCCTTTCAAGATACAGTAAAATTCCGCTATCAAGACTACCGTATTCGTCCTAATTACCGCACATGCTCCTATAAGCGCACACCAAAGCTATTTAGGCCAATATAAAATATATGTGTGGTTCCGGTTACCCGACCGTGCCTAGCTTTTTCCCGCCGACCCTAATTATTTTTTTATCATGAATATTACAAACATTTTATGTGCAAAAACGGTCTTTCAATTTTTCATGGTTAAAGTATTTAAGTACATATTCATCAAAAAGCGCTTTCATTAAAGGACAATCTGGTCGTATTTACGCATGAAAATGGTGTGCGTCTGCCAAAAAAAAAACATCAAAAACATCCGTGTTTGTCTCTAAATAACTGTGAGCCTAGAATAAAAATGCATATCGTAAGCATCGCTATTTAAAAGCTGTTTTTTATCAATTGCCGTAAGCTGTCAGTTAACGGTAAGTGGCCTGTGCTAATCAATAACAATTAGCCAGTTACAGTTCAAATGGGTGAGGGATATGGCACGTGGCTACTTCTGAAGAAGCCGACGCTTTGAAGTAACCCATAATTATAATCCAAAATCTCCAGTACTTAGCACATTCAAGACCGTTCATGCAAGCCAATAGAACCACCACCGGAAACAAAATAAATAAGAAAAAAAACTACTACCAGAGGGTAAAACGTCTGTTGTCTCCTGTGATCAACAGGTATTTTCCATATATCGGTAAGAGAGGCAAAATTAGGAAGCGGTCGGAACCCACAAATTATGAATGCAATTTGTTTTCGGAAGCGCAAGATGCATAAAACCCATATCTCGGACGCATAAAAAAGGACAATGGCGCACATTTCTTGCGGTATGCAGACCATGACGGTATGACCCCTCTCAATAATCAGATTACTTTTGTGACAATAAAAATTATCCAAATCATGTTTTACCACCTGTAGCGATAATCAGACAAGTGTGCACGCTTCAACAAACATAAATAATTCAGACAGCTTGTGTAAATCTCTCAAGTATTTTCACTATCTCCATGAACAGAAAGCTAAGCCTTCACAGATGCGCAGGATGATCGTAGTCTTCGCTGGTCACACATATAGTTTTTTTTCATGCCGCGCTTAATTTCCCGCCGTCATTTTGAACGTGCATTTGTTGCAGTCTGAAATTTTCCCACGTTTTTCAATAACACGTCATCGATAGTTTGCACACACGGTCTTCGCATCCAATTTTGGGAAAACATGACAGTAAAACTGTGCGACAGGTGAAGTCACAGATCATCAGCCTGCGCAGTCTTATCAGTCTTTTATGGATGGAGTAAGTTAATTGTATCAATTCCTGATCTTTGTTTTACTTCTACTTTGCTCTTTGTTCAAACCTGTTGTACTATGGTTTCTGGGATATGCGGATCGCAGCAAACGAAGAGCTCGATGTACAGGCTGATTTTACGCTAAAAGAATTTTTTTTCGTGAGTGCAGGAAGCAGTTTAACATGTAATATATGTCCGACAAAGACGGTAGTTAATGAGCTAGGATGTCATATGGTGGTGACATCAGAAATGCTTTCCGAGAAATGCACTGAATGCGTATGCGCGCACAGAAAAGACTCAGATCAGCTGGAAGTTCTGCACAGTCTGATCTGAGTTTATTGCTCACAAGGTTTCATTTCTCGGAAAGTTTAGACACTCGCCGTTCAGACTGGCCGCAAATGCTCATGATAACACTGGTCAGGTAACCTTTCACATATAATCGTTTAATTGGTATCACTTACATGTACACTGGTCATCAAATCTTAAAGAGATAATTTGGAACAATAAACAGCGGGATTAGCGGTAAACCATCAAACAGGCAACAATCTATTGCTAAAAAAAGTGTCTAAAATATCCATTCTTTAAACAGGCATGACGTTGTTATATTTTGGTCATTTGATTTGAGGTTTAACGTTCCCGTCAACACTGTAAAGGTCACTTTGGAGACGTTGCTTCCAATGCTGTAGGTCTTTTACCCGACATTGAGATGAACAGACTCAATAAAACCGAGTCTGCTATTTTCGTTTATTTGGTGTATTCTTTGCTTTCGGAGGATCTAACTATTCAGAACTTATTTATCCCTGCTCACCCTTGCATGCCCCTAGTTAAAGGGGAAAGCAGACTTAACTGGGGATATATTTTTTCCCAATCTCTGCTCCAGAACATGCATGTACATTGTGGTTTCTTATTACAACCACCTCAATGGCATGGTTCTATTGAGTTTCCACACTGTACAAGTTTGGATTGAAGTCATGAAAGAGGCAGTTAGGGAAACATGCAAATATGATGTAGTGCACACATGTGTGTGGAAATGTTGTTTATGTTTTTTGTGCAATCAAGATCAGCGACTTAACTTTTAAAATGAAGGATTTTGGACTCCTGTTTTCAGAACCATCTATCTATCTATCTATCTATCTATCTATCTATCTATCTATCTATCTATCTATCTATCTATCTATCTATCTATCTATCTATCTATCTATCTATCTATCTATCTATCTATCTATCTATCTATCTATCTATCTATCTATCTATCTATCTATCTATCTATCTATCTATCTATCTATCTATCTATCTATCTATCTATCTATCTATCTATCTATCTATCTATCTATCTATCTATCATGTTCAGCTTTAAGACAAAGAAATACAGATACAAATGGCACAAGGATTACGATTTGAAAAGACTATATAAAATAGTTTCTGCTGGTGCTAATTGCTGGATGTTTAATTTGCAGCATTAAGCCGTTAAAAGAAACTTTCTGATATATCCGTTTACTCTGTCATTTCATCTTGATCTTTTGAACTTTTACATTTATCTTCAATGTATATATGGTACAATAACAGTTATAAAGCAACCTTCACTAGAACAGCAAGTCCAAAAGGCTGACCTTTTGAAAAAGGCAAACACATACCGGTACACAGGATGTCCAATCAAAATACTTTGTTCTGACTGAAGAACACCCTTTTTTGTAACAGTTAGGACAATATGGATGAAAACTAAGCATTATTTATTATACTTTTATTTGTTTACAATGTTTTCAAGTACAATTATACAACAAAAGCAAAACAATATAACAAAAATAAGTGCGGTGTGTAGCATAGTATAGAAGGTGAGAAAAAAAATAAAAATAAAAAATAAAATAATTTTCCTACCTACCTACCCTATTTTTGAAAACCATGTAATAGGAACCACACATATAGTTTGTTTTGGCCTTATGAAAAGGAAATGCCTAAGCGCACACTTTACAGTAACCTCCCCTTGAAGCTGTCACAGTAAATCTATAAAAAAACTTACCATTATTTCTTCAACAGTGAAGGCAATGCTTAAGTATCCTTTTCCATCCTGTTAAATATCAGTATGCATCATCTCTGAAGCTATTTTTATACCCGCTTTTTCAAAGAAAAATCGGGTATATTGTTTTCGTACCACAGTTCACTCCGGTGTCAGTCCATCTGTCCGTCCGTCTGTCTGTCCATCCGTCACGTTTCTTGTAAATGGATCTCCTCTGCAACCACTGAAGTTACACTTTTGAAACTTTGCATGTGGATAGTACATGGAATGTAGATGGCAGTGGGCAACTTTTTTGTGACCTTGACCTCAACATGACCCCAAGGTCAAAGGTCAAAAATTATGATTTGCCATATCTCCTAAACTATTGGAGTTACACTTCTGAAACTTTGCTTATTGGATGGTCCTTGGAATATAGAATATGTCAGGTTACTTTTGGTGTGACCTTGACCCCAAGGTCAAAGGTCAAAAAGTATGATTTTGCCATATTTTCTAAACTATTAGAGTTACACTTCCGGAACTTTGGTTATTGGATGGCCCTTGGAATATAGAATCAATTTGAATACTTTTGGTGTGACCTTGACCTCAACATGACCCCAAGGTCAAAGGTCAAAATTTATGATTTGCCATATCTCCTAAACTATTGGAGTTACACTTCTGAAACTTTGCTTATTGGATGGTCCTTGGAATATAGAATATGTTGGGCTACTTTTGGTGTGATCTCGACCCCAAGGTTAAAGGTCAAAAAGTATGACTTTGCCATATCTTCTAAACTATTGGAGTTATACTTCTGAAACTTGGTTATTGGATGGCTGTTGGAATATAGAGTGAGTGAGTGTTTCAGTTTTACGTCCCACCAACAGCTAAGGTCATACGGAGACGGGACATCGGTTTAAAGACTCATCCGAAAGTCTGGAGAAGCCCGGGATCGAACCTGCGACCCCTGGTTTACAAGGCGAGTAGCGTAACCACTCGACCACGGAGGCTTCTGTTGGAATATAGAATAAATTGGGATACTTTAGGTGGACCTCAACATAACCCCTAGGTCAAAGGTCAAAAAGTATGACTTTGTCGTATCTTCTAAACTATAAGAGTTACACTTCTGAAACTTTGCTTATCAGTTAGAATGTTTTTTACACCATTTTTAACTTACATATAGTTTTGGCTAGCTAATACATAGTCATTAGTGTTAGTAATAGAAAAAGTGGGTATTTGCGATGGTTTACCATCGACTGCAGATCTAGTTTTGTATTAAGTGTGTGCTAATTAGGTAGATTTCTCACCATGATTTTTTGACACGATTTTGAAAAAACTAAGGGCACGGTGCGGTAATTAGAGCCAATACGGTAATTCTGTTTTTTAAAAGCTTATTTAATAGGCTGCAGTTATTCTTTCTTTGTGTTTTCTACATAATAGTGTCCTCTGATCAGAGACCACCTTTGGGACTGTTCAGTTGTGGTTTTAAAGACCAGTATGAACAATCCCAAAGGTGGTCTTAATATAGGAATTTTACTGTATTTTGTCACACTTTCATAGAAATGTTCCTGTAATAATGTTGTTTTTGGCCTATTGGTTTCCACAGATGGAAAATTGTCATTTGTCATCTGTTGTTCTGCAACAACACATTCAAGGGACATCAGAATTTGAAGCCACTAGGCTGATTAGGTCCAAATTTTATCTGTAGCGTCCTTGGGCAAAGGACTTCCATGGTTAATTAAAATACATTGCTGCCAGTGGACAGTGGCCCCATGAGCTCTGGTGAGCATTGTGGCCCATGGGCCTCTTGTTTGTATATTTTTAGCTCACCAGAGCCGAAGGCTCCGGGGGAGCTTATAGGATAGGCAGTTGTCCGTCGTCGTCGTCGTCGTCTGGCGTCAACACTTTCAAACGACATCTCCTCTGAAGCCACTGGGCCGATTGGGCCCAAATTTTATCTGTAGCATCCTTGGGCTGGGGGATTGAAAGTTTGTGTTTTTTATCAAAATCCGCTCATTAGTTTGGTTGCTATGGCAACTTGTAGTTTCCATAGACTTATAATGGGGAAAATTGAAAAATGGCATTTACTACCAAGCCTCTGCAGATATTTTGAGAAAACTTCCATAGAAATGTTCCATAGGCAATCTACTATCTGCTGTATGATTTTAAGCCTTCTGCTCATTTTTATTGGTTGCCATGGAAACCAAAATGCAAAAAAATAGACAAAAAATACTTAAAAAATCATCTCCTCAGAAACCATATGCTCTAGGGGGCTGAGACTTTATGAAAATATTCACCATATTTGCCTTTACAGGTTTTGTGTTTTTTATGAAATTTGGCCTTTTAGTTTTGTTGCTATGGCAACTTAGAGTTTCCATTGACTTATAATGGGGGAAAACTGAAACATGGCATTTACTGCCAAGTCATTGCAGATATTTTTACAAAACTTACATAAACATGTTCCTTGAGTAAACTTCTCTCAGTCATATGCTTTTATGTCAACCTGGGGGTCCCCTAGGTTGTGCCAGGGCCATGCCCCGCCCCCCTCCACTTCATAAAATGCCTTATATCTCAGAAACCTTACAGATCCCAACCCCTAAACCATATATATTCTTGTTCCTTATGATAAGATGCATTAAGTGACACCAACCTGGGGGTCCCCCGGGATGTGCCGGGGACATGCCCTGCCCCCTCTATTTCATAAAATGCCATTTATCTCAGAAACCATTCAGATCCCCACCCCTAAACTATATATATTCTTGTTCCTTATGCTAAGATGCATTAAGTGACACCAGCCTTGGGGTCTCCCCGGGATGTGCCAGGGACATGCCCCACCCCCTCCACTTCATAAAATGCCATTTATCTCGGAAACCATTGAGATCCCCACCCCTAAACCATATATATTCTTGTTCCTTATGATAAGACACATTCAGTGATACCAACATTGGGGTCTCTCTGGGGTGTGCTGGGGCCATGCCCCACCCTTCCACTTCATCAATGCCATATATCTCAGAAACCATTCAGATCCCCACCCCTAAACTATATATATTCTTGTTTCTTATATGATAAGACGCATTCAGTGACACCAATCTGAGGGTCCCCTAGGATGTGGCGGGGCTTATGCCAAACCCCCTCCACTTCGTAAAAGGCTGAATATCTCAGAAACCATTCAGATCCCCACCCCTAAATCATTTAAATTCGTGTTCCTTATGATAAGACGCATTCAGTGATACCAACCTTAGGGTCTCCCTTGCCGCACGGGGCCTATGCCCGACCCCTCCACTTCATAAAAGGCCCAATATCTCAGAAACCGTTCAGATCCCCACCCCTAAACCATATAAATTCTTGTTCCTTATGTTAAGATGCATTCAGTGATATCATCCTAAGGATCTCCCAGGCCGCACCAGGGCTATGCCCCAACCTTCCACTTCATAAAAGGTGATATATCTCGGAAACCCTTCAGATCCCCACCCCAAAACCATTTATATTCTTGTTTCTTATGAAAAGACGCATTCAGTGACACCAATCTGGGGGTCCCCTAGGATGTGCCAGGGCTATGCCCCACCCCCTGCACTTAGTAAAAACCCAATATCTCAGAAACCATTCAGATCCCCACCCCTAAAGCATATAAATTCTTGTTCCTTATGATAAGACGCATTCAGTGATACCAATCTAAGGGTCTCCCGGGCCGCACGGGGGCTGTGCCCCACCCTTCCACATCATAAAAGGTGATACGTCTCGGAAACCATTCAGATCCCCATCCCAAAACCATATATATTCTTGTTTCATATGATAAGACGCATTCATTGAAACCAACCTGGGGGTCCTCTGGGATGTGCCCGGGCCATGCCCAACCCCCTCCACTTCGTAAAAGGCTCAATATCTCGGAAACCATTCAGAACCCCCAACCCTAAACCATATATATTCTTGTTCCTTATGATGAGACACATTCAGTGATAGCAACCTAGGGGTCTCTGGGGGTGTGCTGGGGCTATGCCCCACCCTTCCACTTCATAAAATGCAATATATCTCAGAAACTGTTCAGATCCCCACCCCTAAAATATGTATATTTGTGTTCCCTATAATAAGACTCATTCACTCACATCAATGCGTCTATGTGCTAGGGCAACCTGCTGATGCCATGGCCCACGCCTCTACTTCATAAAAGGCCATATATCTCAGACACCATTAAGATCCCCACCTCATAATCATATATATTCTTGTTTCTTATGATTAGACACATTCAGTCACACAAACTTGGTGGTCCACAGGGGCCATTCCTCTCCTCATCATTTCATAAGAGGGCCTCATATCTTGGAAACTGTTCATATCCCCACCCCAAAACAATATATTTTCTTGGTCCTTATTATAAGACCCATTGAGCGACAACAATCTTGGCTTTCCTGGGGTCTGCCAGGGCTATGCTCCAACCCCTTCGCAGCTTAAAAGGCCTTATATCTCAGTAACAGTACACATCCCAACCCCTAAACCATTATATATGCATGTGCCTTATGATAAGATGGATTCAGTGATACCATTCAGGGCTCTGTTGGGTCCATGTCTCATCCTTCCTCCTCATAAAAGGCCTAATATTTCAGATACAGAGTCCACATGGGTGCTCATTTTGAAATGGGGGGTTTGTTTGGGAGACTTTATAATCAATGAATTAAAACCTGAAACCATACATGGCTGCCAGTGGGCAGTGTCCGCCTGAGTTCTGGTGATAATTGTGGCCCATGGGCCTCTTGTTTGTTAGTGAAATGTAGTTTATTTATGTGTTATGCACAGGAGGCTTGTTATACCGATCAGGGACTCTTAATAAGTGATCGTCACAAATGGATTTGATTACAGGGTTCTAGGCTTCCAGCACAAAATTTATTCACGATCATCAGAATGATAATCTTACATGTAAACCGAAACCAAACTGTTCTTGAAGCAAATTATTCTATTATTAAAAAAGGCAAGATAGATGAGTGTTGCATATATATCTGTTATTCAGGCATTTGGTGATGAGACAGAAAAGAATAAAGCCTTTGGATAAAGCAAAGGAGTACTTCAAATCCAGCACAGATCCAGATGGATTTGAAGTGCGATTTGTTAATGACTACATTGGTAAGTCAGTTCATGTTGCTTGCTCAAAGTAATTCTTACTTAACAAGGAAGTATAATAAATAAATTATGAGGAAGCAGGGCTTTATCCAGGTATTTTGGGAAAAGGCCCCTGACTTAAATTGGGGAAAAATAGCAAGAAAATTACTAAATTTGGGAAATTAGAGACAAAGGTAGTGAACTTGGGAACAAGAATTACTGCTTCATTCAAGCAACCATATCTTTCTTCTGTGATTGTTTACTGGTCTGATGTTTCAGAAATGACTGTTTGAAGTTTCAGTTAGCAATTCAGTGTCTCAGAAGATGTTTCTTTGTGTTGTTTTTTTTTTTCTCTCATCAATTTGGGAATTTTTTAATTAAATTGGGAAAAATAAAGGCTATTTTCAGTTGGGAATGGGGCCCTTTTTCGGCCCCTGAGGAATAGTAGAAAATCGCCTGAAGTTCTGAAGTAAAAAGCCCATTTTCAATCAATAACAGTTTTATGCAGGTTATGCAACATAGTACTTTTGCTTAGTCCAGTTGTAAGTTTGTGCATTCGAAACACTCATTTCTAGACAATTATAAGCTAGCTTATAGATCATAGGAAGCATATTGATTTTGGTTTATTGCAAAACCCTTATTTCCAGACAGTATCTTTAGAAAGTTGGTTGCAGACTCCCGAAATCAAATGTATACACCAGTTCCCAGGGCACCCACATCACCATTTTTGGGGCCAATACTCCCCCTCCCAAAAAGTATGTTTCTTTCCCCCCTCAAAAGGTTTGAAATCCCCCCCCCCCAAGCAGAATAAATGTAAAAAAAAAAAAAATTATATATATATTTTAATGGTCACAATTAATGTAAAAATGTGCGTAGCGAAGAAAGCAGCTTTAGGTTCTCTGCAATTGGAAACTGATTTCAGTGAAATTAGCTATGCTGATTTTAAACTTTATATTTTCTTGTTGGGATTCAGAAAAAAGGTGCCTGTACCAGATCAGGGATTTTCCTACATTTCATAATCAGGGTCCAGGGGCCGCTGGGTATGGGAAAAGTAGCTCGCTAATATTTAAAGTTGGGAATTTAAATCGGCTATACCTTTGTCAATTTTGGTTTGATTTTCATCAAAATGTAGCACAAAATCAGAAATTGGGAAATTCGTTGTAAAATTTGGGAATATCTGTCTCTAAATTGGGAAAAATAGGGGCCGATTACCGGACCCAAATTTGCACTAGGAAAATCCCTGCAGATAACACACTTTACTTTAGCAAAATATGAGCAACAGCTTCCATGGCTTTACTAAAATACTGAAAAATCTGAATACCTGTAGTAACAGTGCATTATCAGATCCAGTGCTCAAAAGGGCATTTAACGAGTTCTACTTGAGGTATCAACTTGCAACATTATGTATGTGTTTCTCCTATGGAGAGGAAGGTTGGGATTGGTTTGAGGCTTGATTCCATGGTGGGTGGAGCTACTGTTACTAAATATAGAAAATTTTCTAGTTCTATTTGAGGTATTGACGTGAGTGAGTGAGTTTTAGTTTTACGTCCCACCAACTGCTAAGGTCATGCGGAGATGGGACCTCGGTTTAAAGACTCATCCGAAAGTCTGGAGAAGCCCGGGATCGATCCTGCGATCCCTGGTTTACAAGGCCAGTAGCGTATCCACTGCACCACGGAGGCTTCTAATGTATTGACGTGAAACTTTATGCATGTTTTCCGCCTATGGAGAGGAAGGCTGCGATTTGTGTAAGGCGTGAGAGCTACTGTTACTTAAGATAGAAATGCAGTTTCTGCTCAATAACTCAAGTTCTATTAGTGGTATCAACTCAAAATTTTATATATGCTTTCAGGACTCCTATTGAATTGACAGTTCGAATTTGTTTTATGTGTGATTGCTTTGTTTCTACTACATGTATACATAACAAAAAAAGTTTTTGCTCATTCACACAAGTTCTATTTCAGTTATTGACTTTATGTATTGAATTTATGTATGCATTCTTCTTGTGAAGCGGAAAGATGAAATTGGTTTTGGGAGTGATCACATTATAGGCAGGGCTACTGTTACTATAAATAGAGTAACAGTTTCTTTGCAACAACCAGTTTTAGACCGGGCCGCGTAGCGCAGTCCGTAGTGTGTCTGACTGAGAAGCCAGAGGTTGCGGGTTGGAAACCAGGCTTGGTCGCATACTTTCATGGAAATTGATTATGAAATATTTTCTATGATCATTCTCCTCCTTCTGCTGATTCAAGAAGGGCAGTTGTCAGTTACTGGTTAAACGCTTAGGTCTAAGCCTGTCCAGGAAAGGTGTGGTTAGGTTAACTGACCATGCTCTATATAATCCTAATGGGTTGAAAGGGCCGTAAAACCCCAAAACAAACAAACAAACAACAGTTACTAGTTTTATTTGAGGTATCCGTTCAAAACTTTATATATGTATTCTCCTATGGAGATAGGCTGGGATTGTTTTTTGTATAATCACATGCTGGGCAGGCTCACTGTTCCTAAATGTAGAAAATAAGGTAGACCTCTGCTTATAACAGGAATGCTATGATTGAATTTGGGTGTAGTTAGTGGCAGCAAGGAAAAATTTGCTTCTTTGTGGAATTTTAGCCTTTCTTGCTTTACTTAATGTGATTAGAAATAAATTAGTATAACAAATAATTGAAAGCCAACTATGTTTTGCATACAAACATGAATCATTGGAAACAATTCAAAGTTAGCGCAGAAATGCTTGATCTTAAAATTTTGCTTGCTTTTTGCGGGGTAAGACCCTATTTTTGCATAGTTTTTATTTTGACTTTTTTATAAATGTAAGAGCCTGCCTTATTAGAAAAATCTAGAAAAAGTTAGGGATATGAATTCTCTGAATTTGCATGTTCATTCAGTTTTGTAGCTGATATTGGGTTATATTCCCAGTCTTTGTTTCCCCAGTTTCTGGCCCATGCTTCCTTATTCAGAACTCCAAACCAAATTCAATTTTTTTCAGTGCAATAAAGGATCAAAGCGCCAAAGGCACTGAAATGTCAGATTCTATGAGAAAATCATAACACTGTGAAAACTTACAGAAAACCTTTCTAAAAGATCTTAAAATTTAGAAAGGTACATGTAGTTCTGCAAATTCCAATATATGATATGTTTGCAGATGTCTATAGACCGGTGGTATTATGAAACGCCATTCGATCATTTCGATGTTTCAAATTTTTGAAAGAAACTATTTACGTTATCAAAACCAATCAATGGCAATCATTAAAATTTAAGTTTTAACAATGCTAGTGTCCATAAGTAACAGTTTTTGTCCGGTCAGTTGTGGACACCTCTATTCCGAATATTCTTAATGACACTACGCTGTGTTCGCTAACTACATGCAATAGTTCGCCACACAATAACGCTTATACTAACATTTTAAATTTAAACGAATCAGTCCAAGTCCCCGTTCATGACCAGCCTGCATTCAGAGACAATCGGCATGAATGTTGTCAGTGTTTTGATTTATTCACTGTCTTGAGTTTCTGGAGTGCACTCTTCCATCACTGAAGTTGGGCTCATCCATTCTGCTAAATATGGCACCTAGAATTATATCACAGGACCTACACTGTTTGCATAAGTATCTGTACCATATTCAGGGTTGAAAGGGACAGCCTTTCTTTCCAATTTCTCCACACAAAGTCTAATATACACCTAAGTTGTAACTGACCTAGACTTGACCTCGAAAGTCAGAAACCCCTTTAAGCAGGCTGGTCTTTATGGATTAAATATTGACATCGCTGTTAGAAAACAGTGTAAAACCTTAGCAGTCGGCTGAGCAGTCGCCGCATTAATCTGGGTATATTTGCCAAACCCATCACATGATGCAGCTGATTCATATGAAATGCTGAATCGATTCTCTGAAAGGTAAGATACAATCGTCAAGTCGTCTGCTTCAAACGTTTGTTTTGCGCCTGTAGGATAACTAATACGCTTGTACAATTTTGATTATTGCGCCAAACCGGACTATATTTTGTGCGGACTCATATTTCTATGGCGGTCAAAGCCGGAAGAAAGCCAGAAGAAAGCCGGAAGTACTTTAAAACCTGCATGATAGCTAGAGATGACAGATTGAATCTGTCATTAAAAAAGAAAATAAGTTGTAGTGTTGTGTTGCTGATATACTGTAATTGTGATTAAATGTATACAAACTAGGGGTGGGACGATTTGGAAATTTTGAAATTGATTATTGGCCTACATGTATCTAAAACTGATTTGAATTGAATTGGGTTTAAAGTCCCACTAATGGATTATAGGTTATATGGGGACTGACAGGAGTGAACATTTCAGTTCACCAACCACCTCTAATTAACATTAGGGCTGTAATGATACAGTCACCCCGCGATACAATACGTATCACGATACTTGCCTCACGATACGATACATATCACGATACTACTTTCTTGCTTAAATCACAGCTTTTGAAAATTTTCAAACTGGCTCAAAACCATCTAAGAGTTCAATCTTTTGTAACAAAGCCTTTTTAAGATGCCCATATTTGTCATAGAAGTGATCAATGTAGCTCAGTAACAATTAAGATCTTTGTAATTTGTTTTGAAAATTGTCCTGAAATCTGTTAAAGCTGGCATTTTCTTTGGCAATTGTACTTTCTGGTGTATCTTTGGGTATCGCATTATTAGCCCCACGATACGATATGCATATCATCAGCAAAAGTATCACGATTTGATACATTTCAATGAATCGTTTCACCCCTGATTAACATTGAGATAAAAATATTAGAAATGGAACTAAAACCTTCCACCTGCCGAAATTTCGAGTTGCATGACATTCTATTTGTTTTGGTCATTTTAGGTGCCTCTTACGACGTGTATGGCCAAACAGTGGTGACGGGGGCTCTAAAACTGAATGATTGATTATTTGGTCTCCATTTCATTTGAAATTATTCAAATTAACTTGCAAGATAATTATGTCTCCCCCAAGGGGGGACATATTGTTTTTCCCTGAGTCTGTCTGTCTGTTTGTCTGTCTGTCCATCACGTTTTCTTGTTTGCTCTGTAACTTGAAAACCATTCGACATATTTTCAAGAAACTTCACACAAATGTGAACCTTAATGAGACGATGTGCAGAACTCAAGAACTGTAACTCTGGCTTTGTCCACTTTGGAGTTATTGCCCTTAGAACATTGAAAAATAGCCATTTCTACCGTGTGACCTTGTGAGCGCAACTCCTCTTACAGTTTTAGGCCGATCCTTTTGAAACTATATACACATTTTAATATAAGTCTGAAATAGGCATGTGGTCTTTTCATAATCCTGAAATTATTTTTTTTTTTAACTTTTTTTTGCATTTTTAACTTAGACTCTCTTTTTTACGTCTAACACAATTGTAGTGGATATGGAGTATATACCTTGTGAGCACAACTGCTGTTACAGTTTTAGGCCGATCCTTTTGAAACTATATACATATTTTAATATAGGTCTGAAGATGTGCATATATGGTTTTTTCATAACCCTGAAATTAATTGTATCACTTTTTTCGCATTTTTAATTTAGACTTTTTTTTTTCGTCTAACACTGTTGAAGTGGATATGGAGTAGGTACCTTGTGAGCGCAACTCCTCTTACAGTTTAAGGCCAATCGTTTTGAAACTGTATACACATTTTAATATAGGTCTGAAGATGTGCATGTGTTTTTTCATAATCCTGAAATTATTTGTTTCACTTTTTTCTCATTTTTAACTTAGACTTTTTTTAGGTCAAGAACACTGTTGAAGTGGATATGGAGTAGGTACCTTGGGAGCACAGCTCGTCTTACAGTTTTAGGCCGATCCCTTTGAAACTATATACTCATTTTAATGTAGGTCTGAAGATGTGCATGTGTTTTTTTCATAATCCTGAAATTACTTTTCAACTTTTTCACTTTTTTAACTAAGATTTACGTTTAACACTGTTGAAGTGGATATGGAGTAGGAGTAGGTACCTTGTGAGCGTAATCCTCTTACAGTTTCAGGCTGATCCTTTTGAAACTTTACACATAGTTTAATACAGGTCTGAAAATGTGCATGTGTTTTTTTCATAGTCCTGAAATTATTTGTTTCACTTATTTTCGCATTAAATATTTAACTTATTATAGACTTTTTTTTCCAGCATACACTGTTAAAGAGCATATGGAGTAGGTACTTGTGAGGGTAACTCCTCTTCAAGTTTCAGCCTGATCCATCTGAAACCTTACACGTGTTTTAATATAGGTCTAAAGATGTGGATGTTTTTTTCATAATCCTGAAATCTTTTTTTAATTATTTTTGTATTTTGAACTTAATTAGACTTTTTTTAAACTCTAACGCTGTTAAGGTGCATTATATTGTTTTTCCCTTAGTCTGTCCATCTGCCCCTTTGTCACCTTTTCGTGTCCATGTTGTTACTTGAAAACAGTTTAAGATATTTTCAAGGAAGTTCACACAAAGGTAAAGCAGCAAAGGGGGAGACATCTGTTTTCATCAAGAAAACAAATTCTAGTAACTTATTGTTTGCTGCACAGGTTCCTCTAATCTGCTTGAGCATATTGAATACATAAAATTTTAAGAATTTAAGTATAAGGATAAGTGTGGGCAAATATTACCCATCTGTTGACCATGTAGTGGACCAGTTTTGCTAACACTTGTACACAGATATATCTGTGCTTGGAATTAGAACTGTTGTATGATTTTTAGCAGGTAATTTTGTATTATTATGTATTGCGAATTTGGTTTCGATTACCAATTTTGAGTTTTTGAAATCGAGTTTTGTGGAAAAACCAATAGATAACTATTAACCGGTTAATTGTCTCACTCCTAATACATACCAGAATAACTGAGATCATTTGCCATTTAAAAGGTTAGTATTTTTCCCAATTTTGATAGTCTCACATTACTATTGTGCTTACATTACAATTTACAGTCTGGTATAACTTTACAGGCAGAGGTGTGTTCACAACATTTGAACGACAGCAGGGCGACTTCCTTCTGTTGTACAGGGGACGCCTCCTACAAGATGAGGAAAGTATTGTGGATGACACTTATGTCTTTGAAATAAATGTGAAAGGGAAAACTTTATGGTGAGTAAGAAACTTGTTATTTACACAATTTACTTTATTTCAGTAAGTTTAATCACTCACAGCATCATTTCCATATAGTTATTCACTTAATTCAATTTGATATATATTTGCTGGTAACAAATAACAATGAGGCCAGATAAATTTCTTGCAACCGCAACGAAAGCAACTAAACATAAGCTCATCTATATTAACTTAAGTGCTTATAAGTGATATGTTTTTAGGATGACACTTGACTGATTGAGTGACATGCTTTTTGAACAATGTCATAATGTGTTTGATTGCTGGTAATGGGATTTTTTTTTCATGCAGTCACTTAGTCAAAAGAAGTCAGTCTTCTTTGATAGTCATCACTCACTCCGAATCTCATTTTTCTCAGTAGGCATAAGAGGTTGACTCAACATTTAATCAACTGGATAGTCCCAAAAGAATAGTAAGTTTTCAAAGTGACCCAGAAAAAATACCTGCTAAATGGCCTATACCCCAAAAAATAGCACAATTTACCTAGAACCCCCCAAAAAATATTAAATTTTAAAATTTCAAAACCAAAATAATAGTCCTTGCCTATGTAACAGGCAAATATCTGAGTACCCCCCTGGGGCTGTCACGTTTACAAAAAATGGGTTATCATGGATAGACACTACGATCAAACGCTTGTTAAGAAAACATGAATGCCTGTACATGCGTGCTCGAAAGTCAAGCAGTCCAGACATTAAGAACCATTACAAACGGTTCAGAGCATATGTACAGACATATGCACAAGACAAATAGCTTTGGAGTTACCTGCCCTTGAGCATAGATAGTCATGAAAAATGGTGTCTCCACTTCTTCTCAGCTGTTTTTGACCTGATCTTTTGTAAACTTTCAGTAAACAAGGATAAGCATATAACCTCAGTCCAGTTCGAATTTGTCCTGAATCTGACATTCGGTTGCGCAGGTACAGTCCCTAGAGTTTGGGAAAATTTTCCATAGACTTACAATGGAAAACGAAGTCTCCTACTTTCCTCCGCCATTTCTGATTTGATCTTCATCAAACTTGCAGATAACCAGGAGGGGCATACAGTCTACCCCAGGTTCGAATTTGTGTGACATGGAACAAAGGGTTTTCAAGTTACCTCCACTTTTTCTCAGCCATTTAGGATCTGATCTCTTTTTTTTTTTTTAACTTATTTGACAAGTTAAAATTTGCCTTAAATCTGACAACTGGTTTCACAGTTATTTTCCCTTGAGCATGAATGCAGATAAGTATGTTTGCATAATTACTATATGTCAGCAAGGAATGAAATTATTTTGAATGAAGATATTTGCTCAACAGCCGAAGGAGGACAAGCAGATTTTTTCTTCCACTTTACATTGACTTTGTCGGTTTCAACTTATTTTTTTTGTTGGGGTGTGTGTGTGTGTAGGGCGGGGTGGGGGGGGTGTTGGCCCTTTCAAGGATACTTCACTCATATCCAGCTACTTCTTTATCAAAGGTGGATGAAAACTGGAAAACCCGGAGAAAATCGACCTGACCATCCATAAGCAGAACTTGTCATTTCCGCATTTGACTAGAGCGGCAGTGGGAGACCTAATGATTAAGAGTCAGTGCGCTTAACCACTAGGCTAGGGAGGCTCATGCAAATTAGTTAGTATTGCTGAAAGTATTACTGAAAGTGTTTGTAAAAGAATTCATGACAGCAGGTTGTTAGATAATATAATGTACAAGAATGTTCTTATATTGAATCTGTTATTACTTGGTCTTTGAGGAAAGGTAACGAATCTGAGACAAGTTTAGTTTTGGGCCAGTTTGGTTAAGCTGGAACTTTAAGGCTTTGTTCTAGTTCTCAGGTGAGCGATCATTGCCCCTTGGGCTACCTGTTAACACGACTCTTTGAGCTATTGTACTCACCAGGGTGTTGGCATTGTTGCTGCCTTTTTCTCACAAACTAGAGGGAGGAATCCAATGCATTGACAGTCGATTAGTTGAGCATGCTATCTTACAGACAGCTCCTGTTTTGCTTCAGGATTTTATGTTATTAACAGGGAAAATAAGTAAACTCCAAAATAGTGAATTTTGACCCATATATAGTTTAGGTTTTGTTTTTCTTTTCCAAAAGAGTTGTACTTGCAAGGCTATGATAATGATATGCTGTTGATTTCCTCACTAGGCTAGATGCAACAATAGAAGACGGCTCTTTTGGTCGCCTGATCAATGATGACAACAAGAATCCAAATTGTGTTGCTAAAGTTCTGGACAACGAAGGTATTCCATGTGTGGGTTTTTTTGCTGCAGCGAGAATTGCTCCAGGCCAGGAACTAAGATATTGCTATGGAAAAGGGGATTATTTATGGCGTAGAAAGGTTAGAAATACTTCTTTAGAACCGGATACGACTTCAGATAGAACAAGTCATGAACATATTATTAGCACAAGTATCTCGTAGATATTACTACAATAAGTGCGTCCACATAGAGTACAGTATTCTATTTGTAAAATATTTTACTTACAAAACTTAAAAAAATGTATTAAACAGAAGCAGTGTAAAAAAAAAAAGTAGAGAACTGCACATTCAGATGCTTTGGACCATTTTATCTTCTTTTGAATTACAGAGCTCCACATTAGAGGAGTTTTATTCAAGATATATACGTATATTTCTACCAAAAACTTTACATTTTGGGTACTCATTAGAAGTGTCTCATAGAGGATGATTGAAAATTACTTAATATATTGTTAAAAAAGAGACACATTAGTTTGGTCTGATGTATTTAAGGTTGATCATGAGCAAAGTTCTTACTCTTGACGCCTCATGAAAGAAATACTACCCCAATAAAATAAAACTATGACAGTAAACACATGTGGTATTGCATGTTTGTTTGTTTGATTTGAGGTTTAAAGTCCCCATCAACACTGTAAAGGTCATTTTGGAGACATTGCTTCAAATTTTGTGGGACTTTTACCCGACATTGAGATTAAATGACATCTCAAGCTGTCACCCAATGAAACCAAATGGGTTTATTAGCATGGATGGTCCACCTCGCACCGCGGTTCCTGGTCAGGCTTAGATCCTCTAAGCGGTTTACCAGTACTAGTGTGTGGGCCGGATTCAGCTCTGCGTGGAAACATCATGCAGCCCATATATTTATACCCCCGGCATACGAAGTATGCAATGGGGGTATATAGTTTTTGTCTTTTCCGTCTGTGTGTCCGTAAACAATTATTTTGTGTCAAAGATATCTCAGGAACTGCTTCACATAGAAACTTGAAATTTTGCACACATGATCAGTATGACTACTTGTATTGTGGGAAAGAAAATAAGGGCCAAGGTGTCAGGCCTTTTAGAGTTATTTCCCTTTGTAGTTCTTGTTTCAGCTGAGGTGATGGCACTGGCCGGGGGTATACGTGCCCCACTGGGCACTTTTGTCTAGTAATGGATAAAAAGCTTCAAAAACTTCTTCTCCAAAACCATAGATCTTTAATATGTAGCAATGTAAAATGGTCACCTACCTGAACCCCACCATTTGTACCAATCATGCCCCTGAGATCAGAATTGGCCACGCCCTGGTGCTCATAAGCTCCCACAGACTTACAATGGAAATAAAACTTTAAGGCCCAAAACTTAGATATTTAGTATGTAGCAAAGCCAAGTGGTCCCTTACATATATCCTGCCAATCATGCCCCTGGGGTCCATATTGGCCAGGCCCCGGGGCTCCTAAGCTCCCAATTTTCAAATAAGTATATCTTTAAAGCCAGTTGTCCAATCATGATTAAATTTCATATGAAGCTTTATCAGTTAGGGTGAAAAGAAGAAAAAATGTTTTGGGGCACATCAGATGGAAACTCTTGTTGCCATGGCCATATCCCATACACTTACAATGGGAAAAAAACATAAAAAAATCTTCTACTCTGAAACCAAAAGGCCCAGAGCTTAGATATTTAGTATGTAGCAATGTCAATTTGTTCCCCTACATAAATTCTGTCAATCATACCCCTGTGGTCCAGATTGGCCACAACCTGGGGCTCCTTAGCTTCCATAGACTTATTATGGAAAAAAACTTCAAAAATCTTCTTCTCCGAAACCATAAAGCCCATAGCTAAGATATTTAGTATGTAGAAGCGTAAAATGATCACCTACATAAATCCTGCCAATCATGCCCCTGGGGTCAGAATTGGCCTCACCCTGGTGCTCAAATGCTCCAATAGACTTACAATGGAAAAAAAAAATATAAAAATTTTCTTCTCTGAATCCACAAGGCCCAGAGCTAAGATATTTAGAATGTAGCCAGGCCAGGTGGTCCCTTACATTGATCCTGCCAATCATGCCCCTGGGTGTCCAAATTGGCCACACCCCGGGGCTCCTTAGCTCTCATAGATTTATAAAGGAAAAAGCTTAAAAAATTTCTTCTCTGATACCATAAAGCCCATAGCTTAGATATTTACATTGTAGCCAAGTGAATTGGTCAGCTACATAAATCCTGCAAACCATGCCTCTGGGGTCAAAAGTGGCCTGGCCCTGGGGCTCATTAGCTCCCATAAATAAAAAATGGAAACACTTTGAGATCATTTGACCCAGATCTTAGATATTTAGTATGTAGCAATGTCAAGTGCTCACCAACATAAATCCTGCCAATCATACCCCTGGAGTCGAAAATAGCCTTGCTCCAGGGCTCATTAGCTCCCATGGACATGTAATGGAAAAAAAAAACTTCAAAATTCTTCTCTGAAACCATAAGGCTCTGAGCTTGGACATTTCATATGTAACAATGCTATGTGTTCATCTATATTAATCCTACAAATCATGCCTCTGGGCGCCATCTTGGCTACTCCCCAGGGCTCATTAGCTCCCACTTGACTTATCATAATAATAATAATAATAAAACAACTTTAAAAATCTTCTGAAACCATAAGGCTCAGAGCTTAGATATTCAGTATGTATAAATCCTACCAACCATGCCCCTAAGGTCCAAATTGACTATACCATGGGCTTCATTAGCTCCTATAGATGCCTCTTGGGTGTAATGGTTGGTGTAATGGTTATGCAATCTGCCTGATAAACAGAGGATTGCGGGATAGATCCTGGGCTTCTCCAGACTTCCAGATGAGTCTTTAAACTGAGGTCCAGTCTCAGTATCACCTTAGCTGTTGGTGGAACGTAAAACTAAAACACACTCACTCATTAGCTCCTGTAGACTAATAATATGACTTCTTCTGAATCTATAAGGTCCTGAGATTAGATATTTAGTATTGTTGCAACATCAAATGGCCATCAGCATGAATCCTGCCAACCCTTTGGCATCCAAATTGGCTACTTACCATGGCTCATTATCTCCCACTGATTTATAGTTGGAAGAACTTCTAAAAATCTTCTGCTGAGACAAACAGCTTTCTAAAATGTTCCTCAGGTGAGCGGTTAGGCTCCTTGAGCCTTTTGTTTCAAGGATTTCATCCAACAATACAAATGACTTACGTAAACATGTACATGTATGTGTTTAGAAAAAAGAAAAATAGAAAATAAATTCAAGGGAAAATACAAACATAAAAAAACAACAAAGCAAACAAAAACATATTTAAAGAGTAAGACAATTACAGCCGGTATTGTAAAAAGAGGAAAGAGCTGGCTGTTGGGGAGGAGAAGGCCAACAGTTGTTAGAACTTAATGTGCAAAATGTCAAAAACATTGGTCAGGGAAATTTGATTTCAGTCAGGGAAAAGTCAGGGAATTTTGCTTTACTCAAATTGTGGACACCCTGATTAAATTGTAAACTAAGCTGCATTCTATATTCTCTTTTCTCTCTCAGCTGACAGAAGCCTCCTAGGTGCAGTGGTTACGCTACTCGGCTTGTAAACCAGGGATCGCAGGATCGATCCCAGGCTTCTCCAGACTTTCGGATGAGTCTTTAAACCGAGGTCCCGTCTCCGTATGACCTTAGCTGTTGGTGGGACGTAAAACTAAAACTCACTCACTCACTCTCAGCTGACAATTTTGATCTTTGGAGCATATCAGCTGCAGCTCGTGTTAATCATGAGTTTGAAGTATTTTGGTTACATATATTTGTAGGAAGCAAGAGAGGAAGAAGAAGCTAGGGTTCCTGAAGAGAATGGGAATTTTAGCAATACAGAAGGTGAGTGTGTTTTGGTGAGAGAGACCCCATGTGGTGCTGGGGGTTAAAATATCAGCACTGTTTGGCCATGTGCATGTTGAAAAAAAAAAGTGAAGGCAATGATCAGGAATCGATACAATTAACCCACAGCTTGAAATAAGTAGACTAATATAAACATCAAAAGTGGAAACTTTAAGCCAAAAGGTCAGTTACTTTCCCACAAAATGGCCAATTGGCTATCCAAAATAAAATTAAGTAAGCGATACACACACACACACAAGACATACCATTACAAAAATAAACCGCGACAGAAGAACTGCCTTGGAACAGTCAGTGAAATGAATTCCACTGGGGAGCATAAATCGATTTTACACAGTTGCAATCCTCGCCCTGACTTTCGTCCCGATTTAGACAAATAATTTGTTCAGTCTGCATGAAAGTCTCCTAACTCATTAGTGCAACATCTCCGAGAACACAAAATCAAACAACCAATGAGATGAAACAACGTTGAGGACTCAACAGCATGAAACCACTGAAATGCTGGAGTAGAAGAAAACCAACAGTTAGACTCCGATGGGTCCAACCAGAGACAGGCCACTTGATATTCCAGCAGGTTGGAAGGTTTCAGTTCCATTTCTTATATATTTTTATCTCTATGTTAATGAGAGGTGATTTGTAAACTGAGATTTTCCCTCCTGTCAGTCCCCATATAAACTATTATGTGTCAGAGAGAGAGAGAGAGAAAGAGAGAGAATGAGTGAGTGGGAGAGAGTGAGTGAGTTAGTGTGTGTGTGCTGATGCGACAATTAGAGAGAGAGATTGTGTGTGAGTGTACAGTTTCTAATTTCTAACATTTCTGTGCAGCAAAAGACTTCTGAGTTTTGATTTTATGAAATTCTATTGCAGGTGAAATGGATAAGCTTCCTTATTTTACTGTTGTTGTAATGGGTATTGGCAAGAAATTTCCAGTATATTCAACCGTATGTCTTTTTGGAAGGTAAATGTGAACTTAAATTAATAACATACTGGTCCAGTTTCATTAGGGCCCGCAAATAAATTTGCGGGTGCCCTATAGTAATCACCCTGTCTGTTCATCTGTCCGTACACATTTTTTATGTTTTTTCTTAATAACTTACAAACCGTCAAACCTATCAACTTCAAACTTTAAATCTATGGTCTCATCATCATTACACAATTTTATGGCAAGTTTCCTAACTGTAGCTTCAATACTTTCAGAATTGTGGCCCTTTGAAAAACTTAAAAAAATTCAGTTTTTCATGTTTTTATTTCGCGCCTGCTATTAGCATGGCGCAATATAGGCGCCCGGTTTTCCGTCCGTTTGTTCGTCAGTCCGTTTGTCAAGGCGTCAACATTTTCGACCACCCTAATGGTCAAGTTTATTTCTCAAGAACTATAAGAGCTTCATTAATGATACTTGGTACAAACTTGTGTCTGGGGATGGCAACTTACATGCAAGAATCCATATTTGACCTTAACCTACATTTCATGGTTCACTGACTTTGTAAAATGTTGCGACCACCCTAGCGTTCAGTGAAACACCCTAATGGTCAAGTTTATTTCTCAAGAACTATAAGAGCTTCATTAATGATACTTGGTACAAACTTGTATCTGGGGATGACAACTTACATGCAAGCATCCATATCTGACCTTGACCTACATTTCATGGTTCACTGACTTTGTAAAATATTGCGACCACCCTAGCGTTCACCCTAATGGTCATGTTTGTTTCTCAAGAACTATAAGAGCTTCATTAATGATACTTGGTACAAACTTGAATCTGGGGATGGCAACTTAAATGCAAGCATCCATATTTGACCTTTACCTATTTCATGGTTCACTGACTTTGTAAAAGAAGCCTCCGTGGTGCAGTAGTTACGCTTCTCGCTTTAAACCAGGGATCGCAAGATCGATCCTGGGCTTCTCCAGACTTTTGGATGAGTCTTTAAACCGAGGTCCCGTCTCTGTATGACCTTAGCTGTTGGTGGGACGTAAAACTCAAACACTCACTCACTCACTCACTGACTTTGTAAAATGTTGCTACCACCCTAGCATTCACCCTATTGTTTAAGTTCATTTCTCTAGAATTATAAGAGCTTCATTAATGATACTTAGTACAAGCTTGCGTTTAAGAATGGAAACTTTTATGCAAGCATCTATGTTTGACCTTGACTACCTACATATCATGTGACTTTGCGCCCCCACAGGCACGACATAGCCTTCGGCAGAATTCTTGTTTAATATCTTACAAACCGTCAAACCTAACAACTTTAAATATATGGTCTCATTATCATTACACAGTTTTATGACAAGATACATAACTGTAGTTTCAATACTTTCAGAGTTATGGACCTTTGAAAAACTTAAAAATTCAGCTTTTTTCATCTTTTTAGCTCACCAGAGCTGAAGGCTCCGGGGGAGCTTATAGGATATGCAGTTGTCCGTCGTCGTAGACCTGCGTCGTCTTCGTCAACATTTTTAAACATCTCCTCTGAAGCCACTAGGCCGATTCAGCCCAAATTTCATCCCTAGCATCCTTGGGCAGGGGATTGAAAGTTTGTGTTTTTAATGAAAATCGGCTCATTAGTTTGGTTGCTATGGCAACTTAGAGTCTCCATAGACTTATAATGGGGAAAATAGAAAAATGGCATTTACTGCCAAACCTTTGCAAATATTTTGACAACACTTTCATAGAAATGTTTCTCAGGCAATCTACTATCTGCCATAAGATTTTAGGCCTACTGCTCATTTCTATTGGTTGCCATGGAAACCAAAATAAAAAGAAATAGAAAAAACAAAAACTTCAAAAATCATCTCCTCAGAAACCGAATGCTGTATTAGGCTGAAAGTTTTTGGAAATATCGCCATATTTGCCTTTACAGGTTTTGTGTTTTTTTTTTGTTTTTTTTTATAAAATTTGGCTCTTTAGTTTGGTTGCAATGGCAACTTAGATTTTCCATAGACTTATAATGGGGAAAATTGAAAAATGGCATTTGCTGCCAAGTTATTGCAGTTATTTTGACAAAATGTTAAAATATCTTAGACAAACCTTACAGATCCCCACCCCAAAATGTTACTTGAGTAAATGTCTCTCAGTCTTATGCTTTAATGCCAACATGGTGGTCCCCCAGGTTAAGCCGGGGGCCATGCCCCACCCCCTCCACTTCATAAAAAGCCATATAACTCGGACTACATCCAGATCCAAACCCCAAAACCATATATATATATTTTTGTCCTTATGATAAGATGCATTCAGTGACACCAACCAGTGGGTCCCCCAATACGTGCCGGGGTCATGCCCCACCCCCTCTATTCCATAAAAGGCCCAATATCTTGGAAACCTTACAGATCCCCACCCCTAAACCATATATATTCTTGTTCCTTATGAAAATATACATTCACTGACACCAACTTGGGGGTCTCCCAGGGTGCGCCTTGGCCTTGCCCCACCCATTCTTCTTCACAAAAGACCATATATCTCAGAAACCATTTCAGGCCTCCTAGCAAAACCTATAATAACCTATAATTTTGCGCCAAACCTATAAAACCTTTATTTTGTTCATAAAACCTATAAAAAGCCTGTATTTTCATGAAAAAACCTATATTTTTCACTTTTTGAACCTTCTTGCGACTCAACCCTAACTTTTCTTCAAAATGCACTACTATTTTTTACTTTTCAGTCCCATAAAAAGTGATGAAAACTGTCAAGAAATTGTATTTTTTTTCCTCGCTCGCTTCGCTCGCTCAGACTTTGTAAAATTCAGATCAATTGTGGCACAAAAATTCATCAAGTATTTTTTCTTCAGTTTTAAATCTTTATGTAAGTTTGGAAGACTCTTTTTTTTAACCTGTATTTTTATTGAAAAACCTGTAAATAACCTATATTTTGAGTAAGAAGAACCTATATAAAAACCTATATTTTCAAAGTGGGCCACTAAGAGGCCTGCCATTTAGATCCCCACTCCAAAACCATATATATTCTTGTTCCTCATGATAAGACACATTCAGTGACACCAACCTGGGGTCCCACGGGTTGTGCCGGGTCATGCCCCATCCCCTCAATTCCATAAAAGGCCCTATATCTTGGAAACCTTACAGATCCCCACCCCTAAACCCTATATATTCTTGGGTCTTATGAAGAGACTCATTCATTGACACCAATTTGGGGGTCTTCCTGGGTGCGCCAGGCCCTTGCCCCACCCCTCCCTTCAAAAAAGGCCATCTATCTCAGAAGCCATTTAGATCCCCACCCCAAAACCATATATATTCTTGTTCCTTATGATAAGACGCATTCAGTGACACCAACCTGGGGGACCCCTGGGTTGTGCTGGGGTCATGCCCCACCCCCCCTCCATTTCATAAAAGGCCCAATATCTTGGAAACCTTACAGATCCCCAACCCTAAACCCTAAATATTCTTGTTCCTTATGAAGAGACTAATACTTTGAAACCAATTTGGGGGTCTTCCTGGGTGCGCCGGGGCCTTGCCCCACCCCTCCACTTCACAAAAGGCCATCTATCTCAGAAACCATTCAGATTCCCGCCCCAAAACCTTATATATTCTTGTTTCTTATGATATGGCGCATTCATTGACACTAACCGGGGGGTCCCCCAGGATGGGCCAGAGTCGTGCCAAACCCCTTCATTTCATTAAAGACCCAATATCTTGGAAACCTTGCAGATCCCCACCTCTAACCATATATATTGTTGTTCTTTATGATAAGACACATTCATTGACGTCAACCTGGAGGTCTTCCGGGTCAAGCCAGGGCCTTGCCTCACCCCACCACTTCACAAAAGGCTATATATCTGAGAAACTGTTCAGAGCCCCACCCTTAAACCATATATAATTATCTCCTTTGTGATAAGACACATTCAAATAACACTAGCTTGGGAGTCATCCGGACTGCCTGGGTCATGTCCCACTGCTTTACTTCATTAAAAGCCATTTATCTCAGAAATCATTCAGATCCCCACCCATAAACTATAATATTCTTGTTCCTTATGATAAGACTCATTCAGTCACACCAACCTGGGGGTCACTTTGTGCTAGGGCAATGCGCCCCGCCCCTCTACTTTAAAAGGCCATATATTTCAGAAACCATTCAAATCCCCACCCCATAATAATATATGTTCTTGTTCAGTATCAATAGCGCACCCACTTGGGGGGTCGCAGGGGCCATTCCTCTCCTCTCCACGTCATAGAAGGGCCTCATATATCAGAAACCATTCAGATTCCCACCCATAAACCATATATATATTCTTGGTCCTTATAGGGACAACAATCTTGGGCTTTCCTGGGATCAACAGGACATGCCCCAACCCATCCACCGCTTAAGAGGCCTTATAAATCAGGTATACAGATCCCCACTGCTACACCATCTATATTCTTATTCCTTTTATGACGCATTTAGTGATACCAACCAGGGCTCCATTGGGTCCATGCCCTACACCCTCTACTTAATAAAAGGCGTAATGTTTTAGATACTGAGTCCAGATGGATGCTCATTTGGATATAGGGGTTCATTTGGGAGACTTTATAATTGGTAGATTAAAATGATATCATGTTAAAATACATGGCTGTCATTGGGCAGTGCCCACCTGAGCTCTGGTGAGCAAAGTGGCCCATGTGCCTCTTGTTTCATCTGTATTTTAAAACCGCCATAGATATTCAAATGAAACTTCCTTTAGTTACTGACAGTTGCCCTATAGTAATGCCCTGTCTGTCTGTCCTTCAATCTGTCTGTCCATCTGACCGTCTGTCCATCAACATTTTTCATGTTTACAAACCTTCAAAAGCATCATTTTCAACCTTTCAAGGTAAGATCACAACAACATTAAACAATTTCAAGGCAAGTTACTTAACTCTAGCTATAATACTCTGAGAGTTATTGCCTTTTGAAAAACAAAAAAAAAATCTTTTTTCGTCCTTTGTTTTCATCTTTATTTCAAAACCAATATAGATATCCAAATGAAAATGAAGCTGAAGTTATTGACAGTTGCCATACAGGAACACCCTTTTGTTTTTTATTCATAACTTACAAACTGTCAGATGTATCAACTTCAAACTTTAGATATAAGGTCACAATATCATTACACAATTACATGGCAAGCTTCGTAACTCTACCTACAATACTCTACGAGATATAGCCTTTTGAAAAAAAAACTGTGCAACTGTCAATTGCTACATGCATTATGTGAACTCATTTACAAATGTCATTTTCTACATTTTACTGTAAGCCTGGCATCAGAGCTCACGTACAGAAATTTATTATAATTCTATGAACAGATACAAATGACGAAAAGAAATTCCACAAAACATAGATTTCTAGTACTTATGCTTAAGATCCATCAGAATGAAAACGATGGAGAAAAAATAAACTTGTTAATAATAACAATATAATGCCTTCAACACGATGATATATTTCCCATATTTTACCACAGTGTCAGATTCCAATAGTCTTACATTGACCCTTAATAAGTTTATATGCTGCCTGAAAAAATTTCGGGTGGGGGTGGGGGAGCATATAATAGTCGAAGTGTCTGTCCATCCCTCCATCCCCTCGTCCATTATTCTGTCTGAGCCTATGAAAGGGTATTTTTTGGATATATCCTTCATTCCCTAACATATACCCAATAAAATCAGGGGACATTGGGTTTTTTTTTTTTTTGCTAATTGGGTATTTAAGGGATAGTTTATTTTTGTTATGGTTTGTCTTTGGGTGTTTGTGATGCTTATATTATTTTATTTTGGATAGCCTATTGGCCATTTTGTGGGAAAGTAACTGTCCTTTTGGCTTTCCACTATTGGTGTTTCCATTAGGTCTGTTGTTTCATGTTTGTGCTTCTTTCCCTTTGGTGTCTCTGATGGGAGCTGTGGGTTGATTGTATCGATTGCTGATCATTGCTTTCACTTCTATTTTTTATATAGCGAATACCCAACAAATGCCGATCCGTAGGCATGTCCGTGTGTCCGCTATTTCTCAGCAACCACTGCTTAGAATTACACCAAACTTTATTGGAAGCTTCACTACCAAGAGCAGATATGCATATTAGTAGCATTTTAAGATTCACTACTTTATCTATGAATTAAGGCCCTTTGATTGTCTTGTACATAGTATATTAAAACAGCAATTTTTGTCTTGCTATTTCTCATCAACTACTGCTTGGAGTTACTCAAAACTTTATGGAAAGCTTTACTATCAAGAGGAATTGCGCATATTACTAGCATGTTATGATTAACGAATTTATCTAGTCACGGCCCTTCGATTTTCTTGCACATAGTATATATATTAAACCAGCAGTTATTGTCCCTGCTATTTCTGAGCAACCACTGCTTGGAATTGCATAAAGCTTTATGATTAGCTTTATTACCAAAAGGAGATGTGCATATTACTAGCATGTCGAGATTTGCAAATTCTTCTAGGAGTTACGGCCCTCTACATACATCTCTTTTTAGTGCTAAATAAAATCATTTTGTGCATAGCGTTATCAAATTAATATACTGTTGTCATATACCAGTGCTTGTATTTTATCAGTGACATGAACTGTCTAATTATACTTTGGGGAGCATCCATTGGTTCTGCCGATATGTTCTTGTTTTACTTGTGTCTAAAGTAATGTTTTTGCTTTTCAGCTCACAAGAATGTGACATAATTATCCACAGACCTGGTGTAGAACAAAAACATTGCCAGTTGGAAGTGAACAGTGACTTTCAGGTCAGAACCTTAGACAAAAAGTTTTGAAGTAGTGCTCACCTGTCACATAGTGAGAAGGTGAGCTTTTGTAATCACATTTTGTCCGTTGTGTGTGCATCCATCTGTACGTCTGTCCGTAAACAATTTCAAAAAAGTATATCTCTAATACCCCATGGCCAATCTTGATCAAATTTCATGAAACCACAGGGACCAGAGCTTAGATATTTAGAATATAGCAATGGCAAGTGGTCACCTACATAAATCCTACCAAGCATGCCCCTGTGGTCCAAATGGGCCACGCCCTGGGGCCCCTTAGCTCCCATAGACTCATAATGGAAAAAAGCTTAAAAAATCTTCTCTGAAACTGTGAAGCACAGAGCTAAGATATTAAGTATTTAGCAACATAAAATAGTCACCTATAAAAATCCTGCTAACCCTGCCCTGGAAAAAAATTTAAAATATCTTCTTCTCTGAAACCATAAGGCCCAGAGCTTAGATATTTAGTATTTGGCAACATCAAGTGGTCACCTACATAAATCCTGCCAATCATGCCCCTGGGGTTCACATGGGCCACGCCCCGGGGTCATCTAGCTCCCATAGACTCATAATGGAAAAAAAAATCTTCTTCTCTGAAACCACAGGGCTCAGAGCTTAGATATTTTGTATGAAGCAACGGCAAGTGGTCACCTACATAAATCCTGCCAATCATGCCCCTGGGATCCAAATTGGCCATGCCCCAGGGTCCCTTAGCTCCCATAGACTCCTAATGGAAAAAAGCTTAAAAAATCTTCTTCTCTAAAACCACAGGGCCCAGAGCTTAGATATTTAGCATGTAACAACGGCAAGTGGTCACCTACATAAATCCTGCCAATCATGCCCCAGGGGTCCTAATGGGCCAAGCCCTGGGGCTCCTTAGCTCCCATATACTCATAATGGAAAAAAGCTTAAAAGATCTTCTATGAACTCACAGGGGCCCAGAGCTTAGATATTTAGCATATAGCAATGGCAAGTGGTCACCTTCATAAGTCCTGCCAATCATGCCCCTGGTGACCAAATGTTCCACGCACCAGGGCCTCTTACATGTAGCTCCCATAGACTCATAATGGAAAAAAAGCTTCAAAAATCTTCTTCTCTGAAACCACATGGCCCTGCGCTTAGATATTTAGCATATATATAGCAACGGCAAGTTGTCACCTACATAAATCCTGCCAATCATGCCCCTGGGGTCCAAATGGGTCATGACCTTGGGGTCTCTTAGCTGCCTTAGACTCAATATGGAAAAAATCTTCAAAAATCTTTTTCTCTGAAACCACAGGGCCCAGAGCTTAGATATTTTGCATGCAGCAATGGCAAGTGGTCACCTACATAAATCCTGCCAATCATGCCCCTGGGGTCCAAATGTTCCACGCCCCGGGGCTCCCATAGACTGATAATGGAAAAAAGCTTCAGAAATCTTCTTCTCTGATGCTAGGAAGCACAGAGCTTAGATATTTAGTATGTAGCAACATAGAATAGTCACCTACATAAATCATGCCATCCCTGCCCCTGGGGTCAAAATTGGCCACACCGAGCTCATCAGCCCCCATTGACTTATAATGGAAAAAAAACTTCAAAAATCTTCTTCTCTGATACCATAAAGCCCAGAGCTTAGGTATTTAGTATGTAGCAACGTCAAGTGACCACCTTCATAAATCCTGCAAATTATGCCCCTGGGATCCAGAATGGCCGCACCCCAGGGCTCTTTTGCTCCCATAGACTTGCAATTGGAAAAACTTCGAAAATCTTCACTGAAACCACACGGCCCAGAGCTTAAATATATAGCATGTAGCAAAGTTAAGTGGTCACCTACATAAATCCTGCCAACCATGCCCCTTGGGTCAAAATTGGCCACGCCCATGGGTCCATTATCTCCCATAGACTTATAATGAAAAAAACAACAACAAAACTTAAAAAAATCTTCTGCTGAACCCATACCTCCCAGAGCTTAGCTATTTAGTATGTAGCAACATGAAATGGTCATCTTAAGAAATCCTGCCAACTATGCCCCCCTGGGTCAAAATTGGTCACACCTGTTGGCCCATTAGCTACCATAGACTTAAAATGGGAAAAAAGAAAACTTAAAAAATCTTCTTCTTTGAAACCATAAGGCCCAGAGCTTAGGTATTTGGCATGCAGTAATTTCGAGTTGTCACCTACATGAATTCTGCCAATCATGCCCCTGGGGTCCAAATTGGCCAAACCCTGCGGCCCCTTAACGCCAATAAACTTATAGTGTAAAAAAAGGCTTCAAAAATCTTCTTCACTGAAACCATGAAGTACAGACCTTAGAGGTTTAGTACAAAAGCAACATAAAATAGTCGCCTACATAAATCCTGCCAACCATGCCATTTGGATCAAAATTGGCCATGTCCCAGGGCTCATTAGCTCCTATAGACTTATACTGGAAAAAACAACACAAACCTTCTCCGAAACCATAAGGCTCAGAGCTTAGATATTTAGTATGTAGCAATGTCAAGTGGTCTCCCACACTAATGATTGTCTGGTACATAGGTGAGCCATATAGGGCCATTGGGCCCTCTTGTTATGTATTACACAAGGGGTTGAACCTACTTGCATTATTACTGTATTTGATACAGCCAGTCAGAGAACATTTTCAGGCCTCAATTTCCAAAATAGATATCACCTGAATGCAAAGTGCCATATATCTATAAGGCATATTCATCCACCATATTGTTGTTGTTTAATTCAAAATATAGAGTTATTGAGCAATAAACATCAAGTGTTGTTTTTCATTGATTTGGATTTATTAGCTCACCTGACCAAAGGTCATGGTGAGCTTTTGTGACTGTGCTATGACCGGCATCATCATGCGTTGTGCGTCGTCCGTCGTGCGTGCATAAACTTTTTCTTGTTAACACTCTAGAGGCCACAGGTTTGGTTCAGTCATCATCAATCTTGCTCAGAATGATCATCTTGACAATATCTCAGACACATTCAAATATGGGTCACGGTCGGTCAAAAAGTAGGTCACTAGGTAAAATCATAGAAAAACCTTGTGAACACTAGAGGCCACAGTTTCGGTCCGATCTTCATCAAACTTGCTCAGAATGATCAACTTGACAATATCTCGGTCATGTTCAAATATGGGTCACCTGGGGTCAAAAAAGTAGGTCACTAGGTCAAATAATAGAAAAAACTTCTGCACATTCTAGAGGCCAGTTTTGGTCTTATCTTCATCAAACTTGCTCGGAATGATCATCTTGACAATATCTCAGACAAGAACGAATATGGGTCATGTGGGGTAAAAAAGTAGGTCACTAGGTCAAATCATAGAAAAACTTTGTGAACACTCTATAGAGGCCACAATTTTAGGCCAATGTTCATCAGACTTGCTCAGAAAGATCATGTTGACAATATCTCTGTCAAGTTCGAATATGAGTCACGTTGGGTCAAAAAGTAGGTCTCTAGGTCACATCATAGAAAAACTTTGTGAACACTCTAGAGGCCACAAGATTTGGTCTAATCTTCATCAAACTTGCTCAGAATAATCATCTTGACAAAATTGGTCTAGTTCGAATATGGGTCATGTTGGGTCTAAAAGTAGGTCACTAAGTCAAATCATAGAAAAACCTTGTAAACACTCTAGAGGGCACAGTTTTGGTCCAGTCTTCATCAAACTTGTTCAGAATGATCATCTTGACAATGTTTTGATCATTTTCTAATATAAGTTCGTGTTGGGTCAAAATGTAGGTCACTATGTCAAATCCTAGAAAAACCTAGTGAACACTCTAGAGGCCACAATTTTGGTCCAATCTTCATCAAACTTGCTCAGAATGATCATCCTGTCAATCTCTCAGTCAGGTTGGAATATGGGTCATGTTGGGTCAAAAGTAGGTCACTATATCAAATCATAGAAAAACCTAGTGAACACTCTAGGGGCCAGTGTTGGTCCAATCTTCATCCATTTGTTTGTTTGATTTGAGGTTTAATGTCCCCGTCAACACTGTAAAGATCATTTTGGAGATATTGCTTCCAATTTTGTGGGACTTTTACCTGACATTGAGATGAAATGACATCTCAAGCCCTGTCGCCAAATGAAGCCAATAGGGTTTATTAGCATGGAAGGTCCGCCTCACACCGTGGTTCCTTGACAGGCTTAGATCCTCTAAGCAGTTTACCTGTACTAGTGTGCTGGCCGGATTCAGCTCTGCGTGGAAGCATCATGCAGCCAATATATTTCTTCAATCCCCTATGGGCAGGGGCGTCCAATCTTCATCAAACTTGCTCAGAATGATCATATGGCAATGTCTTATTCAAGTTCAAATATGCGTCATGTCAGGTCTAAAAGTAGGTCCCTAGTTCCAATCATACAAAAACCTAGTGAACACACTAGAGGCCACAGTTTTGGTCCAATCTTCATCAGACTTGCCCAGAATGATCATCTTGACAATATCTTGGTCAAGTTCCAAAAGTAGGTCACTAGGTCAACTCATAGAAAAACCTTGTCAGCACACTAGAGGCCACAGTTTTAGTCAAATCTTCATCAAACTTGCTCAGAATTATCATCTTGACAATATCTCCGTCAAGTTTGAAAAGAAGGTCACTAGGTCAAATCATATAAAAACCTTGTGAACACTCTAAAGGCCATAGTTGTGGTCCAATCTGCATAAAACTTGCTCAGAATGATCATCTTGACAATATCTCAATTATGTTCAATAAGACGGGCCTCCGTGGCCTAATGGATAAGAGCGCTGACTCTTAGTCATTAGGTCTCTCACCGCCGTGGGTTCGAGCCTCGCTCGGGTCACGTGTGAGACGCCAAGTTCTGCAACGGAAGGTCAGGTGGTTTTTGTCGCACCTGCTTTAGCAGGAAGACATAGGCGTGCAAGTTTCCGTCCGTCCGTCAACATTTTACACTGGATGTCTTGTCATCGCAACTCCTCCTACACTTTTAGACCGATCATTTGGAAACTTTGCATGTGCTTTCGCCATGGTATGAGGATGGGCATGTGGTTTGGACTTAATCTTCGAATCAATTTTTGTCACTTTTTCCATATTGTGAACTTAGTCTTTTTTAGGTATGCGATACGTACCTCTTGTCATCGCAACTCCTCTTACACTTTTATACTGATCATTTGGAAACTTTGCATGTGCTTTCCCCTTGGTATGAGGGTGCGCATATGGTTTGGACTTAATCTTCGAATCAATTTTTGTCACTTTTTCCAGATTGTGAACTTAGTCATTTTTAGGTATGCGATACGTACCTCTTGTCATCGCAACTCCTCTTACACTTTTATACTGATCATTTGGAAACTTTGCATGTGCTTTCCCCTTGGTATGAGGATGCGCATATGGTTTGGACTTAATCTTCGAATCAATTTTTGTCACTTTTTCCAGATTGTGAACTTAGTCATTTTTAACCTTCAATTGGTATTGGGTTGGTACCTCTTGTCATCGCAACTCCTCCTACACTTTTATACCAATCATTTGGAAAATTTGTGTGTGCTTTCGGCATGGTATGAGGATGCGCATGTGGTTTGGACTTAATCTTCGAATCAATTTTTGTCACTTTTTCCATATTGTGAACTTAGTCATTTTTAGGTATGCGATACGTACCTCTTGTCATCGCAACTCCTCTTACACTTTTACACTGATCATTTGGAAACTTTGCATGTGCTTTCCCCTTGGTATGAGGATGCGCATATGGTTTGGACTTAATCTTCGAATCAATTTTTGTCACTTTTTCCAGATTGTGAACTTAGTCATTTTTTACCTCACATATATAGGCTATGGATTCTTCTCAAAGCCCTATATTCATCTCTTCTACCTTAAATAAACTTTTACTTTTTGTGTTGGGCAGGTGGGGAGCAGGTGCGACATCAACTTCACCGAAGTTGAATTTCTGGTTCTCCGGGTACTCCGGTTTTCGCCCACCTATGATTAACGATCGGCTCGATATGAGTGAAATAATCTTGAAAGGGCCCTAAAACCCAAACCAAAAAAAAACAAATGTTCAATAAGTAGGTGACTAGGTCAAATCGTAGAAAAAAACTTGTAAACACTCTTGAGGCCACAGTTTTGGTCCAATCTTCATCAAACTTGCTCAGAATGATCATCTTGACAATATCTTGGTCAGGTTTGAAAAGTAGGTCACTAGGTCAAATCATAGAAAAACTTGTGAACACTATAGAGGCGTCAGTTTTAGTCCAATCTTCATTAAAATTTGCTCAGAATGATCATCTTGACAATATCTAAGTCAAGTTCGCAAAGTAGGTCACAAGGTCAACTCATACAAAAAGCTTGTGAACAGTCTAGCAGCCACAGTTTTAGTCCAGTCTTCATCAAACTTGCTCAGAATGATCATCCTGACAATATCTCGGTCATGTTTGAAAAATTGGTTACTTGGTCAACTCATAGAAAACCTGTGCGAACATTCTAGAGGCTACAGTTTTTGTCCAATCTTCATCAAACTTGCTCAGAATGCTCATCTTGACAATATCTCAATCATGTTGGAAAAGTAGGTCACTAGGTCAACTCATAGAAAAACCGTGTGAAAACTCTAGAGGCCACAGTTTTGGTCCAATCTTCATCAAACTTGCTTAGAATGATCATCTTGACAATAACTTGATCATGTTCGAAAATAGGTCACTTGGTCAAATCATAGAAAAACCTAGTGAAGACTCCAGAGGCCACAGTTTTGGTCCAATCTTCATCAAACTTGCTCAGAATGATCATCTTGACAATATCTCGGTCAAGTTTGAAAAATAGGTCACTAGGACAAATCATAGGAAAACCTTGTGAACATAGAGTCAACAGTTTTGGTCCAATCTTCATCGAACTTGCCTAGGATGATAATCTTGACAATATCTTGGTCAAGTTCGAAAAGTAGGTCACTAGGTCAAATCATAAAAAAATATAGTGAACACTCCAGAGGCCATACTTTTGGTCCAATCTTCATCAAACTTGCTTAGAATGATCATCTTGACAATATCTTTGTCAAGTTATTTAATATAACTTCACATAAATGTTTGGTTTGACAATAGATTGAGAAATTTTACTTTCAGGGTCCTTGGTTCAAGGTCAAGGTCATTGGGGCTATTTTAGAAAAACACTTTATCATCACTCTAGTGCCTATAATTATCAACAGATTTTGATATATCTTGTCATAAATGTTTGGTATTATAATGTCTCAAGCATGTATGACTTTCAGGATGCTGGGCTGAAGGTCAAGTTACTGTGGCTATTTTTAGAAAAACTTTGTCATCCCTTTACTTCATCCATTTATCAATGGATTTTAATGTAATATCACAACTGTTAGGTATGACAGTGTTTGGTACTAATTTGACTTGCAGGGTGCTGGGCTCAATGTCATGGTCACTGTGGCTGGTTTTAGAAAAACTTTGTCATCGCTCTAGCATCTTCATTTATCGATGGATTTTGATATGACTTATCACAAATGTTAGGAATGATAACATCTTAAGCCAGCTTGTTTTTCAGAGAAATTGGTCAATGCTCTCAGGTGAGGGATCTAGGGCCATCATGGCCCTCTTGTTTTTCTTTGTTGTCATTAAGAGTATACAATAAAACAAAAATCACATCAGTAAGCTGTTCTGTTGGACTTCTTGTTGTGTGCGGAAAGTGAGCATTGTCCCTCATCCTTCAGGCTTGCAGCAATACAGCTTTCTACTTGCAACTAGAAGTGATATTTCCCATCTGAACAGCATATATACTAATTCTGTATTCCTTTTTTATTGCAACATAGAAACAGTGACACATAAGAAACCATGCCATTGAAAATATTTTGCACATTTTCAGGTCTTTCTAAGGCACTTTGATGGAACACCACATAGATTTCTCCAGCACAATGATGTATTTGCTGTACAAGGAAAAGCCTTTTGTGTGCAGTATTCAGGTTCACACAGCAAGGTAACTGATAAATTAGTGATTGCTTAAAGTACTTGTTTGGTCTTTTATTGACATATTACGATCAATCTTCATCCAACAGTGATCTACCTCTTATGTTTTCCCAGTTTTCTCCAAAACTATGTTTTTAATTTCATTAAAATTTGGGCACAGTTGATCTTTGGTAATTTCCTACAAGATTTGTGTTTTTTCATTGCCATATATTTGACCCCCGCCCATAGGGGCTTGAAGAAATATATGGACTGCATGATGCTTCCACGCAGAGCGGAATCTGGCCCGCACACTAGTACTGGTAAACCGCTCAGAGGACCTAAGCCTGTCCAGGAACCGGGGTGCGAGGCAGACCGTCCATGCTAATAAACCCTATTGGTTTCATTGGGTGACAGGTCTTGAGATGTCATTTCATCTGAATGTCGGGTAAAAGTCCCGCAAAATTGAAAGCAACGTCTCCAAAATTACCTTTACAGTGTTGACGGGGACGTTAAACCTCAAATCAAACAAACAATCGCCATATATAACAGGACAGTGAAGGCATCATTTCTTGTTGGGGTTAAGGGCAGGATCAATTACTTATCTAGTCATTAACATCAATATTAACAATGCAAAATCTTTTTCAGCAAATGAGCTATTCATCTGTCCTTCATGGGGAGTATATGTCACCATTTTGTCTGACCGTCCCTGCATCCAGATTTCTTTGTATGGAGCAACAAGAGGGCAATGATGGCCGTGTATTGCTCACCTGAGCTACCATTTGCTTTGTCAAGCAAGTGATTCCAGGGGAGGTGCCTTGGCCTTAAGAATTTTGGAGAAAAAAAAACATTTTAAAGATTTTCCCTTTGGTTGGGCAACCAGAATTCTAAATAGATCCACTTTACTTGAACATGTTTTGTAGAGGACCATGCAAGGATCACTCCTGACAGGTTACAGAATTCATAGCATTGTAGTTGCCTACGTTAAACATTAAGTAAACAAGTGACACTCGGAGTGGAGGGGTGGGTGGAATTTTGACCCAAGGGGCATGATTTGAACAATCTTTTTAGAGGACCACTAGATGAAATTGTGGGCCCTTTTTGCAAAAATAAACACATTTTGCAGGGTTGCATAGTCACCTTTAGTGACAGATCTAGTTAGGGCCCCGCACTGAAAGTGTGGGTGCCCTATAGTAATCACTCTGTCCGTCCGTCCGTCTGTCTGTCTGTCTGTCCGTCCATCTGTCCGTCCACAAATTTCTGATAGCGCTGCCGGGGCCCTAGTCAGTTTCACTGACAGCTCTAGTTGGCTTAGTAGTCCATGTGTCAACATTTCACTGATGTTGGCTTTAAAGTTGTACTAATGACATAACAGCAGTATAAGGAATGAGTAATACAGGCAATGTCACTTGAATTATTTCAGTGTGATCCAGATGATACGGTAACAGAGATGGATGTTTCTGAAACTAATATTGGTGACAAGAATGCAGTTCGGCCTGATAGAGCTGATCCTGGGTGTGGCAAAGATGGCATTCAATCTGATCTGATGAGTGTTCATTGTGACAAATATTCAGATTCATCAGAAATGGATGATTCTCGTGATGAAGATTATATTCCATCAGATGTAACTGATTGTGAGAGTGATGATGAATTTGTTCATTCAAATGGTACCTTTTCATCAGCTCTTCAAGAAGTCAAAGAGCCTATTCCATGTGACATGTTAAGTGCTGTTTGTGATGATCTAATTCCATCACATATAGATGAATCTCAGAGTGTCAAAGGTCATATTCCATCAGATATAGCTGATCCTCATAGTGACAAAGGTCATATTCCATCAGATATAGCTGATCCTCATAGTGACAAAGGTCATATTCCATCAGATATAGCTAATCCTCATAGTGACAAAGGTCATATTCCATCAGATATAGCTGATCCTCATAGTGACAAAGGTCATATTCCATCAGATATAGCCGATCCTCATAGTGACAAAGGTCATATTCCATCAGATATAGCTGATCCTCATAGTGACAAAGGTCATATTTCATTAGATATAGCTGATCCTCATAGTGACAAAGGTCATATTCCATCAGATATAGCTGATCCTCATAGTGACAAAGGTCATATTTCATTAGATATAGCTGATCCTCATAGTGACAAAGGTCATATTCCATCAGATATAGCTGATCCTCATAGTGATAAAGGTCATATACCATCAGATATAGCTGATCCTCATAGTGACAAAGGTCATATTCCATGTGATTTGCTCAATTCTGTTTCTGATGATCCAATACCATTACACATGTATGCTTCTCAGAGTGACAGAGGTCATATTCCATCAGAAAAGGGTGATATTCATAGTGATGAAGATCATTTTGGTTCAGAGAGTGATCACGAATCCATTCTTTCACATGAAATTCCAATGATGGACAAATTTTGTAAAACAGTTTATGTACCACAAGTTAAATATCAGAATAAATCCGGGAAGAAGGTCAGAGTGTACAATAAAAAGCAGGTTTGCTTTTTCTGTGAAACAAGACAGACAAAAATAAGTAAACATTTGTTTAAGAAACATGGAGCAGAACATGAAGTTGCACAAATTTTGTCGCTCAACAAAGGCAGCAAGGAAAGAAATGAAAAACTTGAACTGTTGCGTAATAAGGGTAATTTTCATCACAATAGAAAGGTTCTTGAAACAGGCTTTGGGGAACTTATACTAGTAAGACGTCCTAAACAAGAAATTGATCTTGATGACTATGGAGCATGCTCTTCATGTTTAGGCTTTTATGCTAAGTCAGATTTATACAAACATCAGAAGTATCACTGTGTTGGCTGCAAAGAAGGTGCAAACTCTTCAGCAGATGCTATTTATGCAAGTAATGTTTTGATTGGAAAAAATAGTGCTTCAAAACAACCTAGTACTCTGGAAGAAGAGGTGTTTCCTTCCATGAGAGGTGACAATGTGACATTAATAGCTAAACATGACCCTTTAATAAAGAAACTGGGAAAGTCTTGGTTGATAAGGACAAAAGATATGGATATAACAAAAAGGAACAACTATGTCTCCCAAAAGATGAGAGAAACAGCACGCTTACTTCAAAAGCTAAGAGAAATTTGTCCAGGGAAGTTTGCCATAAGTGATTTCATAACTCCCAATATGTTTGATTGCGTCATTCAAGCAGTTAATGATTTGTGTGGGTTAGAGAGTAGTGAAAGCACTCCCGCTTTGGCATTGAAACTTGGCTACAATCTGAAAAGAATAGCACAGCTGAAAAAAGCACTAGCTATTAGGGCTTGGGATAATGAAAAGGAAAAAGAAGCCGAGAGGTACCTGGAGCTGCATAATAGCGAGTGGTCAGAGAAGATCTCTGCAGGTTCCCTTAATGTATTATATAACAGGAAATTCAACAAAAAGGACAAACTACCACTGTCAGGAGACTTAAAACTGCTGAATGTGTATCTTGAGGAAGAACTGAGAGAAATACCTAAACAAATCACTGTTGAAAATTTTCGCCGTCTCCAGGTGTTGTGTCTGGCAAGGCTTGGTACATTCAACAGGAGGAGACCAGGGGAAATGGAGCAAATGACGTAAGTAAAAGTGCAGCAAACACTTAGGCTTCAAGCCATGACTGTTTAAGGAATAAGGACATGTTTGAATTGACCCTTAACCTGCTGTATAAATTACAGGGTGGGGGATCACATGGTTTGATACGTAAATTTGCGACTGCAGCTAAAACCGTCTCAATTCAAGGTATGTTTTTCATTCGTTATCCTTTATTTCTTTGGATCTCGTTACAAACTATAGCGCAGAGTATGGGGAATATTGAGTGCTTTCAGCCAGCACCTAACATTTTCCTGAAATATTCATATTCTTTGTGTTTCATCACTTACAATTCAAGGACGACAAAAATTTCATGTGGATCTTGTACACTGTTCTAGTATTCTTAACAGCTGCAGCTTTTTTTGTCAGAATCTTTTTCTCGCATCTGTGTCAGAAGTTGTGTATATAATAGAGTAAAAGTACCCACTGGTATAAATCTTAAACGTTATTTTGTCAAGCATAAAGGGTTTCAAAATGCTTTTATTCTGATGACAAGTTAAAATGGAAACAGGATCCACATGGGAACCCATTTGATTATTGGGTTCATTTGGAAGATATTATAATTAGTAGATTATAAGCATAACTTGTATTAAATAGTTTGTTAGAAAATATGTGACTGTTAAAATGCCAGCTATGTGCATTTTATAGTTATTCAGTATCAATGGAAACTTCTTAGTCTTTTTTATTCATTATTATTCCAGTATCAGGACAATTTTTACACAACTTTATTAGAAAATATAGCTGGTTGTCAGCAGACTTTTAGGTCTAGTGACAGCTTGTGTCACCAGACTTTTGGTCTAGTGACAGCTGCTTGTCCAGACCTAAAACTCAGCTGACAGCCGGTTGTCACCAGACCTCGCCATTTGTTAAAGCTACATCGAATTGGTTCGTCTACGAAGGAGAGGATGGAAGCAAAGAAACTGAGAAATCAAAAACAACGCAAATCAACATGACAAAAAATAGCAGTGCACTTGATCACTGACTATTTAGAAGTGCACTAGATCACTTCAGTTAAACAACGCAAAAGAATTCATCATCATCATCAACGAATTTTTGATTAACATGCAGGTACAGGGGCAAAGTCCACATAAGTGGGCCCACTTCCAGGTAGCTGGCTTGCTGCTCGCAGGGCAGATCTTAACCAGATCTCCAGGCTTGTCTATCATGAGGATCAATAGCAGAGAGCTTCCATTCTCTGCAATCTCTTTCTGTCAGCTGCTTCCAGGTCATCTCTGGCCTTCCAGGCTCCCGCTTTCCAACTACCTGTATGTAACAGGCAGTCTTGACTGCACCGTTGGAGCATTCCACATGTCCATTCCAGCGGAGTCTCCTCTCTTTTAGGATGAGGTCCAGGTCCTCAATGCCAAGGGGCTCAAGTAGCTCACTGGACCTGACGGTGACAGCGTCCTGTGGCTTGACATTGCAGATCTGTCTGATCATTGCCCTGTATTAAAACAACAATTGCCCTGAATTAAAACAAACAATATGTATTTCAAAATTTTATTATCCAAGTTAGTAATAAGCCCCCGCCCATACGGGCTTGAGAAATATATGGGCTGCATGATGCTTCCACGCAGAGTTGAATCCGGCCTGCACACTAGTACTGGTAAACCGCTTAGAGGATCTAAGCCTGTCCAGGAACCGCGGTGCGAGGCGGACCGTCCATGCTAATAAACCCTATTGGACCGTTTCATTGGGCGACAGGGCTTGAGATGTCATTTCATCTCAATGTCAGGTAAAAGTCCCACAAAATTGGAAGCAACGTCTCCAAAATGCTCTTTACAGTGTTGACTGGGACGTTAAACCTCAAATCAAACAAACAAACCAAGTTAGTAATTTCATGAAAGATATCATTTACAGACCAAAAATGATTAAAACACAGGTTGGTATGGTCAAGAGAGCCATTTTTAGTGTAAAGAATACTAGAACAGTGTACAAGATCCCCATGAAATTTCCATTGTCCTGATTTGTCCTGAATTGTAATCAATTACACACAAAGAATATGAATATATCAGGGGAACGTTAGATGTAAGAAGAAAGTATTCAATACTTCCCACTATAGTTTGTAACGAGATGCAAAGAAATAAAGGAAAACCAACCAAAACATAAGTTTAAATGCAAAGATTATGGGGACATATATTAATATTAATTATCACCACTTCAGTGTGTAATGCCTTGTTGGATACACTGTATATGAATTGTCCCCACTCCAGTGTGTAATGCCTTGTGGGGTACACAATATCTTAATTAGTCTCACTTCGGTAAGTTATGCCTTGTGGGTTTAAGTTTAAACGCAAAGAGTAACGGGACATATATATTAATATTAATTATCCCCACTTCAGTGTGTAATGCCTTGTTGGATACACTGTATATGAATTATCTCCACTCCAGTGTTTAATGCTTTGTGGGGTACATTCAAAGTGTTTAAGTTTAAACACAAAAGAGTAACAGACATATATTAATATTAATTATACCCCCGGCATACAAAGTATGTCAGGGGGTATATAGTTTTCGTCTTTCCGTCCGTTCATTCGTTCGTATGTTTGTTCATTCGTTCGCTCGTACGTTCGTTCGTTCGCTCGTACGTTCGTTCGTTCGCCAACTTTTACGTCAAAGTTTTGCGTTAAACCTTTTTGATTGCTGATATCTCTGTAGCCACAGGTTGGATTCTCTTCATATTTGGTACAGGATATCTCTATTCATATGGAATATCTAAGCCCCTGGGTCAAGCCCCTGGGTGGGTTGTCTGTCCGTCTGTCTGTTTATCTACTTTTACGTCAAAGTTTTGTGTTAAACCTTTTTCACTGCTGATATCTCTGTAACCACATGTTAGATTCTCTTCATGTATGGTAAAGGATATCTCTATAGCATTACCTTTCATATGGAATATCTAAGCCCCTGGGTGGGCTGTCTGTTCATCTAATTTTACGTCAAAGTTTTGTGTTAAACCTTTTTCATTGCTGATATCTCTGTAACCACATGTTAGATTCTCTTCATGTTTGGTAAAGGATATCTTTATAGCATTACCTTTCATATGGAATATCTAAGCCTCTGGATCAAGCCCCTGGGTGGGCTGTCTGTCTGTCTGTTCATCTACTTTTACGTCAAAGTTTTGTGTTAAACCTTTTTCATGGCTGATATCTCTGTAACCACATGTTAGATTCTCTTCATGTTTGATAAATGATTTCATGATGCATGTCCCTTCCCCCACCCATGGTGACCTTGACCTCAAGGTCATGGTGACCTTGACCTCAAGGTCACAGACTTAGAAATTTTACATTTGGTTAAAGTTTTATGTAAAAGTTTATAGATGCCTGTATGTTCTATTTGATAACCTCACTCCCTTGGTCCATTTAGAAATTTTATGTTTGATTTATCTTTTACAAGCACATTTATAGATTCTTATAGCTTCTTGACTTCATTCATATTACATACAAGCTCGAAAGATAAATCAGAGGGTGACGCTGGCCGGGAGTATACGTGACCCACTGGTCACTTTCTCTAGTTATCCCAACTTCAGTGTGTAATGCCTTGTTGGATACACTGTGTATGAATTATCCACACTCCAGTGTGTAATGCCTTGTGGGGTACACAATATCTTAATTAGTCTCACTCCGGTGTGTTATGCCTTGTGGGGTACATTCAAAGTGTTTAAGTTTAAACGCAAAGAGTAACGGGACATATATTAATATTAATTATCCCCACTTCAGTGTGTAATGCCTTGTGGGATACACTGTATATGAACTATCCACACTCCAGTGTGTAATGCCTTGTGGGGTACACAATATCTTAATTAGTCTCACTCCGGTGTATTATGCCTTGTGGGGTACATCCAAAGTGTTTAAGTTTAAACGCAAAGAGTAACTGAACATATATTATTATATTGATTATCCCCACTTCAGTGTGTAATGCCTTGTGGGATACATTGTCTATTAACTATCCCCACTCCAGTGTGTAATGCCTTGTGGGGTAAACAATATCTTAATTAGTCCCCTCCAGTGTGTTATGCCTTGTGGGGTAAACAATATCTTAATTAGTCTCACTCAAGTGGGTTATGCCTTGTGGGGTAAACAATATCTTAATTAGTCTCACTCCAGTGTGTTATGCCTTGTGGGGTATTATAAAACAATATCTTAATTAGTCTTACTCCAGTGTGTTATGCCTTGTGGGGTAAACAATATCTTAATAAGTCCCACTCCAGTGTGTTAAGCCTTGTGGGGTAAACAATATCTTTATTAGTCTCACTCCAGTGTGTAATGCCTTGTGGGGTAAACAATATCTTAATTAGTCTCACTCCAGTGTTTTATGCCTTATGGGGTAAACAGTATCTTAATTAGTCTTACTCCAGTGTGTTATGCCTTGTGGGGTAAACAATATCTTAAGTAGTCTTACTCCAGTGTGTTATGCCTTGTGGGGTAAACAATAACTCAATTAGTCTTACTCCAGTGTGCTATGCCTTGTGGGGTAAACAATATCTTAAGTAGTCTTACTCCAGTGTGTTATGCCTTGTGGGGTAAACAATATCTCAAGTAGTCTCACTCCAGTGTGTTATGCCTTGTGGGGTAAACAATATCTTAAGTAGTCTTACTCCAGTGTGTTATGCCTTGTGGGGTAAACAATATCTTAATTAGTCTTACTCCAGTGTGTTATGCCTTGTGGGGTAAACAATATCTTAATTAGTCTCACTCCAGTGTGTTATGCCTTGTGGGGTAAACAATATCTGAAGTAGTCTTACTCCAGTGTGTTATGCCTTGTGGGGTAAACAATATCGTAATTAGTCTCACTCAAGTGTGTTATGCCTTGTGGGGTAAACAATATCGTAATTAGTCTTACTCCAGTGTGTTATGCCTTGTGGGATAAACAATATCTTAATTAGTGTCACTCCAGTGTGTTATGCCTTGTGGGGTAAACAATATCTTCATTAGTCTCACTCAAGTGTGTTATGCCTTGTGGGGTAAACAAATCTTACTTAGTCTCAGTCCAGTGTGTTATGCATTGTGGGGTAAACAATATCTTAATTAGTCCCACTCCAGTGTGTTATGCCTTGTGGGGTAAACAATATCTTCATTAGTCTCACTCCAGTGTGTTATGCCTTGTGGGGTAAACAATATCTTAATTAGTCTTACTCCAGTGTGTTATGTCTTGTGGGGTACATTCAAAGTGTTTAAGTGTATGAAGTCAAGGCAATCGGATAAAAACTGTAGGAGAATGGTTCCAAAACCACAAAGAGTAACGGGACATATTATGGTATGGCGTTGTCTGTCCGTCTGTCTGTTTAACTGTCTGTCTGTCTGTTAACTTTTTCATTCCTAGTTTTCATCCATTTGACTTAAAACTGGGTAGGTGCATTGCTGGCAAGGTCTAGATGTGCATGTGGGTTTTGATTTTAGGTCTGACAACTCTAGGCTCAGTAATGCCCCTAGAATTGTCGGTTTTGGCCATTTTCGCCCTTTTTCATATTTATACAACTTCTACAGTTTTTATCACCCATTCCGGATTTATGCAACTCCCCCTAAAGTTTTTATTCAGTTTACTTGAAACTTGATAGGTGCAGTGCTTGGAATGTCTAGATGTGCATGCGAGTTTTGTTTCCAGGTCTAACATCTTTAAGCTGAATTAAGCTCCTGGAAATAGTTAAAATTCATTGTTATCTTTGGCCATTTTTGGATAACTCCTCCTACAGTTTTTAGCTCACCTGTCACGTAGAGACGAGGTGAGAATTTGGGATCATTTTTTGTCCGTAGTTCGTGTGTGCATACGCCCGTCCGTCCGTAAACAATTTCTTCAAACAACATCTCCTCCTAAACCACTGATCGTATTTTGACCAAACTTCACAGGAATGATCCTTAGGTGGTCCCCTTTCAAAGTTGTTCAAATGGCTCCGGTCCGTTGCACATGTAGGTCACAGGAGCTAAAAGTAGTTTTTATTTTAATGAAAACTTTGATATTTGGTATGAAGCTTCATACAATGGACTTCTACCAAGATTGTTCAAATAAAAGCCTTGAGGCAAAAAATGCCCCTGCACCGGGACCCACTAGTTTTACATAGGCTTATATAGGAAAAAATCCTTTAAAAATCTTTGTGACTGAAACCAGAAGGCCCAGGTCTTTGATGTTTGGCTTGAAGCTTCATCTAGTGGACCTCTACTGAGATTGTTCAAATTATAGCCCTGGCACCAAAAAATGCCCCCGCGGCAGGGCCCACTGGTTAAAATACATTAGGCTTATTTACGAAAAACCTTTAAAAATCTTTTTGTCTAAACCAGAAAGCCCAGGTCTTTGATATTTGGTATGAAGCTTTATCTAGTGGACCACTACCAAGTTTGTTTAAGTTATAGCCCTTGGGCCAAGAATGTACTAGAGACACCCATACTCAGGTAAGTGATCCAGGGCCCTGTGGCCCTCTTGTTAACCAGGTGACTTGTAGTGTGGTAGTGCATTTCTGGCAAGGTCTAGATGTGCATGTAGGTTTTGTTTCCAGGTCTGACAACTTTAAGCTGCGTTTTACCCCATGAAATAGTAAAAAATTTTGTTTTGGCCATTTCTGGATATCTCCTTAAACAGTTTTTTATCCAGTTGACTTGAAACTTAATTGATGCATTTCTGGCAAGGTCTAGATGCTAGATGTGCATGTGGGCTTTGTTTATAGGTATAACAACAAATGTGTGTTATGCCCCTTGAAGTCGTTCATTTTGGCCATTTCTGGATAACTCCTTTTTAATATCAAATATAACTACCCATCACTACAATTTTAACCTCCCATTGTTTTGATTGGTAGGTATATTGTTAATTAAAATTAATTTTACATTAAAAATAACATTAAGGGTTTAAGTTTCGGACTTTTTTTTTACCTTTGACCTCTATGACCTTGACCTTGGAGGTACAGACCTGGGTTTGCATGTGACACATCGTCTCATGATGGTTATCATTTCTACAAAGTAATTTCAAAATCCATCCAGAAATAAGAAAGTTATTTACTGCATTTAAGTTTCTGACCCTGTTTTTGGCCTTTGACATCTAAGTATGACCTTGACCTTGGAGGTACGGACCTGGCTTTTGCACGTGACACGTTGTCTCATGATGGTTAACATTTCTGCTGTGTAATTTTATAATCCATCAAGAAATAAGGAAGTCATTGACCGCGTTTTAAGTTTCGGACGCATGGACGGACGGACGGACAAGGGCAACGCTACATGCCCTTTCCACCATTCTTCAAATGGCAGGGGCATCAAAAATTTCCTATTCTGGTATTGTCTGCACAGTAGCCATTTCATTTATCATTTGATTTTAACCAAACTTACCGGCAGTTTCACAAAAAAGTGCAAATAAGAAGTTTGTTATGATGGATGTTCTTAGTTATGTATGCATTATTTAAAGATAACATTCTTCAGTTTTGCCCACAAGTCATCACCTAACCCTCCAAAATGAAATATGACATGTATGTACACATGCTTTTGTAGCAACAAGTCAAAATGGTGTGGAAAATTGTTCATTTTTTCACATTATGCTGTAATAATTGAAATTTACCAATTTTTGTTAGCTTCAGAATCACTGTTTGAACTTCAAAGATGATAAAAATTGTAGGTTTCTCTATCTTTCAAACGCTTTTTACCCCATGCAATTTGGTTAAAAATTAAGAGTTTTACGCCAAATTGTTTAAATGACATGCTTCGTTATGCGTTTTACAATTTGTATTATATCTTACGTTAAATGCCTTCTAAATGTGCATGAATAGCATTAAAATTTAATGATGTTTAAATTACACTTGCATTACAAAAATAGGGCAGATTCTAAAGCTCAGTTAAAATGCTTTGAACCCGACATGTCAACAAGAAAGATGTTTCAGGTCATAAAGTCTTCACATATGCTAAATGTTTGACAAAAATCAACTGTTTTCTTGTACTGTTTTCAATTTAAGAGCAATGTAAAAGCATAAATGTGTTTAAAACATAAAAGATCTTAAAAGATTGAAATGCCATATTGTTATAAATGGATTTTCATTTGATTGAGCTGGAATGGGAACATCTAGTAATATTATGATGAAGAGCAATGATACTCAGGTCAGCGATAAAGGGCCATCTTGGCCCTCTTGTTTACTAAACGCACTTGATTCTTGGTAGCTTTATTTTTAACATTATCTACATGTACCTGTGTATTTTGATATAAGTTTCATTATTATTCCCCGACCGAATAGGTTCGGGGGATATAGCGATCAGCCTGGGGTCCGTCCATCCGTCCGTCCATAGACGCAACCTTGTGATGGCCATAACTCCTATGCCCTTTGAGATTCATTGATGGTTCTTGGCACAATTGTTCACAAGGCTGAGACAGTGTGTCATGCCCAAGAACCAGAACTCTGGATGCCATACTTTTTTAGTTATCTCCGCTTTTAATAAAATAGAATGACTTCTTTGTGATGGCCATAACTCCAATACCCTTTGAGATATATTGATGGTAGTTGGCACAATTGTTCACAAGGCTAAGACAGTGTGTCATGCACAAGAACCACAACTCTGGTTGCCATGGTTTTTTAGTTATCTCCCCTTCCAGTAAAATAGAGTGACTACGTTGTGATGGCCATAACCCCAATACCTTTTCAGATATATTGATGAGACCTGGCACAGTTGTTCACAAGGCCGAGACGGTGTGCTATGCACAAGAAAACAACTCTTGGTGCCATGGTTTTTGAGTTATCTCCCCTTCCAATAATATAGAATCACTACCTTGTGATGGCCATATCTCCAATACTCTTTGAGATATATTGATGGTACTCAGTACAGTTGTACCTATGAGGTTAAGCAGGTGTGTCACATGCAAGAACCACAACTCTGGGTACCCATGTTTTTGAATTATCTCCCCTGACAATATAACCTTGTGATGACCATAACTCCAATACCCTTTGAGATATATTGATGGTAGTTGGCACAATTGTATACAAGGTTGAGACGACGTTTCATGCCTAAGAACCACAACTCTGGGTGCTATGATATTTGAGTTATCTCCCCTTCCAATATAACAGTATGACCAGCTTGTGATCACCCTACCTCCAATACACTTGTAAGACATATTGGTGGTACTTGATGCAGATGTACATGAGGTTAAGCAGGTGTGTCATGCTCAAGAATTACAAATCTGGGTGCTCTGGATTTTGAGTTATCTCCCCTGACAATATAACCTTGTGATGGCCTTAACTCCAACACCGTTTGAGATATATTAAAGCAACTTGGCGCAATTGTATACAAGGTACAGAAGGGGTGTCATGTGCAAGAACAACAACTGTTGGTGCTGTGATATTTGAGTTATCTACCCTTCTAATATAACCATATAATCAGCTTGTGATCACCATATCTCCAATATCCTTTGAGACATATTGATGGTACTTTGTACAGAAAAACACGAGCTTAAGCAGGCATGTCATGCGCAAGAACTAGAATTCTGAGTGCCCTAATTTTTAGCTATCTCCCCTGATGGTATAATCTTGTGATGGCCATAACTGCAATACTTTTGTGATATATTTCTGGTTTAAGTCGGCTGCACTTTCTATTGGTGAACAATCTTCTGAAGGCCATTATTAGCTTTTGGTCGGGGGATTTGCCATCTCTTCCGATGGCTATTTTATTGATATAGTTTTTAAAGAAAAAAGGAGAAAAAAAAGGCAATTTATTGATAACTCCTCTTAGTTATAATCTGATTGACTTGAAACTTGATAGGTGTATTGCTGGTAAGACTTTTATATTCATTTGGGTTTTGTTTTTAGACCACATAACTTTTGGCGTATTTATAGCCCTTGAAGTCACTACAAGTGGCTTTTTTGACCACATTAAATGTTAAATCAGCCATGAACAGGCATATACCGTCTGACTTTGCGGAACTCTTGCTAACTATTTCAAGGGCATACCTCAACCTAAACACAAAATACACATGCACATCTAGACCTCACCAGCAATGCATCTACCGAGTTTCAAGTCAATCAGATAAAAACTGTAGGAGTTGTCCAGAAATGGCCAAAAATGGCAATTTTTAGCAATTCAAGGGCTATAACTCTACTTATAGTTGTCAAACCTGCAAACAAAACACACATGCACAGATTCTAGACCGCGAGAGCAATGCATCTACAAAGTTCCAAGTCAATCTGATAAAAACTGTAGAAGTTATCCAGAAATGGCCAAAAATGACAATTTTAAACAATTTGAGGGCTGTAACACTACTTAGAGATGTTAGACCTGGAAACAAAATACATATGCACATTTCCACATCACCAGCAATACATCCACCCAGTTTCAAGTCAATGGAATAAAAACTCTAAGAGAAGTTATCTGGAAACGAACAAGTTTAATAGACAGACGGATGGAGAGCTTCATACCACAATACATTCAATCTAAAGATGGGTGTATAAAACTATATGGCAAGGTTATACTACAAACAGATAATATATTGCATGCAATTATTTTGTAAAGATGTCATTTGAAATATACCATTGTCATAGCAGTGACCTGCCTTTGCAGTTGCTGAAGATGCAATTGTATAAAACTATTTTAGCAATGCAATACATTTCTCTACAAGCTAGCATTTTAATCATTCGCAGCATTTCCAAAGAAGTCATATCAAAGGAAGGTAGCTGTTGTTTTGCACCATGTAGCTGCATTTCCACATGCCCCGATTTCATTTCTAGCATCAGAAAATCAGTATTGCATCACATCAAAACAATTCCACAGCAATAGCCGCGTATAGGTTACTTCGTCATTCTCGGGTTGGGCAGTCAATCAACAAACACTTGTTCACCACAATGTGCTCATTCAACAGAGTCAGCCGGTTGATATGATGCACTTATTTTGGCAGCTGAGCTTACACCTGAATTCACTTCAGTCTCAATGGCTAGTAAGTAAGTGGGTGGGAATACCTTTGATACAGCTGAACAAAGCCTTTCTCTGAAATCGAGTTGACCTTGTGTTTAAAGTACGTACATAACGGATTGCTGCTATTTCTGTTTAATATGCTCTTCTTTTGAAACGGTCCGACACTCACATTGCTTTGCCTGGGCAGGCTTAGATCCTCAAAGCGTTTTACCAGTACTCTTGTGTGGGTCGGATTCAGCTCTGGGTGGAAGCCTCATGCAGCCCATATATTTCTTCAAGCCCCGATGGGCAGCGGCGGGAAACATGTTGTAATGCTTTTAAAATATGATTTTACATTTATTTTGAATGATATAGTCTCACCATATTGTATTTTAGTCAGGTGTATGAGAGGAAATTAACCCTTTCAACCCTACAGCCTACAAAAGGGGCATTTGCAAAAAGTGCTGATCTAGATCAGCTGGCTTCTGAAAAGGCTGTCCGATCAGGATCTACACTTTTTGTTTCACACACACAAACAAAGAAGTCAACTTTCCAAATGAAAACTTTCATACAAGTGAAAAATGTTGGTAAAAGTCGCCGAGTAATATTTGCAGCCGACAACCAATTTGTCATTGGCTGTTTCGGGTGTAAGGATGAGAACGGCAAGCCATTGTTTCTTTGATTTGAGGTTTAACGTCTCCGTCAACACTGTAAAGGTCATTTTGGAGACGTTGCTTCCAATTTTGTGGGACTTTTACCCGACATTGAGATGAAATGACATCTCAAGCCCTGCCGACCAGTGAAACCAATATGGTTTATAAGCATGGACGGGCCGACTCCCACAGCATTGCCTTGACAGGCTTAGATCCTCCAATTGGTTTACCAGTACTCGTATGCGGGTTGGTTTCAGCTCTGTAAAACATCTATTTCTTCAAGCCCCGATGGGCAGGGGCTAGAATGGCAAGTCATGTGGTGGGGTTGGGATTAGGTAGGCAAAAGACATGGACACATTAAAATAATGTAATATAACATTCAGATATTGGCCTTTGTTGTGTGGCAAACCCATGCTACTTGTATGTATATCAAGCAAATGTTGGTCGTCCTGTCTGACGTTAATTGACAATTTCTCAGTGCATCTACATAAAACCCCTATAGATTTATTTGTTTGATTTGAGGTTTAATGTCCCCGTCAACACTAAAGGTCATTTTGGAGACATTGTTTCCAATTTTGTGGGACTTTTACCCGACATTGAGATGAAATGACATCTAAAGCCCTGCCGCCCAATGAAACCAATAGGGTTTATTAGCATGGACGGTCCACCTCGCACCACGTTTCCTGGACAGGCTTAGATCATCTAAGCGGTTTACCAGTACTAGTGTGCGGGCCAGATTCAGCTCTGCGTGGAAGCATCATGCAGCCCATATATTTATACCCCCGGCATACGAAGTATGCAATGGGGGTATATAGTTTTTGTCTTTTCCGTCTGTCTGTCTGTCTGTCTGTCTGTCTGTCTGTCTGTCTGTCTGTCCGTAAACAATTATTTTGTGTCAAAGATATCTCAGGAACTGCTTCACATAGAAACTTGAAATTTTGCACAAATGATCAGTATGACTACTTGTATTGTGGGAAAGAAAATAAGGGCCAAGGGGTCAGGCCTTTTAGAGTTATTTCCCTTTGTAGTTCTTGCTGTTTAATAGTGTATATTTTTATTTTGTGTCAAAGATTTCTCAATAACTACTGTACATAGAAACTTGAAATTTTGCAAACATGATCAGTATGACTAGTTGTATTGTGGGAAAGAAAATAAGGGCCAAGGGGTCAGGCCTTTTAGAGTTATTTCCCTTTGTAGTTCTTGTTTCAGCTGAGGTGATGGCACTGGCCGGGGGTATACGTGCCCCACTGGGCACTTGTCTAGTTCTTCAAGCCCCTATAGGCGGGGGCCACCTATAGAAAACTACTGGGAAGCAATGTTGTTCATACTATAATGAATACATAGACTCATGCGACGTTAGTGACATCGAAATAAACAGTGGCTCTCTTCAATATGATTGGACGATGGCGATGTTATGGCGCCAACAAGGCTGTTCCGCTGTTTTTAGCTCACCTGTCACAAAGTGACGAGGTGAGCTTTTGGGATCACTTTTTGTCCGTTGTGCGTGCGTCCGTGCGTGCGTTTGTCCGTGCGTGCGTCCGTAAACAATTTCAAATAAGTATATCTCTAATATCCCATGGCCAATCTTGATCATATTTCATGTGAAGCATCATCAGGTAGGGGGAAAGGCTGTATAAGGTTTTTGGGCTGATCAGATTGGAATTCTGGTTGCCATGGCAACATATAGCTCCCATAGACTTACAATGGGAAAAAATTAAAATATCTTCTTCTCTGAAATCACAGGACCCAGAGCTTAGATATTTAGCATGTATTTACAGCCAGTGGTCACCTTCATAATTCCTGCCAATCATGCCCCTGGGATCCAAATTGGCCAAGCCCCGGGGCCCCTTCTCTCCCATAGACTCATAATGGAACAAAAAGCTTCAAAAATCTTCTACTTGGAAACCACAGGGCCCAGAGCTTAGATATTTAGCATGTAGCAACGGCAAGTGGTCACCTACATAAATCCTGCCAATCATGCCCCTGGGGTCCAAACCGGCCACACCCCGGGGCCCTTTAGCTCCTATAGACTCATAATGGAAAAAAGCTTCAAAACTCTTCTTCTGTGAAACCACAAGGCCCATAGCTGAGATATTTGGCATGTAGCAAGGGCAAGTGGTCAACTACATAATTCCTGCCAATCATGCCCCTGGGGTCCAAATTGGCCACACCCCAGGGCCCCTTAGCTCCCATAGACTCATAATGGAAAAAAGCTTCAAAAATCTTCATCTCTGAAACCAAAGGGCCCAGAGCTTAGATATTTAGTATGTTGCAACCGCCAGTGGTCACCTACATAATTCCTGCCAATCATGCCCCTTGGTTCCAAATGGGCGACACCCCGGGGCCCCTTCGCTCCCATAGACTCATAATGGAACAACAAGCTTCAAAAATCTTCTTCTCGGAAACCACAGTGCCAAGAGCTAAGATATTTAGCATGTAGCAACGGAAAGTGGTCACCTACATAATTCCTGCCAATCATGCCCCTGGGGTCCAAACGGGCCACGCCCAAGGGCCCTTTAGCTCCTATAGACTCATAATGGAAAAAAGCTTCAAAAATCTTCTTCTCTGAAACCACAGGGCCCAGAGCTTAGGTATTTGGCATGTAGCAACGGCAAGTGGTCGCCTACTAAATCCTGCCAGTCATGCCCCTAGGGTCCAAATGGGCCACGCCCCGGGGCCCCTTAGCTCCCATAGACTCATAATAGAAAAAAAAGCTTCAAAAATCTTCTTCTCTGAAACCACAGGGCCCAGAGTTTAGATATTTAGCATGTAGCAATGGTAATTGGTCACCTACATAATTCCTGCCAATCATGCCCCTGGGTTCCAAATGGGCCACGTGCCGGGGTCCCTTTGCTCACATAGACCAATAATGGAAAAAAGCTTAAAAAATCGTCTTCTCTGAAACCACAGCGCCCAGAGCTTAGATATTTAGGATGTAGCAACGGCAAGTGGTCACCTACATAATTCCTGCCAATCATGCCCATGGGGTCCAAAAGGGCCACGCCCTGGGGCCCCTTAGCTCCCATAGACTCAAAATGGAAAAAAGATTCAAAAATCTTCTTCTCTGAAACCACAGGGCCCAGAGCTTAGATATTTAGCATGTAGCAACGGCCAGTTGTCACCTACATAATTCCTGCCAATCATGCCCCTGGGTTCCAAATGGGGGACGCTCCAGGCCCCCTTCGCTCCCATAGACTCATAATGGAACAAAAAGCTTCAAAAATCTTCTTCTCGGAAACCACGTGACCAAGAGCTTAGATATTTAGCATGTTGCAACGGCAATTGGTCACCTACATAATTCCTGCCAATCATGCCCCTGGGGTCCAAACGGGCCACGCCCTGAGGCCCTTTAGCTCCTATAGACTCATACTGGAAAAAAGCTTCAAAAATCTTCTTCTCTGAAACCACAAGGCCCAGAGCTGAGATATTCGGCATGTAGCGAGGTCAAGTGGTCACCTACATAATTCCTGCCAATCATGACCCTGGGGTCCAAATTGCCCACACCCAGGGGCCCCTTAGCTCCCATAGCCTCATTATGGAAAAAGAACTTTAAATATCTTCTCCTCTGAAACCACAGGGCCCAGAGCTTAGATATTTAGCATGTAGCAACGGCCAGTGGTCACCTACATAATTCCTGCCAATCATGCCCCTGGGTTCCAAATGGGCGACGCCCCCGGGCCCCTTCTCTCCGATAGACTCATAATGGAACAAAAAGCTTTGAAAATCTTCTTCTCGGAAACCACAGGGCTCAGATCTTAGGTATTTAGCATGTAGCAACGGCAAGTGGTCACCTACATAATTCCTGCCAATCATGCCCCTGGGGTCCAAACCGGCCGTGCCCGGGGCCCTTTAGCTCCTATAGACTCATAATGGAAAAAAGCTTCGAAAAATCTTCTTCTCTGAAACCACAGGGCCCAGGGCTGAGGTATTTGGCATGTAGCAACGGCAAGTGGTCACCTACATAAATCCTGCCAATCATGCCCCTAGGGTCCAAATGGCCACGCCCCAGGCCCCCCTTAGCTCCCATAGACTCATAATGGAAAAAAAAGCTTCAAAAATCTTCTTCTCTGAAACCACAGGGCCCAAAGTTTAGATATTTAGCATGTAGCAACGAAAATTGGTCACCTACATAATTCCTGCCAATCATGCCCCTGGGTTCCAAATGGGCCGCGCGCCGAGGCCCCCTTGCTCCCATAGACTCATTATGGGAAAAGCTTAAAAAATCTTCTTCTCTGAAACCACAGCGCCCAGAGCTTAGATATTTAGCATGTAGCAATTCCAAGTGGTCACATACATAAATCCTGCCAATCATGCCCCATGGGTCCAAATGGGCCACACCCTGGGACCCCCTTAGCTCCCATAGACTCATAATGGAAAAAAAAACTTCAAAAATTTTCTTCTCTGAAATCACAGCATCAAGAGCTTAGATATTTAGCATGTAGCAACGGCAAGTGGTCACCTTCATATTTCCTGCAAATCATGCCCCTGGGGTCCAAATGGGCCACGCCCCGGGGCCCCTTAGCTCCTATAGACTCATAATGGAAAAAAGCTTAAAAAATCTTCTTCTCAGAAACTGTGAAGCACAGAACTTAGATATTTAGTATCTAGCAACATGAAATAGCTAGCTACATAAATCCTGCTAACCCTGCCCCTGGGGTCAAAATTGGCCTCACCCGAGCTCATCACCTCCAATAGACTTATAATGGAAAAAAAACTTAAAAAATCTTCTTGTATGATATCATAAGGCCCAGAGCTTAGATTTTTAGTATGTAGCAACGTCAAGTGGCCACCTTCATAAATCCTGCCAGTTATGCCCCTGGGATCCAAATTGGCCCCACCCCAGGGCTCTTTAGCTTCCATAGACTTACAATTGGAGAAACTTCAAAAATCTTCTTCTCTGATACCACAGGGCCCTTAAAATGAAAAAAAAAAAAAAAAAAAGCAACTTAAAATGGGGAAAAAATCTTCAAAAATCTTCTTCTCTGAAACCATAAGTCCCAGAGCTTAGGTATTTAGCATGTAGCAATGTCAAGTGGTCGCCTACATGAGTCCTGCCAATCATGCCCCTGGGTCCAAATCCTGTGGCCCCTAAACTCCAACAAACTTATAATGGAAAAAGCTTCAAACATCTTCTTTGAAACCATGAAGTACAGACCTAAGATATTTAGTATATGATCAAGAATTCACTGTCCAGGAATATTGGTTACATCACGGTCAATTTCATTTCCACACTTTATTCAAAGTCCTTTCTTCAGACTGCTGATGGCCAATTAAAGAATGGCCTAGTGGGCATAATTTAAAGTATAATAAGCTTGGTAGTACAAACAACTTCAAGGAGAAAACTGTTAAAATCTGCCATTTTTCTGGACACAAAGCATTATTTTTTTTTTCACTGGTTAATTTTGAAATTAAATATCAAGCATCTTCATTGATATTCCAAAGTACAAATTGTCTTGATGACTGACAAAGGCCCACAAGAAAATAATTTAGTAGCTCTTGAGCTCCTAAATACAGGTTCTTTGGGTTAAAAATTAAATTTTATTGCGTGACTTTGTGATGTAACTTTTCGTGTCCATTTTTGTTACATCCTAGACAAGGCTGAATTCAGAGACAGGAGATCTCCTGTCATTTTACAAAATTCGTATATAGTAAGGCTGTTGATTTTATTTGATTTCGGACTTAAGTTTAATTAACTGAAAAGAAAATGTAATTAAAAAAATTTGTACGAAGTACTCACACTGCCATTTCGTGTCCATTTTGTTACATCACGGGATATTTCATTTTTCAGTTCCTGTAAATTTCTTATCATGGACTGTTGCAATCAAACATCACTTGCTGCATCATCATCTAGGTCACTTTTAGCATGGGTGAAAACATTCCAGAACATGTGATGATCATAAGTGACAGGTCAAGGTTAAATATTGGACACCGTTACCTCTGAAGATGTTACATCTTCAAAAATCTTTAAAAAAAAACAACAAAACAGGCATTGAAACTGCTTTTTATGTGGTTGTCACTGGGCTACTCTTATGTATATGTGTTTTTTTAGATAAAAACACATGCAAGGTTTTTTTGATTGTAAAATATATATGCATAGAACTGCTGGTAAATTGTCTGACAAACATTTTATAGTGAACCTATCAGAATTGGAGTAGTGTCAAAGTTACATCCTACAGACAGTTAATGATTTAAGCTGACTGGTTAATTGTAGCATGCTAACTACAAAACTGAAGATTAGCCAGCAATATAAGGAGAAAATCATGTATGGCAGGGATTAGGTTAACATTATAAATCAAAAATAAAACCAGATGTAACTGGACACATGGTGTCCATTGTTACATCCTATAATTGTTTGTTTCTTGTATTTTAAGACATATTAAATCAAGGAATATAGTTGACTACAGCAGTGTATTCATTTGTGTAAATATCAGTTTCGATTACATTGCAAACATGTGAAAAAAAACATGTATTAGCATTCCAATCAATGAAAAGAAGTTAGATGTAACAGGACACTAGTGTCCAATATTACATCATTAATTACTGAACAATTATTAAAATCAGCAAACTCTAGTGCAAATGATACACATATAATATGATGAAATTTGTTTCACATGATTTTCTTTCAAATACTGAAATGAAAGAGACAATAATCATTGCATAAATAATTTAAAAGGGGAAAAGTCAGTTGTGACATGAAGTAACTTGGACACTGGTGTCCAATGTTACCTTACACATTTACAAAGAAACCGTTTTTTTTTTGTAACTTTTATTGCAGTAGAAGAACAGTAAACAGTGTTTTATCCATTTGGTTACAAAATTTTTGTCTGCTTTTAAATGGATCTTCATTTTCACTCTAGCATCAATTAAAACCCATAGAATTCTGACTCAGAAAGGAGCGTTAACTACTAGCTGATTTAAGAACAATAACAAGCAATAAGGGACTTGATAACTGTATTAGTGTTTAAAGACTGTCCTATCTGTTCAAAAATGACAGCTGTTACACCTAAAAGTAGCGCAGTAGGAAGAATCATTCATCTGCACTTCAGCAAATTTTGGACACCAAGCCATTTAAGGACGTAACAGAAATTCCTGGACAACATATTCTTGATCATATAGCAACACAAAATGGTCGCCTATATAAATCCTGCCAACGTTCCCTTTGGGTCAAAATTGGCCAAGCCCCAGGGCTCATTAGCCCTATAGACTTATACTGGAAAAAACTTAAAAAAAATCTTTTTCTCAAAAACCATAAGGCACAGATTTTGTTTGATTTGAGGTTTTACATCCCCGTCAACACTGTATAGGTCATTTTGGAGATGTCTCTTCCAATTTTGTGGGACTTTTACCAGACATTGAGATGAAATTACATCGCAAGCCCTGTCGCCCAATGAAACCAGTAGGGTTTATAAGCATGGACACCGCTTTGCCTGAGCTTATATATTTAGTATGTAGCAATGTCAAGTGGTCTCCTACACAAATGATTTTCTCGTACACAGGTGAGCGATATAGGGCCATTGGGCCCTCTTGTCTGGAAAACTGTGTGCAATTGTTTTCTTCTTTCATTTTAACCCTTAAACAAGATTTGTTTCGTCATATGATGGATGGGAAATAATGTTAATATAAGTAATAAAGGTAATTTATTTAACGTTCATCGAATTATGAACAACATTGGGTCACGAGCAAAGTTTCGGGGTCACTTACTTTGCTTGTCACCCAATGTTGTTCATACTTCAGTGAATGTTAAATAAATAACATTCTTTTTTTTTTTAATTAAATATTTATGTTGAAACTGAAAACAATGCAAAAGAATTCTTTGGGAATGACATTCATCGTATAACTTCACAACCAATTCATGTCAATATTGAGGTCATTAATTTATGTAAACGTCAAGATCACAAATTTTACTTCTAGTGCTACCGTAACTCTGCTAAATAAATTAGGCCTGTCACACCAACTTCATAATTTTGAAGATTGAAATTCATGACACTTTGCATACAGAAATGTCTGAAAAAACAGGAAAATGAATTTCAAGCTTTAGATTATGATCAGCCAGCTTCTTCAGAGGCTGGCTGATCTGGATCTACACTGTTTGCAAAAACAAACAAAAAACAAAACAAAAAACAAAAAAAAAAAAAAAAACAAGTATACTTGATTCCTGCATTTTAAGGGTTAAGCATGATTTTTAATGCATTTTATACTTGTGGCTATTGCTGTTCTAGCATTTCTGCCTTGAATGTTTTCTTCAGCCTGTTATCATCTTAATTTTACAGCTTGGATGCCTACAGAAAAAGACCAATTTGGAAGGACAATTTCATGGAGGAATTAGGAAGCACTCTATCAGAGTTGGAGAAGCAGCTCGCCACTACCCATGACTTGGTAAACATTAGAGGCAAACAGGGGCGCAAGGTTCCAGTCCTAATTCCTCCACTTTGTCAAAGGGTGTTAGGTGTCATAACAGATGAAGAGAACAGAAAGTTTGTAGGCATATTGCCTGAAAATCCGTATGTGTTTTCTATCTCAGGAAAAAACACATCTCACCTTCGTACTTATGATTGCATAAACACTGTAGCACAGGACTGTGGTGCAAAATGCCCAGAGTTGATAAAATCAACAAAGATGAGAAAATACACAGCCACTGTTAGTCAAATTTTGGATCTCCAAAACAATGAAGTTGAGTGGCTAGCCAACCACCTTGGCCACAGCATTAAAGTCCACAGAGATTTCTATTCTTTCAAAGATACAACAACAGAACTAACAAAAGTGGCAAAGCTGTTGGTGTGTATAGACCAAGGTACAGTGGGGAAGTGGGCAGGGAAGACCCTAAAGGAAATACAGTTGGATGGCAAGTATCATTTCACTTCTTTGACTGTAAGAATTTTTTATCAGCATGAGGTATTGGGTCTGTTTGGGTTGTGAAAAGGCTGTGGTGAATTTATGAAGTTTTCGTCAGGTTGAGATATTTTAACTCCTTTGTTATAGTTGGATAGACACACCAGTCATTTTTTCAGCAAAGGCAACTGTTGGTGTACAAGATGCTTGACTTCCAAGAGGAGCATATTTTCATTTTTCACTAAGTTAGAACACTTTCATTTTACTGTATATTGTACGTATAACATTATAAAAACTGGATCCTGCAATAACTTAGCTACTGGTGGTAGATTCATGAAACATCACAGATAGTGAAGGACCATGGGAAGATTATGCACCACTAAGAAACATAAAGCCAATGCTCACCCAAGTTCTGCAGTCCAAATAACTTGATTAGTGAGCTTTTCAAGAAAGTGTGCATTATATATTTGGTCCACACTTACCAAAGTACTGTGATACTAGAAATGATAATGCCTCACTCATCCAAGTTCTGTAATCCAAGTAACTTGATTAGTGAGCTGTCCAAGAAAGTGTGCATTGTATATTATGTTCACAGTTATTAAAGTCCTATGCTAGTCGAAATGATTTTAAATATCATCCTTGAAGTCTTGAAAGCCATAAATGAAGTATTTAAAAAGATGAATATATGGAGGTATGATGTAAAAAAAGTACTTTTCTGAGTATACTTAACACCTTTCAAATTGCAAATTTTAATCTGTAGCAATGTTTTCTTTGTACACTTATACTACCCCCCCCCCCCCCCCCCACAATATTACTTTTGAATACTTTGGTGAGACTTGGTACACTTACTTAGTATCCTAATGCCAATAGGCAGATCCGGTAATGACTGCAGCTGTGACTGTTGGTGGGGAATACCAAAACAGTTTAATTTTTGCTGACTGATTTTGCTTCTTGTGTCAAGTCCCCATTGCAGGGGTATTAATGACCAGTGATAGTTCTAGTTTGATATTGCTTGAATAACAACTACAGTACTTAAAATGCTTCAGAAGACATCTCCTCTGAAACCACTTGACCAGTTTTGATGAAACTTGGCTGGTATGATTATTGCATGGTCCCCTACAAAAATTATTTAAAAAAAAGTGATCCACCCAAAACGCTGGTTGTCATGGCAATCAAAAGGAAAATCTTAAAAAATATTCTATGAAACGGTAAGGCCAAGAGCTTTGATATTTGGTTTGTTGCATTGGCTAGTGGTTGTCTACCAAGATGTTCAAGGTACACCCCTGGGGTCAAAGTTGGCCCACCCAGGTTCACTTGTTTTACATAGACTTATATAGGGAAATCTTTAAAAATCTTTTTCTCCCAAACTGCAAGGCTCAGAGCTTTGATATTTGGTATGTTGTATTGGCTAGTGGTCCTCCACAAAGGGTGTTCAAATTGTGCTCCTGGGGTTAAAAATGCACCCCCCGCCAGTCACTTGTTTTACATAGACTTAATAGGGAAATCTTAAAAAAAAGTCTCCTTAGAAACTGCTAGGCTGAGAGCTTTGATATTTGGTTTTTAGCATTATGTTGTTGTCCTCTACAAAGGTTGTTTAAAGTATGCCCCTGGGATCAAAATTAGCCCCACCTTTGGGATAAGTTGTTTCACAAGCCTTATATTGGGAAATACATTTAAAAACCGTCTTCTGTGAGAGGCTCAGAGCTAGGGATGTAACGATAGTCAGAAAATGACTATTGCGATAGTATTGACATTGCAGGAAGAACCATTGCGATACTATTACTATTGCTGACTACTATTGCAATACTATTGCGATACTATTGCCTGAAATAAATTCTTGTTTTAGAAGGAAATAAAAACTATTCAAACCTTCACCTGTTTTTCTGTATGTATTATCTGCATAAAAGAAATAAACAAGATAATTTACACAGGGGAACAACTCTTGTAAACTCCTGTTTGCTTTTCTGCCTGCCCCTACAACAGGAAACAGCTCCGCTGGAGCATCTTTTTTCCTTCAAGTGTAAATCCTCCTGGAGACATATTTTAATAGATGTTGCCAAGTACATGTATCAAATCACAGTGAGAATGTGCCATCAGTTTCTTAATCAGAATAAAATAAATTTGAAGCCCAAATTTTCCCCAACAAATATTTATAAATATAATCCAAAGTGTCTGTCAAGTTTTAAGCACAATAACTTTATTTTTCTCTAAGTGCGGTAATACGGTAAAAAGTACTGTAGTTATCACGGCCAATAACGGTCCTTTTTCAAGTTAATTACAGACATGTCATAATAGCTTATCCAATTAGTAATTAAAGATACAATATATAAACTCATTTAGCTTCACGCGCATAATTAACACGAGCTTTAGCCGATATACTCAAAAGATCAAAATTGTCAGCTTAGGTAGAAAAGAGAATAAAGAATAAAGCTCAGTTTATAATTTAATGATCCAGCCACAAGACGAGGACTCATCCATCCAAAACGAGCCAAAACTTTCACACCCGCCCTACAAGCAAGTTCAATGCAAACATCAAAACTTTCCACCATCCAAATCGCCATAACATCCACCGTCCACAAACCACCGCAACCGTTTTTCTGCAAGCGATCGGTAAATGACGTCATCCGACACCAGCAGCCCCACATAAGTTTAATGTCACTATTTTATTTTCTTTCATGAAAAAAGATGTTTGGAACCAGTAAAAATATTTTCTCGATAGCTAAACGGTTGTGAATAGAGGTGGATAGAAAACTGCGCCCTGCTCCCGACTTAACCCCGTAAACAACTCCCGACTTATCCCCAGAAGCCCGTGTCAATCACCAACAACATACAGACGTGTTCACACAAATTAAAGCGTTCGACTTTTCTCGCCAAGCGTCGGCTATTTGGCGCCAAAACATAACCATTCACGAGACAGTAGAATAGTCTGTTTTTATTACGCATACATCTACCCTTAGATATAGCTAATCGTCTTAGGAGCGATATAATCCTTTTCACATTGATTGTGGATTATATATTATGATTGAAGGATAAACGCAAATTAGAGACATAACTTGACCTTATTTCACACCTTGCAATGCGGAACATTATGTAGACTTATCGATAGCGCCGGTGGCATGTGTTTACAGTGTGATAGTAGAATAGAGTGGTCCGTGACAAATACGGTCGGCGTTTATAACATGATTCGGTTAACTTATACTGTCCGTTTGTTGGACCGGCCAGAGTTCTGTGTTATGATGAGGTTGATGTTGTAATTGTTTTCTAGTGCGTTATTTCCATGTGCATATTTTTAATACACGGTGTCCAAGATTTAAAATTAATTCCTCGGCTTTATAAACATGTCTGGATGCCCAAATTATAAGCATTCTTTGCAGGACGACACGTATTTCATTTCCTTTGATGTCTGGTATTGACAAAATAAGAATCCTCTAAAACATCAACCAGAACAATTTTTGCACCTTTGAAGCGGCAGTGGCATGTGCAGACTTCCCATGCTTCACGTGCTAATGCGGGCGGCACCCTTTGATAAGAAATACCGCTGTGTAAACACGCATTAATTATCGCTTTTCTTATCACTTGCTTACAGATTAGCGTATTCAAAATATGCGTGGTCGTCCGTGTCAATTATTTCACAAGGAATTAACATCAAAGTGTTGACTGTTGAAAGCTGTAAATTTACCGGTTCAATGAAGGAATTTTCAGCGTGCTGACTGTATAACGGCATTTGGGTGTAAAGTGGATATGCATAACAAAGAGGATGCATAAACTCCGTGTACCTGATGGCTACCGCCAATAACGATTCGGCTGTGATTTTATTGCCTTTATCTCGCGACAAGCAGCCGTTGACCCCCACTGACACGGGAAGTTATTGAATTATAATAAGGACAATATACAGTTTGACGCTTGACCGGGTACAAGAATGAAAACAACTTCGGGAATTATTTGAAAAAAACTTGTGATATAGAAAACTATCGAAACTATCGATAGTTCAAAACACTATCGGCGATAGTCATCGATGTTTCACTTTACCATCGATGCAGTACTATCGACCCAGTGCCTATCGCAATGCATCGATAGTCCGATGCATCGTTACACTCCTACTCAGAGCTTTAAAATATGGTATTTGGTTCCTCTGAAACAACTGTACCGATTTTGACGAAACTTGGCAGGAATGATTCTTTCAGGGTCCTCTACAAAAAATTTTCAAATAAAGTGGATCCAACCCGAATTCAGGTTGCCATCGCAACCAAAAGGAATATTTGATAATCTTTTTTCCAAAATTCATAAGGTCAAGGCCCCTCCTATAAACGCACATGGTACTCAGGTGAGCAATGCAGGGCCATCATGGACCTCTTTTTAGCTCACTTGTCACGTAGTGACGAGGTGAGCTTTTGCGATCACTTTTTGTCTGTCGTCCGTCGTGCATGTGTGCGTGCGTAAACTTTTTCTTCAAACAACATCTCCTAAACTACTGATCAGATTTTGACCAAACTTCACAGGAATGATTCTTAGGTGTTCCCCGCTCAAAGTTGTTCAAATGGTTCCAGTCTGTTGCACATCTAGGTCACAGGAGCTAAAAATAGATTTTTCAAATGAAAACTTTAAAAATCTTCTTCTGAAACCGCAAGGCCCAGGTCTTTGATATTTGGTATGAAGCTTCATCTAGTGGACCTCTACCAAGATTGTTCAAATTATAGCCCTGGGGCCAAAAATGCCCCCGCCCCGGGGCCCTTTTGTTTTACATACGCTTATATGGGGAAAATCTTTAAAAATCTTCTTCCCTGAAACTGCAAGGCCCAGGTCTTTGATATTTGGTATGAAGCTTCATCTAGTGGACCTCTAGCAAGATTGTTCAAATTATAGCCCTAGGGCCAAAAATGCACCCGCCCCGGGGACCTTTGATTTTACATAGACTTATATAGGGAAAATCTTTAAAAATCTTCTTCTCGGAAACCGCAAGGCCCAGGTCTTTGATATTTGGTACGAAGCTTCATCTAGTGGACCTCTACCAAGACTGTTCAATTTATAGCCCTGGGGCCAAAAATGCCCCCGTCCCGGGGCCCTTTGGTTTTACATAGACTTATATAGGGAAAATCTAGTTGACCTCTTGCAAGATTGTTAAAATTATACCCCTGGGGCTAAAAAAATGCCCCTGCCCCGGGGCCCTTTGGTTTTACATAGGCTTATAAAGGGAAAATCTTTAAAAATCTTCTCCCCCGAAACTGCAAGGCCTAGGTCTTTGATATTTGGTATGAAGCTTCATCTGGTGGACCTCTACTAAGATTGATTAAATTATAGCCATTGGGCTAAAAATGCCCCCTCCCCGGTGCCCTTTGGTTTTACATAGACTTATAAAGGGAAAGTATTTGAAACTCTTCTTCTCTGAAACAACAGGGCCCAGGTCTTTGATATTTGGTGTGGAGCTTCATCTAGTGGACCTCTACCAAGATTATTCAATTTATAGCGCTGTGGCCAAATATGCCCCCGCCCCCAGTGTTCAATCTAGGCTGCGCCATTGCGCCCTGGGCCCGCTTTTTACATGAGGGGCGCACTAGAGATCATTCAATGGGCCCGCCGGGCGCAACTGTAGAATTTAGAGACTGTTTCTTCTGGAGTACATTTTTTGCGATTTTCTCGCGTTTTTTCGGCTGCCTGTTGCCTATTGTTGAGTTGATCAAAAACCGCATGATGCCTGATCAAAATAACTTTGAAAAACACTTTGTTTCATCTGTTAAACTAGTAACAATTCTTATTTTTATAAACAGGTCTTTGATATTTGGTACGAAGCTTCATCTAGTGGACCTCTACCAAGATTGTTCAATTTATAGCCCTGGGGCCAAAAATGCCCCCGTCCCGGGGCCCTTTGGTTTTACATAGACTTATATAGGGAAAATCTAGTTGACCTCTTGCAAGATTGTTAAAATTATACCCCTGGGGCTAAAAAAATGCCCCTGCCCCGGGGCCCTTTGGTTTTACATAGGCTTATTAAGGGAAAATCTTTAAAAATCTTCTCCCCCGAAACTGCAAGGCCTAGGTCTTTGATATTTGGTATGAAGCTTCATCTGGTGGACCTCTACTAAGATTGATTAAATTATAGCCATTGGGCTAAAAATGCCCCCTCCCCGGTGCCCTTTGGTTTTACATAGACTTATAAAGGGAAAGTATTTGAAACTCTTCTTCTCTGAAACAACAGGGCCCAGGTCTTTGATATTTGGTGTGGAGCTTCATCTAGTGGACCTCTACCAAGATTATTCAATTTATAGCGCTGTGGCCAAATATGCCCCCGCCGGGCCCCCAGGGCTCTTTGATTTTACATAGACTTATGTAGGGAAAATCTTTATAAATCTTCTTCTCTGAAACCGCAAGGCCAAGGTCTTTGATATTTGGTGTGAAGCTTCATCTAGTGGACCTCTACCAAGATTATTCAAATTATAGCCCTGTGGCCAAAAATGCCCCCGCCCTGGGGCCCTTTGGTTTATCATAGGCTTATGTAGGGAATAACTTTAAAGATCTTCTTCTCTGAAACCGGAAGGCCCAGGTTTTGATATTTGGTGTGTAGCTTCATCTAGTGGACCTTTGCCAAGATTATTCTAATTATAGCCCTTGGACCAAAACTGCCCCCACCGCGGGACCCTTTGGTTTTACATTGACTTATAAAGGGAAAATCTTTAATTCTTGTCTGAAAGCAGAAGGTTCAGATCTTTGATATTTGGTATGAAGCTTTGTCTAGTGGACCTCTATCAAGATTATTCAAATTATACCCCTGGGCCCAAAAATGCCCCCTTCCCCGGGGTCCACTGGTTTTACATTGACTTACACAGGGAAAATCTATATAAATCTTCATGTCTGAAACCAAAAGGCTCAGTTCTTTGATATTTGGTATGAAGCTTTGTCTAGTGGACCTTGACCAAGATTGATCAAATTATAGCCCTGGGGCCAAAAATGGCTCCGCCCCAAGGCCCACTGGTTTTACATAGACTTATATAGGGAAAACCTTGAAAAATCTTGTCTGAATCCAGAAGGCTCAGGTCTTTGTAATTTGGTATGAAGCTTTGTCTAGTAGACCACTACCAAGATTGTTCCAGTTATAGCCCTGAGCCCCCAAAAAATGGGCCCACCCCGACGCCCACTGGTTTTACATAGACTTATGTAGGGAAAACCTTTGAAAATCTTCTAGTCTGAAACCAGAAGGCCAAGGTATTTGATATTTGGTATGAAATTTCATGTAGTGGGCCTCAACCAAAATTGTTCAATTTAGTGACATGGGGCCAGAAATGGACCCACCCCCAAGCCCACTTGTTTGACATAGACTTATATTGGGGAAACCCTTTGAAAATCTTCTTTTTTGAAATCAGAAGGCCAAGGTCTTTTATATTTGGTATGAAGTTTTGTCTTGTGGATTTCCACCAAGATTGTTCAAATTATAGCCCTTGGGCCAAAAATGGCCATGCCCGGGACCCGCAGGTTTTATATTGACTTTTAAGGAAAACCTTTAAAAATCTTCTTTTCTGAAACTAGAAGGCTCCGTTCTTTGATATTTGGTATGAAGCTTCACCTTTTAGACCGCTACCAAAATTATGCAAATTATAGCCATGGGGTCAATAATGGCTCTTCCCACTTGTTACCCTATGGATCAGGTGAGCGACTCAGGGCCATCATGGCCCTCTTGTTTACAAATGTCTGCCTTGGTTTTTGGCAAATTTGGACCGGAAATCAGTGTACTTTGAAATAATTTAGGAGTACCATGGTTAGTTCTGTGTAATGGTGGCATGTTCTGTTTGGAAATTTTTAATGCATTTGAGCCCTTTGAATTTTTCAGCTTCTCTGAGCTTTTTGGCTCAGAGGAAACTATTACCACCACAATTTGTCTGTTATTAATGTTTGAATAAAGTTGATCATCTGTGACAAGATAGAACATCAACTTGTTGTCATCTCAAATGACCACATTCAGAAATGTTATATTTATATCCTCTGCTTGCTGTTGCTTGAGCAGTTAAATGCCCTCTTGACATGTTGTGTTAAGGGTTATATTTATCTGAAATATAACTTTGTAGCATAAAAGCATGATGAAAACCTGGCATGTTATTTTCAAAAGTAATTTTTTAAGAAATTGTCTTTCCAGATATCAAAATTGACACCAATACAAACGAGAGTGATGATGAGGAACTAATTGAAGATGATGACCAAAGCAGTACTGAAAGTGGTGAGGAGTTAATGGAAGTACACAATCATCACAGTGATAAAAGTTTAAATGGTATACTGTCTGCTTAATGTTAAACAGTTGTCAAAATTTTTTGTTAAACATTTTCATATTGTGTATAAACTGAAACTCTTTGCAAGAACAATAACCAGACCTGGCCTGCTGATGTAGTATAGTATGTACTTAAATACTTTTTCCATGACCTGTGACCTGACACTGACCTAATATGTTCTATAAAAGGGTTATCCTTTGGCAGCAAGGAAAATACCACAGAACTTGAAAATATGAAGTGTATGTGTTTTCTAGGCCAGACTAGCTAGTTTTGGCCAATTAGGCCTCATCAGTGACCCTCAAGTATTCTCAAAATTCCGCAATGGAATCGATGATCCCAAAGGACAAGAAAATATAAACTACACTATGATGTAGGGCAGGGAGACTTTTTACGGCCGCCACACATTCCCAGACACCAATCAATGATCCCAAAGGACAAGAAAATATAAACAACACTATGATGTAGGGCAGGGAAGCTTTTTACGGCCACCACACATTCCCAGGCACCTGCTTGTGAATTTTACCTTTTTAGCTCGCCTTACGAAAGTAAGGGGGAGCTATTGCCATACCCCCGGGCGTCCGGCGTCGGCGTCACTGTCGGCGTCCGCATTTGGTTAAAGTTTACCTGCAAGCTCTTATATGGGATGTTTTACAACTTTATTTTGAATATATAATTAATAATTGCTAAAAAAACAATATTTAACATTATCATTGTACTTCATTTTACAGGTTTTTTGGCTTAAATTGAACTTTTTGAGAAGTTAATATTTTCCTCTGTATTACCTCCCTTACTTCTCTGTGTTAAAGTTTACCTGCAAGCTGCGTGAGTTCAAATCCCGGGGGAGGAACTTTTTTTTTTTTTTTTTTTTTTTTTCTTTTTAAAAACATAGCGGGGTCTGGGGCTCAAGGTCAAGGTCACTGTGGCTATTTTTAGAAAAAACATTGTCATTGCTCTAGCTCCTTCATTTATTGATGGATTTTAATATAACTTCACCCAAATGTTGGGTATAATGATATCTCGAGTGACTTTGACTTTCAGGGTCTGGGGCTTACGGTCAAGGTCACTACTTTCAGGGTCACGGGGTCAAGGTCACTGTTTCTATTTTTAGAAAAAACATTGTCATCGTTCTTGCACCTTATTTATTGATGGATTTTAATATAACTTCACACAAATGTTGGGTATGATGATATCTCTTGCAAGTTCGACTTTCAGGTTCCGGGGCTGAAGGTCAAGGTCACTGTGGCTATTTTTAGAAAAATTTTTTGATTGCTCTAGTGCCTACATTTATGGATGGATTTTAATATAACTTCACAAAAATGTTGGCAATGATGATATCTTGAGCGAGTTCGACTTTCAGGGTCTAGGGCTGAAGGTCAAGGTCACTGTGGCTATTTTTAGAAAAACTTTGTCATCGCTCTTGCGCCTTCATTTATTGATGGATTTTAATATACCTTGACACAAATGTTTGGTATGAGTATATTTAGAGTGACTTTGACTTTTCGGGTCAGGGGCTGAAGGTCAAGGTCACTGTGGCTATTTTTTTAGAAAAACTTGATCATTGCTCTAGTGTCCAGATTTATTGATGGATTTTAAGATAACTTCATACAAATGTTGGGTATGAAATTCAACTTTCAGGGTCTGGGGCTCAAAGTCAAGGTCACTGTGGCTATTTTTCGAAAAACTTTGTCATCACTCTTAAGTACCTATATTTATTGATGGATATAATGTAATTTTACACAAATGCTAGGCTAGGCTTTTTTTATTTTGTCTTGCTCGAGGGGATTTGTATCGTCTGTGATGCCTTGTTATTACTTGGTAGTTTGTAGAATTTTTTTTTAACAAATATAGATTTCTTTTTCATTTTTTTTTTGCAGTGGAAAGGCTGGAAAACAGGATGATTAGGGGTACATTTTGGTTCTCTTTCATTTGCTGCAGTCTATTGGGCTGTTTTACAGAAGAAAATTTTTTGATAACTTGCCCTCATCCATCTTAGGCCCCCAAAGGCGAGCTATGTTGTCTTCTGACAACTCTTGTTAAGAGTTTGTCCATGTGCATGTCATAAGATGTGTCTAAAAGGTCTCACACACATGGAATGTTTTGCAACTCAACATTTCAGTAGGTTGTAAGGTTTTAGTTACAATTTCAACCAAATTGGTGGTTCACTTTCATTCCTTTGTTTTTTTATTGGCTCATGTCAATTGGGGGGTTTAATGAGCCTCCGCATTGTTTTACATAGAAACATCATAAAAACAAGAGACCCAAATGGGCCTGATATGGCCCAGCTGAACTTCCAATAGGGAAGATGTTTGAATTTTTAACCTGTGGATCCTTATTAAGGCCCTGATTGACATAAATCCATAAAAAACAGTATGAAAAGGCAGTTTAAGGCACCACCAAAAGATTATTGACACAAAATTTCTTTGAAATCGGACCAATAGTTTTGGAGAAGAAAATGTTTGAATTATTCCCTATAGTATTTCTATGTAAAACAGTGTGGATCCTCATTAGGGGCCTGATAGACATAAACCTGTAAAAAGTATTATGAAAGGGCACCATCCAAGGATCATTGACGTCTAATTTCATTGAAATCGGACCAGTAGTTTTGGAGAAGAAGATCTTCGGGTTTTTTTCCCTGAAGTATTTCTATGTAAAACTGTATGGATCCTCATTAGGGGCCTGACTGACATAAACCTGTAAAAAAATAGTATTATGAAAGGGCACCATCCAAGGAGCATTGACATTAAATTTCATTGAAATCGGACCAGTATTTTTGGAGATCTTTGATTATTTTCCCTTTAATATTTCTATGTAAACAGTACGGGTCCTTATTAGGGGCCTGATTGACATAAACCTGTAAAAAAGCAGTATTATGAATGGACACACCCAAAAATCATGGACACAAAATTTCGTTGAAATCAGACCCATAGTTTCGGAGATGTTTGAATTTTTCCCTATAGTATTTCTATGTGAAACAGTGCGGGTCCTCATTAGGGGCCTGAGTTTTGTTTGTTTTGGGGTTTTACGGCCCTTTCAACCCATTAGGATTATATCGAGCACGGTCAGTTAACCTAACCACACCTTTCCTGGGCAAGCTTAGACCTAAGCGGTTAAGCAGTACTGAGTGCACATACTTTCGCCAGTAACTGACTACTGCCCTTCTTGAATCAGCGGAAGGAGGAGAATGATCAAAGAAAATATTTCATAATTTCCACGAAAGTATGTGACTGAACAGGGTTTAGAACCCGCAACCTCTGGCTTCTCACTCAGACCTAGACGGACTGGGCTATGCCGCCCGGTCATTTTTGGGGGCCTGAGTGACATAAATCCGTAAAAAAAAAACAAATTTATGAAAGGGCACCACCCAAACATCATTGACATGAAATTTCATTGAAATTGGACCAGTAGTTTCAAAGAAAATGTTTGAATTTTGCCCTATAATATTTTTATTAAAACAGTGCGGATCCTCATTAGAGGCCTGATGGACATAAACTCTTAAAAAAGTATAATGAAAGGTCACCACCCAAGGATCATTGTCCGATTAAATGAAATTTGAGGTCAATGATCCCTGGGTTGTGACCTTTCATAATACTGTTTCGGAGAAGATGTTTGAATTTTTTCCTGTTATATTTCTATGTAAAACAGTACGGGTCCTCATTAGGGGCCTGATCGACATAAACCCCTAAAAAGCAGTTTTTGTGAAAGGGCACTACCCAAGGATCTTTGACATCAAATTTCATTGAAATCGGCCTAGTAGTTTCAGAGATGTTTGTAAAGTAGGTCACTTGGTCAACTCACAGAAAACCCTTGTGAACACTCTAGAGGCTACAGCTTTGGTCCAATCTTCATCAAACTTGCTCAGAATGATCATCTTGACAATATCTCAATCATGTTCAAAAAGTAGGTCACTAGGTCAAATCATAGAAAAACCCTTGTGAACACTCTAGAGGCCACAGTTTGGGTCCAATCTTCATCAAACTCGCTCAGAATGATCAGATTGACAATAGCTTGGTCAAGTTCGAATATGGTTAGTGTTGGTTAAAATGATAGGTCCCTACATGTAGGTCAAATCATAGAGGAATCTTGTAAACACTCTAGAGGCCACAGTTTTTGTCCAATCTTTGTCATACTTGCTCAGAACAACCATCTCGACAATATCTTCTTTGAGGTTGAAAACGGGTCCTGTTGGGTGAAAAAGTAGGTCAGAAGCTCAAGTCATAAAAAAACCTTGAGAACACTCTAGAGGCCAGAGATTTGGTCCAATCTTCATCAAACTTGCTCAAAATGATTATCTAGACAATATCTTGATCAAGGATGAATATGGGTCGTGTCAAGTCAAGAAGTAGGGCACTAGGTCAAATTGTAGAAAAACCTTGTGATCACTCTATACAGGCCACAGTTTTGGTGGAATCTTCATCAAACTTGCTCAGAATGATTATCTTGACAATGTCTTGGTCAAGTTTGAATATGGGTCATGTCGGGTCAATATAGGTCACAGGATCAAATCATAGAAAAACCTTTTGAAAATGATGGAGGCCAGAGTTTTGGTCCAATCTTCATCAAACTCGCTCAGAATGATCATCTGGACAATATCTTGGTCAAGTTCGAATATGAGTCATGTGGGTTCAAAATGTAGGTTACTGGGTCAAATCATGATAAAATCTTTTAAATACTCTAGAGGCCACAGTTTTGGTCCAATCTTCATCAAACTTGCTCAGAAGGATCATCTTGACCATTATCTTGTTCAAGAGAAATCTTTTTAACACTCTATAGGCCACAGTTATGGTCTAATCTTCATCAAACTTGCTCAGAATGATCATCTGGACAATATTTCAGTCAAGTTCGAATATGGGTCATGTTGGGTCAAAAAGTAGATCAGTAGGTCAAATCATGATAAAATCTTTTAAATACTCTTAGAGTAGAAGTAAAACAAAGATCAGGAATTGATACAATTAACTTACTCCATCCATAAAAGACACCAAAGGGAAAGAAATACAAACATTAAGCGACCAGACCATAATGGAAACCTAAACAAAGGAAGGTCATATGGACAGTTACTTTCCCACAAAATGGCCATATGGCCATCCAAAATTAAAAGACACAAGTGATACACACAGTAAGTAAAAAACAACAACATAAATAAATCGCCACAGAAGAGCCGCCTTGGAACGGTCAGTGGAATATTTCCACTGGGGGGGGCTTAAATCGATTTTACGTGGCCACAATCCTCGCCCTTACTTCCGTCGCGATTTAGACAAATAATTTGTTCAGTCCGCATGAAGGCCTCCTAAGACGCTTTCATGTAATCAATCAAAGCTAAAAGCACCATTACGAAACAGCTGTAACAGTTCGCGAAGAATACAGCAAAAAATCAAAACTGATTTTTTAATAGGGTCGCAAAAAAACATGATTTTATCGACTCACCCTCTTTCAATTCCAAGGTAAACAGTCGGCGTTTTTGGTATACGTCTGCGTTCCAAGTAGTCGAATACCCCGTGTGATATAAGTCTATGTAAATCCAAAGGGTCCCGGGGAGGGGGCATGTTTTGCCCTAGGGCTATAATTTGAACAATCTTGACAGAGGTCTACTGGATGAAGCTTCACACCAAATATCAAAGACCTGGGCCTTGTGGTTTCAGAGAAGAAGATTTTTAAAGATTTTCCCATTATAAGTAGAAGTAAAACAAAGATCAGGAATTGATACAATTAACTTACTCCATCCATAAAAGACACCAAAGGGAAAGAAATACAAACATTAAGCGACCAGACCATAATGGAAACCTAAACAAAGGAAGGCCATATGGCCAGTTACTTTCCCACAAAATGGCCATATGGCCATCCAATATTAAAAGACACAAGTGATACACACAGTAAGTAACAAACAACAACATAACTAAATCGCCACAGAAGAGCCGCCTTGGAACGGTCAGTGGAAGATTTCCACTGGGATAGTTTTGGTCCAATCTTCGTCAAACTTGCTCAGAAGGATAATCTTGACCATTATCTTGTTCAAGATTGAAAATCTCAGTTAAGTCATTGCTCTCAGGCGAGTGATTTAGGGCCATCATGGGCCTCTTGTTTTAAAGTTTGATATGTAATTATTTTATAGATTGTGGAGCAACTCAGAGGGTAACAGGAAAGTATACTCATAAACCTTGGAGTATGGCAGAGAATAAACTCATCTATGACCATTTTTCCAAGTTCATCAAACAGGAGAAAGTTCCAGGACAGAAAGAGTGTCTGATGTGTTTAAAGGCAGGAGGGAAATTATTCAGTGAAAGAAGTTGGAGAAACATCAAGTACAAAGTCAAAAACATCATTGCTTCAAACAGACACAAAAAGAAAAAATACAAGAAATAGCTGTAATTGATTGTTTATTCCAATATTTGTCATTGACCATCACCGTATATAATACATCAATTAAACAGGTCAGTTTGAAGCTCTGCTGACCAATGGGTAGTATAAGCGATTGTGATAGCTATTATTTACAATGGCTGGACAGGCATATATTGCCCCACCACGTGAAGACTTGGTTGTGCCAAAGTGGAAACATTGTGTTATTACCAGGTTCAAATATTCCTAGATGTAATCAGTTGCACATGGGAACTATCTTCACATCATTTTGGGGTTACAAATATACACTTTTTCACTACCATCAATTTTCTTGTCATGGGGAATTTCAAGTCTGTTAATATCAAATCAGTGAAGAATCCAAAATGGCCGCCATTACTAAAAAAAAAAAAGAACACAAAAGAAATATATCCTTTAAAAATCTTCTTCTCCAAAACCACTACAGGAAATTCAGTGAAACTTCACATGTAGAATCAGTACCTTAAGGGTATTCAAGTTTGTTTAAAGGCATAATATCATTACAAGTTTGTGTAACATTGCCAAACTAGTCTGTTTATGTATGTGAAAGTACAAATGACAGGTGTGTAGACATAATTGAAATAAGTCACTCAGGATATATGAAAACATACCAAAATAATTTTTGTTTGTTTGATTTGAGGTTTAACGTCCCTGTCAACACTGTAAAGGTCATTTTGGAGACGTTTCTTCCAATTTTGTGGGACTTTTACCCGACATTGAGATGAAATGACTTCTCAAGCCCTGTCGCCCAATGAAACCAATAGGGTTTATTAGCATGGACGGTCCGCCTCGCACCGCGGTTCCTGGACAGGCTTAGATCCTCTAAGCGGTTTGCCAGTACTAGTGTGCGGGCCGGATTCAGCTCTGCGTGGAAGCATCATGCAGCCCATATATTTCTTCAAGCCCCTATGGGCGGGGGCTTACCAAAATAATAGAAAAGGATAAAAACATGTACCATGTCTTGATAAATTTGTACTGTTTTCTTGTAGTTTGACATGCAAAGTAAGTTCGTGTGTCTAAAGTGTCTTGGTTGTTAATCATTGTGACAATGCATCCATACTTGGGGCATTTATGTTCTTCAGACATATTTTTGGTTGTGACCTATAATTGATATTAATATGAGATGCTGATTTTTTTTGTCTCTCCCTCTTCAGTGGGATGGAAATATAGCTGTCCAAATGGTGACAGCGATGGCAGTGGCGTCCACTTTTCAAGTATTATATATCAGAAGTCTCTGGTCAGATTTTATTTAAACTTTGGTCTAACGACATAACACTCTCAACATTAGAACAACAAAATGTTGACATTCAATTTCATTCCTTGATCTATTTTAAGAAATTCAGCATCATTTTGACTGTTTGGTTAACCTACAAGAATCTCTGAATGACTATGTAATCCCCAGGTAACAGCTTTAAAAGGCGTGTTTTATTGTGTTCTTATTTGGCAATTATTGTGTACGAAAACGAAAGAGCAAGATCAATTTTAGCATATTTCATTGTACAGAGAATATTCTTATTAGGCAATTTTCCTTACTAAAGGTATTGCATACCAAATTCTTCATGCCCAAAACAGCAAGAACCTATTCGCAGTCTAATAAAGATCTACATGGTTCTCACAAACTTGGGGTATGTGCAGACAAATTTATTTGGTTTATTGTAACCATGTCTTTAATGGAATGGAGTCATAGCAGTCCGAATGGCAATGGGGGCTAATTTTGATGTGCAATATCTCAGTAGTCCCTGGCCTGATTTTCTTTCAAACTTGGTCCAAAGGTCTTGTTTTATCACTCCCCACAAGGGAACACCAAAAATTTGAAGGTTAAGGTCATTTCCTGGTCTATTTTAAGCTCAAGGTTAAGCTGGAGGTTAACCTACAGAAATCTTTCTTTTACCATACTCCCAAGTGTTTTATCCAATCTTTTTCAAACACTACCAAATGCAGACCAGCTACCGCTAATAACCCATTTTTTTTGTTTCGCGGAGAAACCGCCTAACGCGAAATCTGCTATTTTCTCCGCAAAACAGCGAGAAAAGATAAAATAAGCGAGAAATTTCTCGCTGAAATTTCTCCCGGTTTCGCGGAGAAAATTCTTGGAGATTCTCAGCGAAAATTTGACCGATTGCTTTCATTGAAAATGAAATTACCGCATTTCGCGGAGAAAAAAATACAACTGGGCTTACATGAAATTTTTATTTCTTCGTTTGTTTGGCGTTGTTTTTGTAAACGAAGGCAAATGGTAGTCATTGTTCAATCATAATCAAATATTTTTTGATGTTACACAATTTCATTTTAGTAATTTAATTTTTAAACATATCATGACAACTTTTATTCACATCACAAAAATACGCCTATTTATTTGTTATCCGCTTAAACCCCACTTTTAACTGGGGTTTTCAGGGATATATATTATTTATCTAATTTCTGCTCATATAGATTGTGGGTACTCGTTAGAACCGCCTCGCTGAGTCGTTTTAAAGTGTACCCAAAATCTTGAGCAGAAATATGAAAAATACCATAATTTTTATCCGAAAATTTTCCGTTTTTAGTAGTAAAATTTTACAATATATTTGAATAGGCGATATCTCATAATGAGTCGTACATGTAGGTTATTAACACCATAATGTGTGTGACATTTACCAAAAGCTCAGCTTGATGAAAAAGATGGGCTGCATGAGCTTCCACGCAGAGCTGAAACCAGATGGGCTGCATGATGCTTCCACGCAGAGCTGTAACCGACCCACATGCGAGTACTGGTAAACCGCTTACAGGATCTAAGCCTGCCCAGACAAAGTGGTGCGAGTCGGACCGTCAATGCTTATAAACCGTGTTGGTTTCATGCGGTGGCAGGGCTTGAGATGTCATTTCATCTCAATGTCGGGTAAAAGTCCCACATTTTACATGCACACATTCATGTATAGAGAGAACTGGAGTTTACAAGGTTTAGATTTTCCTTAATCTGTTCCTAGACGTCCATTGTAGGATGTGGGTTCTCGTTACCAACTACATGTATCTGGCCCGAGCGAGGCGCAAACCACAGCGGAGAGACCTAATGACCCGATGATTAACCCTTTTTGTACCAAATGGAATCTTCCTCCTTATATATACTGGAGTCCATTTTGAAACTTAGGGGTGTCAGGTTGTTTTTTTTTTTTTTTCTTAAAAAATTTAGTGCGGGAAATGGCTTAACATTTTGCAAACAGTGTAGGCCCTGATCAGACGCCGCATTCTGCGGTGTCTGATCTTGGCCTGCACTTTTTGCCAAGGTACCCATTCAGGGGTTTCTGGTACTGAATGGGTTAAGAGTCAGCGCTCGTACCCATTAGGACACGGGGGCCAGTTACCTTTGGGTTGTACAGTAGACTTAACAAGATACCGAGGTTGAATGTCTGTACAAACTTCGCTGATTATCTTGGAGAATTTTGTAGTTCTGCTTCAAGTTAGAGATCAGACTTATATGCAGCCTTGGAGTGCTTGCCGCGCAATTTCCCCATGTTAACCCTTTTTGTACCAAATGGAATCGTCCTCCTTATGTATAGCATGAGTCCATTTCAAACTTTAGGGGTTTCAGGTTGTGTTTTCTTCAAAATTTATTAGGAAAATGGCCGAACTTTTTGCAAACAGTGTCGGCCCTGATCAGACGCTGTGTCTGATCTGGGCCTGCACTGTTTGCCACGGTACCTGTTTAGGGGTTTCCAGTCTGAAATGGGTTAATGTGCATGTATGAGCAAAATTGAATTGTAAAGGCAAGAAACACAAGCAGGCCTCCGTGGCCTACTCTTAAACATTAGATCTCTCACTCGGGCTACATGTGAGCTTAAGTGTAAGCATAAGTGATGTTTAATTACTCGCAGTGTAAGAAAAAGATAAACCAAAATGTAGAGTGAGATCAGCGCCCACACATACATGTACAAGCAGGATCCACGTTATTATATACATTGAGTTTGATTTTTCTAAAGTATTTACTTGAGAAAAAAATAAAGTACTCCCAATATGGTGAACGGATAGAAAATCAACAGTTTTCAATTTATGAAGTGTTTACACAACAGTAAAAAAAGTAAACACAGAAAACATTCATGTTCATACTGTGTTGTAAAGTGCATAAGATACAAATCATTATGATTCCAACCGGATCAAACTCGTACTTTACGATCGCTAGAGTTGTCGATCGTTGTACAAAGAAAATGCATTTCGTCATATGCTTCAAACTTTGTGTAACAAATTTTAATGCATGAAAAAATACATGCACATGAACAAATATACATGAAGGTAAAGGCAGTTTCGCGGAGAAACACCGTGAACGACTTCACCTGTACTAATTGGCTTTCTCTGAGAAAAAGAGACGTTCGCGGAGAAATTTCGCAGCGTTTCACGGAGAAATTAACCGCTTTGAAACGCGAATTTTTTTCTTCTCGGAGAACTTTCTCGCTAGTTCTCTGAGAAAAAAAAGCCTATTACCGCGTAGAGAAAAAAAAAAATATGGGTTATTACCGGTAGCTGGTCTGTACATGTTAACCTGATGCCACATCAACAGGTTTCAAAATTTTCAAGGTCAGATTCAGAGATTCATACTTAAAGGGACCTGCACTGTTCAACTTTGGTTATGTTTTAGGTGAACTGGCAGTTTTATTATTTTTTTAAAATAGGGATCCAATCATTTTCATACTTCATCAAATTAGTGTTTATGTTATTCAGCACAATGTCTCCGAGAGGAAAAAAAATTTCGCATTTCAAAGCGGTTATTCAGCACAACATGCCCCGATAGCTCAGATGGTAGAGTGTCCGCTCCGGGGAACGGGAGGTCACGGGTTCGATCCCGGGCCGCGACATACCAAAGTCGTTAAAAATGGTACCAGCTGCTCCTCGCTTGGCACTCAGATTTACGGGGTAGAGCTAGGACTGGTTGACCCAGTGTCGGGATAATGTGACTGGGTGTGGTATCATGTAATGTGTCTGGAACATGATACTTCAGTGGGGTAGCACTATAAAAGTGAGCATTGAGCTCCCTGTCGCAACCAGACACCGCCGTGATATGACTGAAAAATTGTTGAAAGCGACATTAAACCCGAATTCACACACACACACGTTATTCTGCACCAACAGGTATTATTATAAAGAAATATTCCCCAAATATCACAATATTTGAGCTTCTGTAAAATCAATCTCCCCAGTATACAACCTACACTTTCCTATCTATCTTTATCTATTGGTACTTCTGCACACCTGCGCAGGTAACTTTGAGCAGTTGCATGCCTGTGCCTGTTAGTAAAAATAAGTAAACAGCCAATTATGTTGAGAATAAAAGATGGAAAAACAGATGGTAGTGGGTTAAAACAAGTATGAAGAAGGATAAAATCAGGTTGAAAACATCACTGTGGGGCTTTAAGTTGTTTTTTTTTTTTTTTTTTTTTTTTGGTGGGTAACCTGACAGCACAACATCCCTTGTTAGAGCATTCGACTGTGCCAAGTGTATGTGGTGGAACTAGAGCTTTTTTTTTTTTTTTTTTTTGGTTTGGGTTTTACGACCCTTTCAAGATTATTTCACTCATATCGAGCCGATCGTTAATCATAGGTGGGCGAAAACCGGAGTACCCAGAGAAAAACCACCTGACCTTCCGTTGCAGAACTTGGCGTCTCACACGTGACCCGAGCGAGGCTCGAGCCCACGGCGGTGAGAGACCTAATGACTAAGAGTCAGCGCTCTTATCCATTAGGCCACGGAGGCCCGTCGGAACTAGAGCTTTATTAAAAAAAAATTAACAAATTTAAACTTTGTGAAAAGGTAAATATTAAAGGACAAGGTCATTTAGGTATATTTGTAAGCCAATAAGTTGCATAATAAATCCAGTTTGGTGACAGTATGTGTCAAAAATGAAATCTGTATATAAGTTGAAAATGTAAGTTTGTTAGTGGGAGGATAAAATTCATTAATAGAATAAGTTTGTGTATAACACAGCATCTAACACAGATCACCAATGAAATCTGTATATATGTTGAAAATGTAAGTTTGTTAGTGGAAGGATAAAATTCATGAATAGGATAAGTTTGTGTATAACACAGCATCTAACACAGATCACCAATGAAATCTGTATATATGTTGAAAATGTAAGTTTGTTAGTGGAAGGATAAAATTCATGAATAGGATAAGTTTGTGTATAACACAGCATGTAACACAGATCACCAATGAAATCTGTATATATGTTGAAAATGTAAGTTTGTTAGTGGAAGGATAAAATTCATAAATAGGATAAGTTTGTGTATAACACAGCATCTAACACAGATCACCAATGAAATCTGTATATATGTTGAAAATGTAAGTTTGTTAGTGGAAGTATAAAATTCATGAATAGGATAAGTTTGTGTATAACACAGCATCTAACACAGATCACCAATGAAATCTGTATATATGTTGAAAATGTAAGTTTGTTAGTGGAAGTATAAAATTCATGAATAGGATAAGTTTGTGTATAACACAGCATGTAACACAGCTCATCAACAGATGAGTGTTTGTTAACTGTATAAGGCAAAACTCCAAATTCAATGCACAATCTCAAAAGTTCAACATTTGTTTGATAAAGGGTAAAGTTCACAAGCAGATTAAGGTCAAGGTCAAAGTCACATGCCATCATAAAGATGTCTGTAGCCCAGTATGTAGTATGCTTTACCACCAGACCACCTTTGGTTAATGTAGGGCCTTCTGATTTCAAGTTGAAACAAGATATAACCAAAAAGTGAATGGGTGAACCTACATATGTTAAATTGTACAGAATTATGTTGACTATGTAATTGTCCCTCATTTGCTGAAGTGGCTTGACAACTATCCCCATGTAAGTATGTAATGTGTTATGCATAACATTCTGTGTGAAGTCAAACATGGTAGTGTAATGCCTTGTGGGGTATTCTGTAATTACCTCCGCTACATGTAGTGTGTATGTCTTATGGGGTACATTTAAGGGTGTTTATTGCCAGTTTGTAAAGTCTTGTGGGGTACATTCAAAGTGTTCAAGGATGTTTGCTACAGCCTTTGAATAGAAAATCCATGTCCAACCAATAACTTTAGTATGTTTGAGGTTTTATATCTTGAATTTTTTGTTTGTTTGTTTATTGTAGGGCGATGGAGTTGGGGACAGATTTTGGGGTCACTGCAATCATAGTCAAAGTTATGTTTTATCAACAGTGACCATGACCTTGCTACAGGGAAAAGGGAATATTAATATACTGACCCAAAGAGCTAACGGAACTAGAAATTCTATTCTATTTTTTACCGGTTAAACTGGAATTCTAAAATTTTTGGTATGCTTATCCTTCTGAATGTTCGTCCTTATTACACCGTTAGCAGTAGACCCTGGTCAGGCTTCACTGACCACGGCGGTTCATGTAAAAAAGCGCATTTCTGCATTGCACATGCAGCACATGATTCAGTTTCAAATGTGTCTTGTTGGCAACCTATACGTTATCTGGCTCGGGATAAAAAATTTGATAAATTAAAGCTGCAGTTAAGTCCTCTATCTTCAAGACTTAATCGTGGCATTGTGGGGTAGGGAAAATTTATCAAATGTTTTTTCCCCGAGCCAAATATCGTATAGGTTGCCAACAATATACACTTTGCCTTTGAAACTGAATCATGCACTGCAAGGGCAATGCAGAAATGCGATTTTTTTTACATGAACCGCCGTGGTCAGTGAAGTGTAACCAGGGTCTACTGCTAACGGTGTAATAAGGACGAACATTCAGAAGGATAAGCATACCCCAAATTTAAATATTCCAGCTTAAAGGGTAAAAAGAAGCAGCAGTTTGGGAAGCTCAATACTTGGCATACAAGATTTCTAAAATGAAAAATGAAGAAGTGACTAGTGTTGCATTCATCCCCAGATCTAGTTCCTAAGTGTTGGGTACAGTTTAATGCATTGTTACAAGGTAGAATTCTTGCTGTTCACTTTATGATAGAAACTCATTGAAAACGAAAAAAAAGTCTACATATAAACTTCATATGAGCCTGTGCAAGCGAAAAAGTATAGCTTGCCATAAGTTATGTTGTCTGCTCATATTAAGTCGTGTAGGTGGTGGCTGTAAATACGTTGAATTTCTTTTATTGTTGTAAATAAAATTTGTGTGTTTATTAAGGAATTTAACAATAAATATATAGAATTCATTGTCATTAGATTGAATAAGTTTAATTGATGATGAAATTTGTTTTTGTCGTACCACGTTTGTGTTAGGCCCCCACCGATAGGGGCTTAAAGAAATATATTGGCTGCATGATGCTTCCACGCAGATCTGAATACGGCCCGCACACTAGTACTGGTAAACAATTTAGAGGATCTAGGCCTGTCCAGGAACCGCAGTTTTTGTTTGTTTGATTTGAGGTTTAACGTCCCCGTCAACACTGTAAAGGTCATTTTGGAGACGTTGCTTCCAAGTTTGTGGGACTTTTACCCGACATTGAGATGAAAAGACATCTCAAGCCCTGTCGCCCAATGAAACCAATAGGGTTTATTAGCATAGACGGTCCGCCTCGCACCGCGGTTCATGGACAGGCTTTGATCCTGTAAGCAGTTTACCAGTACTAGTGTGCGGGCCGGATTCAGCTCTGCGAGGAAGCATTATGCAGCCCATATATTTCTTCAAGCCCCTATGGGCGGAGGCCGCCAGGAACCGCAGTGAGAGGCGGGCCGTCCATGCTAATATACCTATTTGTTTCATTGGGCGACAGGGCTTGAGATGTCATTTTATCTCAATGTCGGGTAAAAGTGCTACAAAAATGGAAGCAACGTCTCCAAAATGACCTTTACAGTGTTGATGGGGACGTTAAACCTCAAACCAATCAAACAAACAAAACCACGTTTGTGTTCATGGCATGTTATTAATATACAGTTCTTTTTATACTGGTCCTACATTGAAAATCTAATGAAATTGTTAGAGAGCTTTGTTGATATAATTTTAGTCTTGTATGAATGTCATTGCTTATTTAACCCTTTTGATCAGAAATAGCAGACAGCATGCCAATATTATGCTGCAACTTTTACCAGAATTTTTCACTTGCTCAAATACTTGTTTTTGGAAATTTGATTTTCTGAGTGCATGTAAGTACAGATCCCGATTAAACAGTTTCTTTAGAAGCCAGCTGATCTTGATCTACACTGTTTGCAAATGCTTTTTTAGCAGACTGAGCGTTGAAATGGACAATGCACTTCTGTAAGTTGAATTTGAAAATCTGTTACATCCAAATTGCGATATTAAAGAAAGATTGATTGTTTCAAGCATGTCTGTTCAATAAACTTGACCAAATAGTATCTTTCTCATTCCTCGAAAAAGATGCAATATTTTGGAAGCAAGTCAAAGACATGTCAATGATCATGCGGTCAGCCATTCATATAGTTCATTTCTATAGGGCAACATTTGCATAATGGTGACTTTGTAAACGGTATAGATCCAGTTCAGAGGTGTCAGAGCAGGGTCAACACTGCTATTAAGATTTTGAATCTTAAAAGTAACAAAAAATGATTTAACTGTTGTGAGTTGCACATGAACAGTTGTTACCATACAGTTTGAGCAGATGAAAGTGTTGTATGAAATTGGGCACCAAAAGTGATGAGAGAAATGTAAACATGTAATGTTTGGTAAACAAAAGTATATGTATAACCAATTTGTTAAAAATTTTATGCACTTACCCAAATGTGTTGCTGTATGGAATAAAATTATTACAGGGAAAAAGAATCATGTCTTTAAGATCCAGCAATTAAGGAACTGTAGTAACTTTCAGATTTTTAGAAATAAACAGGCCATGATCTGTAGGGGTTTTCTAAGGTGACTTTAGAATTCCAGAGTTTTTAAAAATAAAGGCAATTTTTCAGTTTTCAAAAAATTTTCTTCTGTACATAGCATGAAGTAGCCAGAAGCCACCATACTTGGTGCATACTATCTTTAGGAGAAGGACCTTCAATTTTGTGACACAGTATGAAGACATTTGCAAACAGAATAGAACAAGATAAGCCTACTCTGAGTAAATAATTTCAATGTAGCTGTCAAGGAGAATTATATGATAAATTGATAAATCCAACTAGTTGGAAAGGTTTAATGAAGTGGAGGTAGTTCCAACCTTCTGTGTCACCACTTTTTGGCCATGCACATGTGATAAAAGGCAATTAAGATTGCCCACACAAATGGAATTTCGTGTAACTCGATATTTCAGCAGGTGGGAAGGTTTTAGTTTCTTTTTCTCATATTTTTATCTTGATGTTTATGAGAGGTAATTGGTGAACTGAAATGTTCGCTTCTGTCAGTCCCCATATAACCTATAATGTGTTGGAGGGATGTTAACCCAATTCAATTCAGTTCCAACCAAAGAGCATTGGATCATTCCAACCAAGCTTTGTGGGAATGAGTGGTCCTTTGATTATTTTTTAGGGTTCCCATGCATCTGGGAAAAGTCAGAAATGTATCATTTTTGTCGCACCTGCGTTAGCGTGCCGTAATCCGTCTGTTTGTCCATTTCTCAACAATTTACAGTGGGTGTCTCGTGAGCGTAACTCCTCCTACAGTTTTTGGCCAATCATTTTGAAACTTCACAGATGTTTTGGCCATGGTCTGTAGATGTGCATATTGTTTGCTCATAATCCTCAGATATACTTTTTCAACTTTTTCCGCTTTTTAGCTCACCTGAGCACGAAGTGCTCAAGGTGAGCTTTTGGGATCGGTCTTTGTCCGTCGTCCGTCGTCCGTGCGTCCGTCGTCAACTTTTGCTTTAAACAACTTCTTCTCCAAAACTGCTGGACAGATTTTGATCTAATTTCACAGGAATGCTCCTTGGGTGATCCTCTACCAAAATTGCTCAAACTGTTCCGCTTGGGTGAACAAGATGGCCGCCAGAGCTAAAAATAGAAAAACCTTTAAACGACTTCTCCTGCTTAACCAGTGGATGGATTTTGAAATTATTTCACAGGAATGTTCCTTGGATGACCTTCTACCAAAATTGCTCAAACCGTTCCGCTCGGGTGAACAAAATGGCCGCCAGAGCTAAAAATAGAAAAACCTTTAAACGACTTCTTCTCCTTAACCAGTGGATGGATTTTGAAATTATTGCACAGGAATGTTCCTTGGGTGACCCTCTACCAAAATTGCTCAAACCGTTCCGCTCAGGTGAACAAGATGGCCGCCAGAGCTAAAAATAGAAAAACCTTTAAACGACTTCTCCTGCTTAACCAGTGAATGGATTTTGAAATTATTTCACAGGAATGTTCCTTGGATGACCTTCTACCAAAATTGCTCAAACCGTTCCGCTCGGATGAACAAAATGGCCGCCGGAGCTAAAAATAGAAAAACCTTTAAACGACTTCTTCTCCTTAACCAGTGGCTGGATTTTGAAATTATTTTACAGGAATGTTCCTTTGGTGCCCCTTTACTGAATTTGCTCAAACCGTTCCGCTTGGGTGAACAAAATGGCGGCCAGAACTAAAAATAGAAAAACCTTTAAAGGACTTATTCTCCTTAACCAGTGGATGGATTTCGAAATTACTTCACAGGAATGTTCCTTGGGTGACCCTCTACCAAAATTGCTCAAACCGTTCAGCTCGGGTGAACAAGATGGCCGCCAGAGCTAAAAATAGAAAAACCTTTAAACGACTTCTTCTCCTTAACTAGTGGATGGATTTTGATATTACTTCACAGGAATGTTTCTTGGGTGACCCTCTACCAAAACTGCTCAAACCGTTCCACTCGGGTGAACAAGATGGCCGCTGGAGCTAAAAATAGAAAAACCTTTAAAGGACTTTTTCTCCTTTACCAGTGGATGGATTTTGAAATTATTTCACTGGAATGTTCCTTGGGTGACCCTCTACCAAAATTGCTCAAACCGTTCTGCTCGGGTGAACAAAATGGCCGCCAGAGCTAAAAATAGACCCTATGGTTTTACATAGACTTATAAAGGGAAATTTTTAAAAATCTTTTTCTCTGAAACTGCAAGTCCCAGGTCTTTGATATTTGGTATGGAGCTTCATCTAGTAGACCTCTACCAAGATTGTTCAAATTATAGCTCTGGGGCCACAAATGCCCCCCCACCCCGGGGCCCTTTGGTTTTACATAGACTTATATAGCCCTGGTGCATAGGCTTATGTAGGGAATATCTTTATAAAAATCTTCTTCTCTGAAACCGCAAGGCCCAGGTCTTTGATATTTGGTGTGTAGCTTCATCTAGTGGACCTTTGCCAAGATTGTACACATTAAAGCCTTTGTTTTTGTTTGGTATGAAGCTTCACCTTTAAGACCTCCCTCAACATTATGCACATTAAAGCCCTTGGGCCAATAATGGCCCTCCCTGGGGCCCACTTGTTACACTATGGATCAGGTGAGCGATCCAGGGCCATCATGGCCCTCTTGTTTGACTTAGTCATTTTTTACCTAAGACCCTTTTTCTAAAAGTGTTAGCCAGTGGGTGTCTTGTGAATGCAACTTCTCTTGCATTTTTAGCTCACCTGTCACGTAGTGACAAGGTGAGCTTTTGTGATCACTTTTCGTCCGTCGTCAGTGCGTCCGTGCGTGCGTCCGTAAACTTTTTCTTCAAACGACATCTCCTCCTAAACCACTGATCAGATTTTGACCAAACCTCACAGGAATGATCCTTAGGTGGTCCCCTTTCAAAGTTGTTCAAATGGTTCCGGTCTGGTGCACATATGGGTCACAGGAGCCAAAAATAGATTTTTTTCACCGAAAAACTTAAAAAATCTTCTTCTCTAAAACCGCAAGGCCCAGGTCCTTGATATTTGGTATGAAGCTTTATCTAGTGGACCCCTACCAAGATTGTTCAAATTATAGTGCTGGGACCAAAAATTTCCCCGCCCCAGGGCCCTCAGGTTTTACATGGGCTTATAAAGGGAAAATCTTTAAAAATCTTCTTCTCTGAAACCGCAAGGCCCAGGTCTTTGATATTTGGTATGAAGCTTCTTCTAGTGGACCCCTACCAAGATTGTTCAAATTATAGTGCTAGGGCCAAAAATGCCCCCGCCCCTGGGCCCTAGGCTTATATAGGGAAAATCTTTAAAAATCTTGTTCTCTGAAACCTCAAGGCTCAGGTCTTTATATTTGGTATGAAGCTACATCTAGCGGACCCCTACCAAGATTGTCCAAATTATAGTGCTGGGGCCAAAAATGCCCCCGCCCCGGGGCCCTCAGGTTTTACATGGGCTTATATAGGGAAAATCTTCTTCTCTGAAACTGCAAGGCCCAGGTCTTTGCTATTTGGTATGAAGCTTCATCTAGCTGACCCCTACCAAGATTGTTCAAATTATAGTGCTGGGGCCAAAAATGCCCCCGCCCTGGGGCCCTTTGGTTTTACATAGGCTTATATAGGGAAAATCTTTAAAAATCTTCTCTGAAACTGCAAGGCCCAGGTCTTTGATATTTGGTATGAAGCTTCATCTTGTGGATCTCTACCAAGATTGTTCAAATTATTGCCCTGGGGCCAAAAATGCCCCCGTTCCGGGGCCCTTTGGTTTCACATATAAGGAAAATCTTGAAAAACCTTCTTCTCTGAAACCACTAGGCCCAGGTCTTTGATATTTGGTATGAAGCTTCAGCTAGTGGATCTCTACCAAGATTGTTCAAATTATAGCCCTGAGACCAAAAATGCCCCCACCTTGTGGCCCTTCGGTTTTACATAGACTTATATAGGGACTTATATAAGACTTATCTATCTTGAAAAATCTTCTTCTTTGAAACCACAAGGCCTAGGTCTTTGATATTGGGTGTGAAATTTCATCTAGCGGACCTCTATCAAGATTGTTCAAATTATAGCCCTGCAGCCAAAAATGCCCCCGCACCGAGACCCTTTGGTTTTACATAGACTTATATAGAAATAATCTTTGAAAATCTTCTTTTCTGAAACAGCAAGGCCCAGGTCTTTGATATTTGGTGTGAAGCTTCATCTAGTGGACCTCTATCAAGATTGTTAAAATTATAGACCTGAGGCCAAAAATGCCCCCGCCCTGGGACCATTTGGTTTTAAATAGGCTTATGTTGGAAATATCTTTAAAAAAATCTTCTTCTCTGAAACCACAAGGCCCAGGTCTTTGTTATTTGGTATGTAGCTTCATCTAGTGGACCTTTGCCAAGATTGTTCAAATTATAGCCTTTGTTGATATTTGGTATGAAGCTTCACCTTTTTAGGTCTCCCTCAACATAATGCACATTATAACCCTGGGGTCAATAATGGCCCTCCCCGGGGCCCACTTGTTACTCTATGGATCAGGTGAGCGATCCAGGGCCATCATGGCCCTCTCTCTTGTTTACCAATTGTTTTGAAACTTCACAGATGACTAGGGCGGGGTCTTAAGATGTGCATATGGTTTGCACACAAGTCTCGGATTTTTTTTTTCAACTTTTTCTGCTTTATCAACTTAATAATTTTTTACGTAAAACCCTTATAGTCAATGGGTGTCTTGTGAGCGCAACTCCTCCTGCAGTTTTAGGCCAATAGTTTTGAAACTTCACAGAGGATTAGGTAATGGTCTGAAGATGTGCATATTGTTTGCACATAAATCTCAAATTTATTTCAGCAGAGTTAGAGGCCCTTGATTTATGCCCAAAATTGGTTTCTGCTTAATATCTTGTGAAAGAATTGATGGATTAGGATCACATTTTGCATACATATTTTTGTTAGCAATACCTAGCTTGGGATTGTCACATGACATTTTTCGACAACTTTCAGCAGAAATCCTGGCCTTGATTAATTGGCAAAAATGATATCTTGTGAAATAATGGACAGGTTTAAATCAAATTTTGCAAGCCTGTTGCTGTTGGCAATATATGGCTTAGGATAATAAAAGGCATATTTCATATAGTTTCAGCAGAGTTTGGGACCTTGTTTCAAGCCCAAAAATGGTGTCCGCCCAATACCTTGTGAAGAATTGATGGATTTGGATCATATTTTGCATACATACTAACTTTCCCCTGTAGAATTGAGTGACACTGGCTATCAGTTACCCATTCGTTTTCTAAAATACCATCTCCCTGATAGAGACATTCCAAAGTTTCTACTTTGTCCATTTTCTTACTAACTAACCCATCAATAGATTTTTTTTTCAATACAAATAGGAACTTGTGTGGCTTAATCCCCGCAGGTGCGACACTGCTTTCCGTGGATTTCTTGTTTTTAAAGGACAGGTAATTGCAATTTGAAGCAAATGTCAGGGAATTATAAAAATCAGGGTTAACACTGCAAAGTGTTAGTTTCATCTGTAAGCATAACCTGAACAAGCAGATGAGATAATTTTTCATTCTTAGTATGTCAGTTAATTTTAAAATTTCAGCTGTGGAATTTGTTGTCTGAAGAATGTGGGAACCTTAATTGTTACTTAATCATTTATGTACATGTTGTTCATACGGTTATTACTTACCGTCAGTGAAATAGTTGTTTGAGTTAAAAACCAAAGTTAGCTATTGTTTGACATTTGTTTTCAGATGTTTTGTAGTTGTTGTTGTAGGAGTTTTGAATTTGGTAAAGCTTTAAACCGAGTTGTAGGACACTACATTGAAAGACAGTTGGTTGAATAACGTTTTTGACAAAATGACTATTGGTCGATGCATACAAAATGGTAATCATTAGGTAGTTAGAAAAATTTGACCATTCTCACTTCTTAATTGAAAGTAAAAACTTTTTCGTTTGTTTGAAATTAAAATAAAAGGAAAATGAAGCTACAAGTTCAGGGTCCTTGCAAAGTAAAGTAAAAAAAAAATCTGTTTCCCTGATATCTCTGTTCTGTATTAGTTATTGATTTGTATCTACCTGTCCTGAACTGAGTAAATCAAAGTCACAATAAGTGAATAGTGGATGAAAGGAGCTCAGTTCTATTTATGAATATTGACAATACCATGAACAATGTAAACAGTGCAATGATATTTCAATTATAGTAATCACAGCTTACATTTTTAACCCTCTTGCTTTAATTACAGAAGACACTAGGCAACAGAGTCTCATTTATTCGCAAGATCATTTTGTTTGTTTGATTTGAGGTTTAACATCCCATCAGCACTGTAAAGGTCATTTTGGAGATGTTGCTTCCAATTTTGTGGGACTTTTACCCGGCATTGAGATGAAATGACATCTGCAGCCCATCTATTTCTTCAAGCCCCGGTGGGCGGGGGCGGCTCCCAAGATCATAACTAATGCAACAGTTTTAGATGATTTGTCGCACCTTTTTAGAAATTGTCCATTAAGTGGACATTTGACAAAGTGGACATTCGGTGAAGATGGATCAATTAAAAGAACTGTTGACCATCTGTCTTTCAACAAAAAGATGTGCACCTTTTTGCTGGAAAAAAAAGATCCTTAATTAGCAATTGACTTTGCTAGAACAGTTAACCATTTGACCACAAATGAGCTTGTTAAGCTAATGATGCTTTGAACAACTGGACTGTGAAGTTTTATCTAGCAGTATCCACATCTGCCTGTGACCTTGAAGTCAATCACAGATTTTGAAGTACACATGAACTTCAATGACTTGAACAACTTCGTGACTATGAAAATTTGTTTGTGGTAGTTTGTGCCACTAAGGGCTGATTATGATACCATATCAGGAGGCGTAATGGGGATGATATTTCTTGATTCCATAAAAAAAGACATGCTGTGTGTATTCATTATAATAATGACTACAAACAACTTGCCTCATTGAGGAAATTTTGATGAATACATACAACATACATTTTCATGATAAAAATCAAACATCCTTAACCCATTGCATGCAGTGAAACCCCTAAAAGGGTACCTTGGCAAACAGTGCAGACCCAGATCAGACCCGCAGAACGCGGCATCTGATTAGGGCTTGCACTATTTGCTAACAGAATTTTCATCAAAAATAGAATAAAAAGAATAAAATAGGCCTGACATCCCTTATATGACTAATGGACTTGTCCAACATAATAGCAATGAAAGAGTCCACTAGTATACAATGGGTTAAATGATCCAAAATATATGGATACCTGAAGCTATGGAAATAATTTTTTAGGGACTCAAGAGCAAGTTGGAATTAACCCTTTTTGTACCAAATGGAATCTTCCTCCTTATATATATCATGAGCCCATTTAAAAATTTAGGGGTGTCACGTTGTGATTTCTTCAAAATTGATTAGGAAAATGGCTGAACTTTTTGCAACAGTGTAGGCCCTGATCAGACGCCGCATTCTGATCTGGGCCTGCACTGTTTGCCAGGGTACCCATTTTGAGGATTCTGGTACTAAATGGGTTAACCATGGTAAAGAGCCATCGGTGTTCATGCCGTTGCAGTTTCACTGTATTGTGTTTGAGAAACATGTGAGCTACCATGTCAGTTGACAGCTCTTGTTGACGTCTCATAGCAACTACCTCTCTGAACATTGTTCTGCATTTTCATACATTGTAAGCAGTCTTTATTTGTTATAATCTGTGGTGACACCTAGAGAAGTTTGTGAGCATAGCCAGACAAACATGAGAAATGGTTTATTAACCCACATATGACAAGGGAATAATCTTCCACCTTGCGCGTTTGGAGTAGTCCATTTCCAATTATAGGGGTGTCAGGTTTGTTTTTGTTTGTGGCAAATTTTACAAAAATGAATGTTCTTTAAGCAAACAGTGTAGACCCAGATCCGACTGATCTGGGTATGCACAGTTTGCCAATGTCCCAGAAAAGAGTCACTATGCACATATGGGTTAAATTTTACCACTCTCTGGGCTAATTTAGCAGACAACAAATTGTTTGTATTTTTTTCGTATTTTCCCCAAAAAAACAGGATTTGACATTTCATGCAATATGTCTCTTGATAGGAGACAATTTGCATAAAATGTCAAATCCTGTTCCTGTTCAACATTTCATGCAAAAAATTGCATAAAATGTCCAATCCTGTTTTCTGGGAAAAATAAGAAAAAATATTTTTAAATGTCTGTTGAAAAAAAACAACAAAAAACAACTACCCAGCCGGCAGTGTGTCCAGTGGAATTGAATGAATCTGGCATATTTTTCCTTAAGGAAGACACATTTTGGGACTGGAATCAGAATCCCTCCAAAGATGTTGGCTCTTAAAGAACAAAATCTCTAAAGGGTGTCTACTCTTAAAGGTTTTTTCAACCAATCTGGTTCGGCTTGATGCATGTCAAGTTGATCTAGATCAGATTGCATTGGCACTAGATCCAAAATGTGACAGTCTGATCCAGATCTGAAGGTCCCCCCCCCCCCACCCATTTGGGCTTGGACAAATAGATTGGGCTTCATGTTGCTTCCATGCAGAGCTGAAATCAACTGCACATGAGAACTGGTAAACTGTTTTGAGGGTCTTAGCCTGCCAAGGCAGAGCAGTGTGAGTTGGACCATCCATCCATATAAACCCTATTGCTTTCATTGGGCAGCTGGGCTTGGGATGTCATTTCATCTAAGTTGGAAGCACTGTCTCCAAAACGACCTTTTTAGTGTTGATGGGAATGTTAAACCAAATTTGATCTGAATCAATCAGTTGTGAATGCAGCCTTAAATATTTGGAGACACCTGCCAGTTTAGAAGGAAGACAAAGTTCTGATTCATGTTCACTTTGCAATAAATTAAGCTCTTCTGAAAATAGTGTCTTCTCTTAACTGTTGGAAAACCCTAAAGGGGTACCTTGACAAACAGTGCAGGCCCAGGTCCCACAATCTATATTTTAGAATAGAAATAGGAAAAATAAGGTTTACCCCTGTAAACCAGTTTTACTATATAAACATGGTGTTCAAGGGGCTATGACTTATATAGGCACCTTTAAGGGTAGGCCTGACCCCCCTATATGACAAATGGACCAGTCCAACATATAGCAATGGAAGAATCCATAAAGGAAAGAATTTAATTTAACCCTTATCCAGCTGAACATGACAACCCCTACCTTTTCAAACAGTGTAGATCCAGATCAGATGGCATGTTTGTCATGCAGTTTGTGAAATGAACCAGCAATTTGATTGGTTGGTTTTCATGTGACCTGTATCGTCTAACCATTGGTCTGATAGGTCATGTGACATCAGCGACCAATCAGGACTCTACACTAGGGAGGTCACTGGAAAAGGGACATGCCGGTGGCATTTCTGGCTAGATTTTTAGCTCACCTGTCACGTAGTGACAAGGTGAGCTTTTGTGATCACTTTCTGTCCGTCGTGCGTCCGTCTGTCCGTCCGTGCGCAGGAACAGATGTATACTTGTGTGTTTAAAAAGTTTGGACACTTCCATTGAACTCAATGCGATTTATTCCGTCAGTGTCTTGTGTGTCTAAAAATAGTTACTTGTGTGTCTTTTTTTCCAAGAAATTCCAAGAAATTTCCTGGAAATATGACACACAAGGGTACTTTGTAGGGATGAAGACACACAAGTATACATCCGTAAAGACGTGCGTCCGTCCGAGCGTGCGTCCGTAAACAATTTCAAATAAGTATATCTCTAATACCCCATGGTCAATCTTGATCAAATTTCATGAGAAGCATCATCAGGTAGGGGGAAAGGCTGCATAAGGTTTTTGGGCTGATCAGATTGGAATTCTGGTTGCCATGGCAACATATAGCTCCCATAGACTTACAATAGGAAAAAATTAAAATAACATCTTCTCTGAAACCACAGGGCCAGAGCTTAGATATTAAGCATGTATTAACGGCCAGTGGTCACCTACATAATTCCTGCCATTCATGCCCCTGGGGTCCAAATTGGCCACACCCCGGGGCCCCTTCGCTCCCATAGACTCATAATGGAACAAAAAGCTTCAAAAATCTTCTCGGAAACCACAGGGCCCAGAGCTTAGATATTTAGCATGTAGCAATGGCAAGTAGTCACCTACATAATTCCTGCCAATCATGCCCCTGGGGTCAAAACAGGCAACGCCCCGGGCCCTTTAGCTCCTATAGACTCATAATGGAAAAAGCTTCAAAAATCTTCTTCTCTGAAACCACAGGGCCCAGAGCTGAGATATTTGGCATGTAGCAACGGAAAGTGGTCACCTACATAATTCCTGCCAATCATGCCCCTGGGGTCCAAATTGGCCACACCACGGGGCCCCTTAGCTCCCAAAGACTCATAATGAAAAAAAAAAGCTTCAAAAATCTTCTTCTCTGAAACCACAGGGCCCAGAGCTTAGATATTTAGCATGTAGCAACGGCCAGTGGTCACCTACATAATTCCTGCCAATCATGCCCCTGGGGTCCAAATGGGCGACGCCCCGGGGCCCCTTCGCTCCCATAGACTCATAATGGAACAAAAAGCTTCAAAAATCTTCTTCTCGGAAACTACAGGGCCCAGAGCTTAGATATTTAGCAGGTAGCAACGGCAAGTAGTCACCTATATAATTCCTGCCAATCTTGCCCATGGGGTCCAAACGGGCCAAGCGCCGGGGCCCTTTAGCTCCTATAGACTCATAATGGAAAAAAAACTTCAAAAATCTTCTTCTCTGAAACCACAGGGCCCAGAGCTGAGGTATTTGGCATGAAGCAACGGCAAGTGGTCACCTACATAATTCCTGCCAATCATGCCCTTAGGGTCCAAATGGGCCACGCCCGGGGCCCCTTAGCTTACATAGACTCATAATGGAAAAAAAAGCTTCAAAAGTCTTCTCCTCAGAAACCACAGGGCCCAGAGCTTAGATATTTAGCATGTAGCAACAGCAAGTGGTCACCTACATAATTCCTGCCAATCATGCCCCTGGGGTCCAAAGGGGCCACGCCCCGGGGCCCTTTAGCTCCTATAGACTCACAATGGAAAAAAGCTTCAAAAATCTTCTTCTCTGAAACTACGGGGCCCAGAGCTGAGATATTTGGCATGTAGCAACAGCAAGTAGTCACCTACATAATTCCTGCCAATCATGCCCCTGGGGTCCAAATTGGCCACGCCCCGGGGCCCCTTAGCTCCCAAAGACGCATAATGGGAAAAAAGCTTCAAAAATCTTCTTCTCTGAAACCACAGGGCCCAGATCTTAGATATTTAGCATGTAGCAACGGCAAGTGGTCACCTACATTATTCCTGCCAATCATGCCCCTGGGCTCCAAATGGGTGACGCCCCGGGGCCCCTTCGCTCCCATAGACTCATAAGAACAAAAAGCTTCAAAAATCTTCTTCTCGGAAACTACAGGGCCCAGAGCTTAGATATTTAGCAGGTAGCAGCGGCAAGTGGTCACCTATAGAATTCCTGCCAATCTTGCCCATGGGGTCCAAACGGGCCACGCCCCGGGGCCCTTTAGCTCCTATAGACTCATAATGGAAAAAGCTTCAAAAATCTTCTTCTCTGAAACCACAGGGCCCAGAGCTGAGGTATTTGGCATGTAGCAACGGCAAGTGGTCACCTACATTATTCCTGCCAATCATGCCCCTGGGGTCCAATTGGGCGACGCCCCGGGGCCTTTCGCTCCCATAGACTCATAATGGAACAAAAAGCTTCAAAAATCTTCTTCTCTGAAACCACAGGGCCCAGAGCTTAGATATTTAGCATGTAGCAATGGCAAGTGGTCACCTACATAATTCCTGCCAATCTTGCCCATGGGGTCCAAATGGGCCACACCCCGGGGCCCTTTAGCTCCTATAGACTTTTAATGGAAAAAAGCTTCAAAAATCTTCTTCTCTGAAACCACAGGGCCCAGAGCTGAGGTATTTGGCATGAAGCAACGGCAAGTGGTCACCTACATAAATCCTGCCAATCATGCCCCTAGTGTCCAAATGGGCCACACCCCGGGGCCCCTTAGCTCACATAGACTCATAATGGAAAAAAAAAGCTTCTAAAGTCTTCTTCTCAGAAACCACAGGGCCTAGAGCTTAGATATTTAGCATGTAGCAACGGCAAGTGGTCACCTACATAATTCCTGCCAATCATGCCCCTGGGGTCCAAACGGGCCACGCCCCGGGGCCCTTTAGCTCCTATAGACTCATAATGGAAAAAAGCTTCAAAAATCTTCTTCTCTGAAACCACGGGGCCCAGAGCTGAGATATTTGGCATGTAGCAACAGCAAGTGGTCACCTACATAATTCCTGCCAATTATGCCCCTGGGGTCCAAATTGGCCATGCCCCGGGGCCCCTTAGCTCCCAAAGACGCTTAATGGAAAAAAAAAGCTTAAAAAATCTTCTTCTCTGAAACCACAGGGCCCAGAGCTGAGGTATTTGGCATGTAGCAACGGCAAGTGGTCACCTACATAAATCCTGCCAATCATGCCCCTAGGGTCCAAATGGGCCACGCCCCGGGGCCCCTTAGCTCACATAGACTAATAGTTGAAAAAAAAAAGCTTCATAAATCTTCTTCTCTGAAACCACAGGGCCCAGAGTTTAGATATTTAGCATGTACCAACAGCAAGTGGTCACTTACATAATTCCTGCCAATCATGCCCCTGGGGTCCAAATTGGCCACGCGCCGGGGCCCCTTTGCTCCCATAGACTCATATTTAAAAAACGCTTAAAAAATCTTCTTCTCTGAAACCAGAGCACCCAGAGCTTAGATATTTAGCATGTAGCAACGGCAAGTGGTCACCTACATAATTCCTGCCAATCATGCCCCTGGGGTCTAAAAGGGCCACACCCCGGGGCCCCTTAGCTCCCATAGACTCATAATGGAAAAAAAAACTTCAAAAATCTTCTTCTCTAAAACCACAGGGCCCAGAGCTGAGATATTTGGTATGTAGCAACGGCAAGTGGTCACCTACATAAATCCTGCCAATCATGCCCTTGGGGTCCAAATGGGCCACGCCCCAGGGCCCCTTAGCTCCCATAGACTCATAATGGAAAAAAGCTTCAAAAATCTTCTTCTCTGAAACCACAGGGCCCAGAGCTTAGATATTTACCATGTAGCAATGACAAGTGGTCACCTACATAAATCCTGCCAATCATGCCCCTGGGGTCGAAATGGGCCACACCCTGGGACTCCCTTAGCTCCCATAGACTCATAATGGAAAAAAAAAACTTCAAAAATTTTCTTCTCTGAAACCACAGGGCCGAGAGCTAAGATATTTAGCATGTAGCAACGGCAAGTGGTCACCTACATATTTCCTGCTAATCATGCCCCTGGGGTCCAATGGGCCACGCCCCAGGGCCCCTTAGCTCCCATAGACTCATTATGGAAAAAAGCTTCAAAAATCTTCTTCTCAGAAACTATGAAGCACAGAATTTAGATATTTAGTATCTAGCAACATAAAATAGCCATCTACATAAATCCTGTTAACCCTGCCCCTGGGGTCAAAATTGGCCACGCCCGAGCTCATCACCTCCAATAGACTTATAATGGAAAAAAAACTTAAAAAATCTTCTTCTATGAAACCATAAGGCCCAGAGCTTAGATTTTTAGTATGCAGCAATGTCAAGTGGCCACCTACATAAATCCTGCCAGTTATGCCCCTGGGATCCAAATTGGCCCCACCCCAGGGTTCTTTAGCTTCCATAGACTTACAATTGGAGAAACTTCAAAAATCTTCTTCTCTGAAACCACAGGGCCCTTATAATGAAAAAAAAAAAAAAAAGAAAAAGAAAAAAAACAACTTAAAATGGGGAAAAAAATCTTCAAAAATCTTCCTTTCTGAAAACATAAGTCCCAGAGCTTAGGTATTTAGCATGTAGCAATGTCGAGTGGTCGCCTACATGAATCCTGCCAATCATGCCCCTGGGGTCCAAATCCTGTGGCCCCTTAACTGCAACAAACTTATAATGGAAAAAGCTTCAAACATCTTCTTTGAAACCATGAAGTACAGACCTTAGATATTTAGTATATAGCAACACAAAATGGTCGCCTACATTCACCTGCCAACCATGCCCTTTGGGTCAAAATTGGCCAAGCCCCAGGGCTCATTAGCTTCTATAGACTTATACTGGAAAAAACTAAAAAAAATCTTTTTCTCCTAAACCATAAGGCACAGATTTTGTTTGATTTGAGGTTTTACATCCCCGACAACACTGTATAGGTCATTTTGGAGATGTCTCTTCCAATTTTGTGGGACTTTTACCAGACATTGAGATGAAATTACATCTCAAGCCCTGTCGCCCAATGAAACCAGTAGGGTTTGTAAGCATGGACACCGCTTTGCCTGAGCTTAGATATTTAGTATGTAGCAATGTCAAGTGGTCTCCTACACTAATGATTTTCTTGTACACAGGTGAGCGATATAGGGCCATTGGGCCCTCTTGTTTTTGTCAGACTGACCCAGGCCTGCGTCTGGTGAAAAGGCTTAAATTGTATTGATGGGTAGGTATATTATTAATTAAAATTAATTTTAGATTAGAAATATCATGTTGCTAATCTAATTGATTCAGCAGGATAAGGATTAATAAAGGGTGGAAAATACTGTGAAATTCTCCTATTAAAACCACCTAAAATTAAAACAAATTATGCTTTTAAAAGCATATTTGAATGTCTTCAACTACATTTTCTTTTTGTTTTCTACATCCAATGTACTCTAATGGAAGACCACCATTGGAACTGTTCAAAGTGGTCTTAAAGACCACTTTTGAACAGTCCCAAAGGTGGTCTTAATATAGGAATTTTACTGTAGTTTTATTCAGGTTTATTCCTTCTCCTTACTTGAATCTGTTAGAACAAAATTGAAGGTAATCGTTATTATATACATGTTTTTAGCTCACCTGTCACATAGTGACAAGGTGAGCTTTTGTGGTCACATTTTGACCGTCGTGTGTGCATGCATCCGTACATGTGTCCGTTAACAATTTCAAATAAGTATATCTCTAATACCCCATGGCCAATCTTGATCAAATTCCATATGAAGCATAATCAGGTAGGGGGAAAGGCTGCATAAGGTTTTTGGGCTGATCAGATTGGAATTCTGGTTGCCATGGCAACATATAGCTCCCATAGACTTATAATGGGAAAAAATTAAAAAATCTTCTTCTCTGACACCACAGGGCCTAGAGCTTAGATAATTAACTTGTAACAATGGCAAGTGGTCAAGTACATAATTCCTGCCAATCATGCCCCTGGGGTCCAAACGGGCCACGCCTCTGGGGGCCCCTTAGCTCCCATAGACTCATAATGGAAAAAGCTTCAAAAATCTTCTACTCTGAAACCACAGGGCCCAGAGCTTAGATATTTAGCATGTAGCAACGGCAAGTGGTCACCTACATAAATCCTGCCAATCATGCCCCTGGGGTCCAAATAGGCCACGCCCCAGGGCCCCTTATCTCCCATAGACTCATAATGGAAAAAAAAAGCTTAAAAAATCTTCTTCTCTGAAACCACAAGGCCCAGAGTTTAGATATTTAGCATGTAGCAATGGCAAATGGTCACCTGCATAATTCCTGCCAATCATGCCCCTGGGGTTCAAATGGGCCACGCCCCGGGGCACTTTAGCTCCCATAGACTCATAATGGAAAAAAGCTTCAAATTCAAAAATCTTCTTCTCTGAAACCACAGGGCCCAGAGCTTAGATATTTAGCATGTAGCAATGGCAAGTGGTCATCTACATAATTCCTGCCAATCATGCCCCTGGGGTCCAAACATGCCATGCCCCAGGGCTCCTTAGCTCCCATAGACTCATAATAACTTTAAAAATCTTCTTCTTTGAAACCACAGGGCCCAGAGCTTAGATATTTAGCAAGTAGCTACGGCAAGTGGTCACCTACATAAATCCTGCCAATCATGCCCCTGGGGTCCAAATGGGCCACGCCCCTTATCTCCCATAGACTCGTAATGGAAAAGCTTAAAAAATCTTCATCTCTGAAACCACAGTTTGTTTGTTTGTTTGATTTGAGGTTTAACGTCCCCGTCAACACTGTAAAGGTCATTTAGGAGACGTTGCTTCCAATTTTGTGGGACTTTTATCTGACATTGAGATGAAATGACATCTCAAGCCCTGTCGCCCAATGAAACCAATAGGGTTTATTAGCATGGACGGTCTGCCTCGCACCGCGGTTCCTGGACAGGCTTAGATCCTCTAAACGGTTTACCAGTACTAGTGTGTGGGCCAGAATCAGCTCTGCGTGAAAGCATCATGCAGCCCATATATTTCTGCAAGCCCCTATGGGCGGGGGCGTTCTGAAACCACAGGGCTCAGAACTTAGATATTAAGCCTGTAGCAACGGCAAGTGGTTACCTACATAAATCCTGCCAATCATGCCCCTGGGGTTCAAATGGGCCACACCCCGGAGCCCCTTAGCTTTCATAGACTCATAATGGAAAAAAGCTTGAAAAATCTTCTTCTCTGAAACCACAGGGACCAGAGCTTAGATATTAAGCATGTAGCAGCGGCAAGTGGTCACCTACATAAATCCTGCCAATCATGCCCCTGGGGTCCAAATGGGCCACACCCCGGAGCCCCTTAGCTCCCATAGACTCATAATGGAAAAAAGCTTAAAAAATCTTCTCGGAAACCACAGGGCCCAGAACTTAGATATTTAGCATGCAGCAACGGCAAGTGGTCACCTACAAAATCCTACCAATCATGCCCCTTGGGTCCAAATAGGCCACGCCCCGGGGCCCCTTAGCTCCCATAGACTCTTAATGGAAAAAAAGTTTAAACAATCTCTTCTTCTTCGAAACTGTGAAGCACAGAGCTTAGATATTTTGTATCTAGCAATATAAAATAGTCACCTACATAAATCCTGCTAACCCTGCCCCTGGGATCTAAATGGGCCACACCCCTGCCCCTTAGCTCCTTTAGACTTATAATGGAAAAAAGCTTCAAAAATCTTCTTCTCCGAAGCCATAAGGCCCAGAGCTTATATATTTAGTGTAGCAATGTCAAGTGGTCTCCTACACTAATGATTTTCCAGTAGACAGGTGAGCGATATAGGGCCATTGGGCCCTCTTGTTTGTTTTTTATTTGCTCAAGTTTTGCTCTTTGTTGTTACACATAAATCTGTTGGATATATAGTTTAGTGATTTAATTAATACTTTTTCATCATGAAATAAATGCCAGTCAATAGTTAAACTACGGACAATGTTGAAAGAGTTTTTGTTGTAATTGCTATCCACTTTTTTTCCGTCACGAAAACGAGGCTATATAATTCAGACCCCCTTTGAACCCCAGGTTTATATTGTAAAACTGGGTTTCACAGGGGTAAACCTTATTTTTCCTTTTTCTGCTCTAAAATATAGATTATGAGTTTTAGTTAGAACCGCCTTGATGAGGTGGTTCTAACGTGTTCCCACAATCTATATTTTGCGCAGAAGTAAGAAAAATATTACAATATTTTCATCTTAGAAGTTCCTTTTTTTTTTCTTGCGAGGTAAAATTTACAATGTACAGGACTTGATATGACCTTAAAATCGTTGACTTGGCCATTAAACTGAAAAAAACTTTTGAAGCGCCAAGCACAGCATTGTATTTTTTCAGGGTAAATTGACATTTTATGTGAATACGGTTCAATAATATTTCCCCGTCTCATTTTCTTCCAAAAATAAGAAAAAATGGTACTGTCAGGTTTAACCCATTTTGTACCGGAAACCCCATAATGGGTACCCTTGCAAACAGGGCAGGCCCAGATCAGATGCCGCAGAACGTGGTGTCTGATCAGGGCCTCCACTGTTTGCTAAAGCCAGCCATTTTCCAAGTAAATTTTGAAGAAAACACAACCCGACATACCTAAATTTTGAAGTGGACTCTTCCTATATATAAAGAGGAACAAAAAGGGTTAACTAGCAGTCAACGCTAACATCAGCACCTTTGAGGATGCATTCTTCACCCTCAGAATGCTGATAATTTTAATCTGCCACACTCAATACTGAATACAACATATCAGATTACTTGATTCAAATTATTGCAACAAATTCATAAACTGAATGACAAACAATGTACTTCCTGATCAGATGGCCATCTGATCTGGCTCTACATTTTTTGAAAGACATATTCGGACTCAGCAGGACAAGGGTTGACTGACCCTCGCCATGCTGAATATGCTACACTTCTCCCCAATATTTCAGCCAATTGTGTTGCATGATTTCAGTTTTTACTTTGAATTCAGAAGCAGAAAACAGTACAGATCCTGATCAGCTGGCTTCTGGTAAGCCAGCTGATCTGGATCTATACTATTTTAAAAAAAAAAAACAATTTATCAGGATTCAGTTATTTGAGTTTTCTGTGTAATCAAAGTAGAATAAAATTAATTGAACTTTTTCTTAAGTTGTGGTGAACAGGAACTTATTATACTCAGATTCAATGAAAACACACCACTTTTAGAACTTTGATTTCTTTAAGGTAAAAATGACTAACTTTTTCATTTGATAAATACGGTATTGTTTGACACATGTACTGCTTGATTTTCACGATGTGCATGCAAAAATTGCAAAATTTTCGTAATCACGATATTTTTGGTGCTTTCTTTACTGTCATTATAAGGTCCGTATTCTTTACGTTAATAAGGCAGCAAAACATGACCCATATTCAAATCTGATCGAGATATAATCAAGACAACATTCTGGTATAGTTGCATGAAGATTGAGTGAGTGAGTGTTTGAGTTTTATGTCCCACCAACAGCTAAGGTCATACGGAGATGGGACCTCTGTTTAAAGACTCAACCAAAAGTCTGATGAAGCCCGGTATCAATCCTGCGATCCCTGGTTTACACGGCGAGTAGTGTAACCAATACACCATGAAGGCTTCTACACATGACGATTGAAGCAAAACTGTGGCCTCTAGGGGACACATAAGGTTTTAACAAAATTTGACCTAGTGACCTACTTTTTGATTGGACATGACTTATATTTGAACTTTTCTGAGATATTATCTAAACAAATATTCTGGTAAAGTTTCATAAAGATTGGATCAAAACTGTGCTCTCTAGAATGCACACAAGCAAAGATTGACAGACGGGATGGATATCATAGTGTCCCAAAAGCTCACCTTGAGCACTTTGTGCTCAGCTGAGCAAACAACAAACATAAAACAAAATGCATTGTCCTGTGCTGACATTAACCTTGTATTGCTGAGCCAATCTATGCTCTACTTTTGCATATAAATCCATATCAGATAGCTTCAGAGAAGCCATCTGATCAAGATCAACAGCTTGCAAGTTTGACTGAACACATTATATCAAGTAATTTGATTGGTTCTGGCAAAATATATTTATTCAGCAGAACACTGGTAAAAAACAGAGTAAAGATCAGGGTCAGAGTTCCAATGAATTGCTGAAAGTTTGACTAAAGCCTTTCAAAAATTCTTACAGCATGAAAGCCATAACAAAGGAATAGCTGAAAAAATTTCTACCTCTGGTTGGATTCAAACCCAAGCCATTCGGGTGACAATCCAAGACTGTAACTACTGAGCCAAAGAGTCAAATCTTTGACGCAGTCGGTGAATGGTTTGTTATGCATATTCTGCCAAGGTAGATATATAGGGGCAGCCCGGTCCATCAGGGGTTGGAGAAAAAGACTTTTTGTTTGAGTTAAGGTTTTACATCCCCATTAACACTTTTAGGTCATTTTGTTGATGTTGCTTCCAATTTTGTGGGACTTTTACCAAAAACTGAGATGAAATGACATCTGAAGCATAGGGCCCAAACAAACGGTTTATATGCCGGGTCTGTCCAACTTGCACCACCTTGCCTGGACAGGCTTAGACGCTCTAGTTTAGCGGTTTAACAGTACTCATGTGCAGTCAGTGGAGGCACCATGCAGCCCTATCTATTTCTCCAAGTCTGATGGGCAGGTGCCTTAGGGAAAAATAGATTTGGCTCCATGGTACTTCCTTGCAGAGCTGAAACAGACTGATCTTGAGTACTGCTGAACCGCTAAGAAGGGTCACCAAGCTGGCGTCCACCTGGTGGTGGAATGAGCATGTTAATAAGGTCAAGCGGCAAGCCTTTAAGGCATGGAAGACTGGTAAGGGCACTTGGGCATCATACTTTGTGGCCAAACGCATAGCCAGACGTGCAGTGCACCATGCTGGCCAAGAAGCTGAGGAGATCTACAAGAATATTTACCCTAAGTCGTCAGTATACCGCCTTGCTAACCAGATGAGAAGCGAGAATGCCGATGTTGTAGGTGACAAACCAGTAAAAATGATGCAGGGGAGATGTCATTGAGTGAAGACTCAATACAGAGGGCCTGGTTAGAACACTACCAAAGGCTACTCAATGTTGAGTTTGACTTGGACCCAGACCACCTGTGATGAACCACGAGTGGAAGGGCTGCCCATCCCAATCACTATTGATATGGATAAGAAGGCTATATCCGATGAAGACTGGCAAAGCACTGGGCCCTTCTGGCATAGTGGTGATGATAAGAGCTGCAGGTGATGTTGCTGCCTCGATGATCCGGAACCTTGCAGCTACAATCATCCGTGATGGAAAGGTACCCTCTGACTGGGAACAGAGTTGTGGATGGCCTCATTAGGCAGTTGGTGTCCATTGACGTTTCCCAGTTTGGCTTTGTCCCAGAAACAGGCACAACGCGCAATTTTTGTTGTACGGCAGGTGCAAGAAAAGTATCTGGCGGCCAACAGGAGACTCTAATGGCTTTTGTAGACCTGAAGAAGGCATTTGATCGAGTGCCTCAGAAAATCATCTGGTGGGCACTAAAAATACTTGGGAGTGGACAAGTGGATTGTGCAACTGGTCCAAGGGATGTATGCTAATGCTCGGAGCCGTGTCCATGTTGGTGATGGTTACAGTGAAGAATTCGAAGAATTCGAAGCGATGGTGGGTGTTCATCAAGGCTTTGTTCTCACCCCAATGCTTTTCACCATTGTGCTTGAAGCCTTGTCATGCCAGCTCCACTCTGGAGTCCCCTTGGAGGGCATGTATGTTGATGACCTTGTCATCATAGCTGAAATCCTTGAGGAATGTGTCAGGGGGCTCTTAACTTGGAAAGACGCAATGAAGGCGAAAGGGCTGAGAGTGAAAACAGGAAAGACACAGATCATGATCTGTGGTACAGGTCTGGACCACCTGCAAAGTACAGGCCAGTATCCATGCGCTGTATGGCGCATTGAATTGGGCAGCAACAGTATCTTTTGTAATGGCTGCAAGCTCTGGGTGCACAAGAAATGCAGTGGGCTCAAGCGCTTGATAGAGGACCCTGATCAACGGAAGGTTAGGTGGTTTTTCTCCGGGTACCCCGGTTTTCGCCCACCTCTGATTAACGGTCGGCTCGATATGAGTGAAATAATCTTGAAAGGGCCGTAAAACCAAAACCAAATAAAAAGAGGACCCTGATTACAGGTGTACACGGCCCCTTGGATGGCAGAACACAGAGGGAAGTCCCAAGTCGGATCCGACAACCTGGAGGTTGTAGCTTCCTTTTGCTACCTAGGTCTCAGCAGCGGGTGGTTGCGACCTTCCAACCACATCACGTGTGAAAACAGCCTGCAAGAAATTCAAGGAGTTGCTATCAGTTCTCTCTTCCCGCCACCTCTCGTTCAAGACACGTGGCCGTGTGTACAGCTCTTGTGCGCGGAGCGCAATGCTCCATGCCAGTGAGACATGGCCATTGACAAAGCCTAACCTTCAACGTCATTCGGAATGACAGGGCAATGATCAGACAGAACTGCAATGTCAAGCCACAGGACGCTGTCACCATCAGGTCCAGTGAGTTACTTTAGCATCTTGGCATTGAGTAACTGGACCTCATCCTGAAAGAGAGAAGACTCCTCTGGTATGGACATGTGGAACACTCAACAGTGCAGTCAAGACTGCCTGTGACATACAGGTATATATAGGTGGAAAGCGGGGACCTAGAAGGCCCAAGATGACCTGTTTTTTTTTTGTTTGTTTGATATTAGGTTTAACGTCCCCGTCAACACTGTAAAGGTCATTTTGGAGACGTTGCTTCCAATTTTGTGGGACAGAGAATGGAAGCTCACTGCTATTGATCCTCATGATAGACAAGCCTGGAGATCTGGTGTAAGATCTGCGATGCGTGCAGCAAGCCAGCTACCTGGAAGGGGGCCACTTATGTGGACATTGCCCTTGTTCCCGCACGTTAATCAAAAATCCGTTGATGATGATGAAGACTGTCCAGAACACTGATGCCCCCGGAGAGCGCATGATAAATATGAAAGCAGTATCACTAAGCAATCGAAAGGTATGGCCAATGCTCGTCTTAAAAATGTAGTTCAAGGTCACAAGGTCAAAATTTATGGGATCGTTGGAAAGGTCATGTGACACAGAATACACACGTGAAATATGAAAGCCCTAACACTTAACAATCGAAGGTTATGGCCAATGTTAAAGTTTTTAAAATGTAGGTCAAATATCAAGGTCACGAGGTCAAAAATTATGGTACCACTAAAAAGGCCTTGTGACCAGGAATGCTTATGTGAAATATGAAAGCCATTCCACTTACCAATCGAAAGTTATGGCCAATGTAAAAGTTTTTAAAAAAGTAGGTCAAATGTCAAGGTCAAGGCCACGAGGTCAAAAATTATGGTACCAATAGAAAGGTCTTGTGAAAAAGAATACACATGTAAAATATGAAAGCCCTATCACTTACCAATAGAAAGTCATGGACAATGTTAAAGTTTTTAAAAAAGTAGGTCAAACGTCAAGGTCACGAGATAAAAATTGATGGTACCACTAAAAAGGTCTTGTGACAAGGAATGCACATGTGAAATATGAAAGCCTTCCACTTTCCACTCGAAAGTGATGGCAAATGAAAAAGCTTTTAAAAAGTAGGTAGGTTAAATGTCAAGGTCAAGGTGACGAGGTAAAAAATTATGGTACCACTAGAAAGGTCTTATGACAAGCAATGCACATGTGAAATATGAAAGCCCTATCACATATAAATAGAAAATTATGGCCAATGTTAAACTTTTAAAAAACAAGGAGTTTTAGCGCACTTTTTCTTAGAAAATAAAGGGCCATAACTCCGTCGTAAATGATAGGACCAAAGTGAAAATTGTGTTAGGAACCACAGCACTTCACAAGGAATGCATGTGCAAAGTTTCAACTCGGTTGGTGAAGAAATGTGGAGAAGTTCGCATCACAAGGTTTTTAGCGCATTTTTTAGAAAATATATAGCCGTAACTCCGACGTAAATGATAGCACCAATGTGAAAATTGAGTTAGGCTCAATCGGTGAAGACATGTGGAAGAAGTTCGCATCACAAGTTTTTTAGCGCATTTTTTTTGGAAATAAAGAGCCACAACTCCGGCGTAAATGATAGGACCAATGTGAAAATTGTGTTAGGCACCCCTTCACCTCACAAGGAATGCATGCGCAAAGTTTCAGCTCATCGGTGAAGAAATGAGGAAGTACACTGTAGTTTGCATCACAAAAGGGTGGGGACTAACACACAAACCCACAAACAAACGGACAAAGCAAAAACTATTTGCCCTCCTACGGGGGCACATAAAGTGGTGTGAGTCGGACCATTCCTGAAACCCTAGCGTTTATTTTGGCAGTAAGGCTCGAGATGCCATTTCATCTCGATGTCGGATTAAAAATCGGAAGCAACATCTATAAAATGACCTACGGGTAAATATGTAGTGTTGATAGGGTTGTAAAACCTGAACACAAACAAACATATATTGAAGATTGTGGGCACAGCAAACACATTACATGTGCAAATAAGCTAACTTTGGTTAAATTTGAAAACTTATAATAATCCCTTCAGGTCAAGGTACCCAAAACCTAAGTTCTAATTGTTCCTAAGTAACAAACTGTGTCAGTCAAGTAACAATTAACCCAAAAGGGGCCCCAAGATACAGCCCAAACAAACTTGACTGTAAATGTACTTGTAATAATGACTCAGTGACACAGCCATTTCAGTTTAGTAAGAATCTGCCTATGTTTAATCATTATGATAACACACCCGCGCAACATAAAGTATTGTTTTCATATGTCCAAAATGTCTACTTTTCTGATGGAAATCTGTGATATTTTTTTTATCTATAATGCAAACATAGGTTATAGGTACTTGTTAGAACAGCCTCATTGAGGCCATTCTAACAAGTAGCCACAACCTATGTCTTGGAGCAGAAATAAGAAAAAATATGTATACCCCAGTAAACCCTAGCTTTTTCTACATAAAGTGGGGTTCAGTGGTGCGTTCATTTCACGGACTTGTTAAAATGAAGTTCCGGGCTTCTCCAGACTATCGGATGAGTCTTTAAAGCGAGGTCCCCTGTCTTTTTGTGGCCGCTGTTGTTAGTGGATGTAAAAAGAAATAACTGCCTACAGGTTCTTATGAAACTGCCCAAGGGGCTATACCAGCACTACACATTTTGTCCTGTAAACCTTGAAAATGAGATCACCAAAAGCTGACCAACCCAAAGGTCAGCTCTAGTCATTGTTTTGTTTGTTTGATTTGAGGTTTAACGTCCCCGTCAACACTGTAAAGGTCATTTTGGAGACGTTGCTTCCAATTTTGTGGGACTTTTACCCGACATTGAGATGAAATGACATCTCGAGCCCTGTCGCCCAATGAAACTATTCAATAGAGTTTATAAGCATGGACGGTCCGCCTCGCACCGCGGTTCCTGGACAGGTTTAGATCTTCTAAGCGGTTTACCAGTACTAGTGTGCGGGCCAGATTCAGCTCTGCGTAGAAGCATCATGCAGCCCATATATTTCTTCAAGCCCCTATGGGCGGGGGCCGCAGCTCTAGTCATACAAATGCCACAAGTTTAAGAGATAAAGTTCACAAAAAAAAAAAAAAAGATCTGGCTTATATTAGACCAGTGTCATCATGTACTGTCCTTGAAAATGAGGTCAAGGTCATCAAAAATGCACATTCAAGTATATCCATGCAAGTTCAAGGTAATTCCACCAGCCCGTATGAGAGAGATCATTCACACAAGCTTAACCCATTTTGTACTGGAAACCCCAAAACGGGTAGTTTGCAAACAATGCAGGCTCAGATCAGACGCCACAGAATGCGGCGTCTGATCAGGGCCTACACTGTTTGCAAACTGTTCAGCATATTTCCAAATAGATTTTGAAGAGAACACAACCTGAAACCCCTAAATCTTGAAATGGAGTCCTGCTATATATGGGGAGGAAGATTCCATCTGATACAAAATGGGTTAATCTGGATGGTATTTGACCCATCATCCTGTGCAGACCTGGAAAATGAGGTCATTGTTAACTTGATTGTTGAACTCCAAAGCAAAGGAACAAGAACAACACCGAAAAATGAAAACTATACTTTGTAAAATAAGTAACGCAACACCTAATATATTTATGAATTAAAGTCTAACCCAGAAGATGGATATAAAATTTTTATTTCAAACGGCACTTGAACTTAGACACAAGTAATCACGATCCATTTTGTACTGGAAACCCCGAAACGGTTAATCAGCAAACAGTGCAGGCCCAGATCAGATGCCACAGTCTGCGGCGGCATCTGGTCAGAGCCTACACTGTTTGCAAAAAGTTCAACCATTTCCCAAATCGAATTTGAAGAACACAACCTGACACCCCTAAATTTTGAGATGTTTCTGTGCTTTTTATAAGGTGGAAGATTCCATATGGTACAAAAAGGGTTAAACTTGAAGAAGGTAGCTTACCCTTGCATTGCAGTCAACTACGCAAAGCCTTTTCAAAATTTTATAGACGTCATTCTGATTTAATTTCAAAATTCAATATAAGACTTAAATCTCTCCTGCAACAAGGTCTATCGGAACCCGAATTTTATGGTGACTTAGTATTCAAATCCAGAAAAATATATAACCGCAATGACTTCAGCACCCAATTTCGTAAAATCATTCTTCTATATAAAAAGATTGGGTACAACATAGATGTTATACGACAGACTGCATGCGTGGTCGTTAACCCAATCACGGTTGACAACTTTGCTTTCCTCTTTAAATTGCACGCCGGTGGGTCAGGCCTCAGATTCTATGACGGTTCCAGTTTAAAGGCTTATTGAGAATTAGAGAGATCTTATTCAAGGTAATGTTGGCTGGTGCCTGATGCTCTATTTCTGGTCGGACCCATCGGAGTCTATCTGTTGGTTTCCTTGTGCTCCAGCATTTCAGTGGTTTCTTGCTGTTGAGTCCTCACCGTTGTTTCATCTCTGTGGTTGTTTGATTATTTGTGTTCACGGAGATGTTGCACTGATGAGTTAGGAGGCCTTCATGCGGACTGAACAAATTATTTGTCTAAATCGCGACGGAAGTAAGGGCGAGGACTGTGGCCACGTAAAATCGATTTACACCCCCCCCCCTCCCCCAGTGGAATTCGTTTCCACTGACCGTTCCAAGGCGGTTCTTCTGTCGCGGTTTATTTTTGTTATGGTTTGTCTTTGGGTGTTTGTGATGCTTATATTATTTTATTGTGGGTAGCCTATTGGCCATTTTGTGGGAAAGTAACTGTCCTTTTGGCTTTCCGCTATTGATGTTTCCATTAGGTCTGTTGTTTCATGTTTGTGCTTCTTTCCCTTTGGTGTCTCTGATGGGAGCTGTGGGTTGATTGTATCGATTTCTGATCATTGCTTTCACTTCTATTTTGCATGAATGACAAAGGGTCTCCATTAAAAAATAACACCTATTTAAAACAATGTTTTAATACCTTTAGTTAAATGTTTTCGTCTTTTAATTCTTTATAACCTTCCATTATTCCATAATGTTATTGCATAGTGATGAAAGCTGTTTATTTAAGAAATGAAATTTATTTTTCTGCAGTTCATGGAAGTATGAACGCAGTGGGTCGCGTGCAAAGTAAATGAACCCCGAAGGGGTTAAAGTAAACTTTGCTAGCGACCCACTGTCGTTCATACTTTCATGAAAAGCAGAAAAGTTATTTTTTTTATATATTTACATTATTTGCCCCTCATCCCTGGGCGAAAAAATGCTTGTAGGGCAACTTTTTAAAGTTGAAAAACATTTACACGCTGTTTTTCTACAACGAGCGGAGCAGCGTTGACGTCATCAACGCCCGTAGAGAACAATGGTTTAGAATGACGTCACTTAAAATCATGCGATTCGATGCGTTTATGGAAGTATGAACGCAGTTGTTTTCTATAGGTTTACATTAGACTTTACACTGGAAATGTAAATATATGCAATTGAATGCCGTCAAAAAGGTCTGTATCACCTAACATTCATTTGTGTATGCAATGATTACAGTGTATAACTGCAATGAAAGGACTTGTTCTGAGCATACAGACAGGCTGTATAAAAAGGTAATTTACGAGGGCTGACTGATATGTTGAGAGTCTCATATTGAAGGCGGTATGCAGTGATGTCCTACTATTCTCTGCCTATATAAGGCTGTGTACCCAAGGACTTGTCTCATTTGGTCAGTTTATATTGACGAGGTAGCACTCTAAAGTAAACAAGACAAGCAGCTTTTGCAAAATGGACAAAATCTGTGAAAGAGCAGCGATTCAATATATGCCCATGCTTTTAAGGTAAAGGTAACAGACTGGAATTTCATGTTTAAGAATTTCTAGAGCTCATAATTTCAAAACTTTATGACTGAATTAGTTCATTTTTGGTATGATGATGGATATAGGTCCAGAGTTTTATTCAGGTGGTCGAAAGGTCAAGGTCACAGTCAAATTTTACGCTAAAGCTTTATGTTAAAGCTTTTTAAATGCTCAGATTTCAAAAGCATGTGTTGGGATTTGTTCAGTTTGATGATACACATGGGTCCAAAGTTTTATCAGCAGCACCCCTCCCCTATAACAACTATGACCTTAATGCTGCCTTCCTCCCCCGATAGGCCAAAGGGGCATTTAGTCCTTAGATCTAGGTGAGCTATGCTGTCTGCTGACAGCTCTTGCTATACCCCTTATTTAGAAGGGATGTATTATGGTATGGTGCTCTCCATTGTCCTGTCTGTTAAACTTTTATATTTCCGCATAACTCCTGCTACACTTCTTATCCGATTGACATGAAACTTGGTAGGCGCATTGCTTGTAAGGTGTAGATGTTCATGAGAGTTTTGTTTCAATGTCTATCTCTCTAAGTAGTCTAAAAACAAAGTTTGACATATGTTCCTTGGATTTCACACAGTTATACAACCCCTGTTTGGGCCTAGAAATTTAGTAAAATTTGCTTATCTTCAAGTATTTCTGAAATGGTTTACTGTGATTATTCAAACTTTTTCTATAATTTGTCCAGTCAACTTCAACATTCAGTGAGCTACTTAAGTTCTTTAACACATGTTTGTCACTATAGCATCTTTTCAACTGGTTTGTATAGTTAACCCTTAGCCTGCCATAAAAATCCACAAAGCCCACATACTCAAGAATTATGACCAATCCAAGCTATAAGTGTAATAAATTACATGTATTTCAAGTTCAAAATAAGAATGGCAAGTAGTATAGATCCTGATCAGGTGGCTCCTTTAGGAGCCGAGATCTGGATCTATACTGCTTGCAAATGCAACATAAGATGAATATGGCAGGATAAGGGTTAATTGATTTTGGGTCAAAATACATTGCAATGAAAATGCAATGTTAGTTAACAATGTCAGTGAACATTTGATTTATATAACCCAAATCGTGCTTAGCATGACTTCCTACCTATTTGCATACAGAATGGATCCATAGCAGATCTGATCGTGATATATACTCTTCAAATTTTGAACGTATGAACGTAAATTTAATTGAAATCCTGGGTTGGATAGATTTAATAAGTGGACGTGACATTTAAATTTAGCTTGGTAAGGGCCATGTCATATAGCGACTGAAAGGAAAGAAAATATCAGTTCACAAATCACCTCTCATTTACATGGAGATAAAAATATGAGAAATAGAATTAAATTATTCCCATCCATTCCGTTTGTCATATTTTTATGTTGATGTTTGTGAGAGGTGATTGCTAACTTAAATGTTTTCTCCTGTCAGTTCCCATATAACCTATAATGTGTTGTTGGGATGTTGAACCCAATTCAGTTAAATTCCTATCTGCTGAAATACCCAGACCTGATATTCCATATTTGTGTGTGCGTGTGTGTGTGTGAATTCGGATTTAACGTCGCTTTCAACAATTTTTCAGTCATATCACGACGGTGTCTGGTTGCGACAGGGAGCTTAATGCCCACTTTTATAGTGCTGCCTCACTGAAGTATCATGTCCCAGACACATTATATGATACCACACCCAGTCACATTATCCTGACACTGGGTCGACCAGTCCTAGCTCTGCACCGTAAATATGAGTGCCAAGCGAGGAGCAGCTAGTACCATTGTTAACGACTTTTGTATGTCGCGGCCCGGGATCGAACCCGTGACCTCCCGTTCCCCGGAGCGGACACTCTACCAACTGAGCTATCGGGGCCGGTTCCATATTTGTAAAGTGCCCTTTTGGTTGCTGTTTACGATATGCACATGGCCATACTGTCGTAACGCTGTAAGCCCCAGTACCACACGGGGCTCCCTTTAAAGTATGTACAAGTGAAGGAGCTCAATACTTGGTTGCTCCAATGATGGGATTTTCAAATTTATAATTTAGAAATAATGTTTATTTTAGCAATTACCAGAATTTTTCTCAAAAATGAAAAAAAAAAAAAAAAATAAAAAAAAAAAAAAAAAAAATACACCCTTGTGGTTAGAATGTCACCACTGTTTGGCTATGTACGTGTTGTAAGAGATTTTTAGTTCTATTTCTCCTATTTTTAAAACTTTGTAAATGAAAGGTGATTTTTGAACTGAAATGTTCTTTCCTGTCAGTCGGCATATAACCTATTTTGTGTTGGTACTACATTTAACCTGAAACAATGAATCAGTCAGTCGTAAGAGGTGACTGAAAGGGCATAAAGCAGTTGGATGTCATGTATCTTGATATTCTAGCATGTTACAAGATTTTAGTTCCATTTCTCATATTTTTGTCTCTGTGAAGTGAGAGTTGATATGTGAACTTAAAAAATGTTCTCTGTCAGTCACCATATTACCTATTATTTGTTGATGCGATGTTTAATCCCAAACAGTCAGTCAATAAGCCAGAAGTGTCAACATTAGATTTTTATTATCATTAGAAGGACTTTCAAGTTTGTACAAATGAATAAAGAAGGTCCCAAGTTTTCTGAGATAATGGCAGTGTAGGTCAAATTTCAAAATCCTTATCCTTAAGAAACAGTAATCCGGAAGTATTTGTATTTTGCAATGATTGTATGTAGGACAAGGACGTCCAAGTGTGTATTGATGAAGGGACTGTGATGACCTGGGCCCCAAAAAGATCCTGCAGGCCGGAGATGTTTATATTTGGCTTCGAGAGTCTCAAACGAAGAGCTTCGGAAGCAAAATTTCACATATTCGGGCCTCCTGTGTTTGTACAAGGTCAGATTATGGATGACCATCAAGTTGCCTTAAAAACAGTGCTGCAGTGTTAACTACATGTATAGGAAAATACTCTCGCTTAACTGTGTTAACTCAGCTATATCAGGCCTACTTTGATCGCTTGTGTTTTGATAAACTACTGTTCCTATAGCAATTAACTGTCAGCTTGTCATTAAATCTGTATTATGAAATAACATAATTGTGTTTTCTTCCATTACCAAAGCTGGTCCTTTGGGACAGTGTGGCGACACTAAAAATCACAAAATCACTAAAAGATTACGAGTGCAAAAAAAGTGCTAACTATGGACTTAAGTTTAAACAATAGGACCATGATGGCCCTAGATCGCACACCTGCTACATATTGTTTAGGAGGAGAAGTTGCTTAAACATTTTTCGCTGACCTGAGCACATAGTGCTCAGTGAGCTATTCAGATAGGCCAGTGCTCACGCGTCCGTACGTCGTACGTCCGTCGTCTGTCGACAATTGACATCTCCTAAACCACTTGGCCACCTGTTGCTTGATTTATGATGCAATAAAATATGTCTATACTTATACTTGGCCAATTTGGACCAAACTTCACAGGAATGATCATTTGGAGGTACTTACTGAAAGCTGTTCAAAAATCTTGAATCCAAGTTGAACTCTGGTTGCCATGGCAACCAAACGGCAACTTTTTAAAAATCTTTATAAGGCCTAGAGTTACCAAATTTGTTGGTTCATCTAGTTCCTCTCTACCAGGAGTGTTCAAATTAAAGCCCCGGGTCTCAAAATGGTCCCGTCCCGGGGCCCACTTGTTTTACATAGACTTATATAGAGAAAAGCTTCAAAAATCTACTTGTCAGAAACCAGAAGGCTCAGGTCTTTGAAAATTGGTATGTAGCTTCGACTGGACCTCTACCAAAGTTGTTCAAATTATCGCCCTGGGGCCCAAAATGCCCCCGCCCTAAGCCCATTGATTTTATATAGTTATATAAGGAAAAGCTTTAAAAATCTTTTTGTCAGGAACCTGAAGGCCTATGTCTTTGATATTTGGCATGTAGCTTCGTCTAGAGGACCTTTACCAAAGTTGTTCAAATTATAGCCTTGGAGCCCAAAATGCCCCCGCCCCGGGGCCATTGGTTTTACATAGACTAATTTGGGAAAACCTTTAAAAAAAGTTCTTGTCTGAAACCAGAAGGCCCAGGTCTTTAATATTTGGTATGTAGCTTCGTCAGGCCCCGGGACCGACTGGTTTTACTTAGACTTATATAGGGAAAACCTTTAAAAATCTTCTTGTCTGAAACCAGAAGGCCCAGGTTTTTGATATTTGGCATGTAGCTTCCTCTAGAGGACCTCTACCAAAGTTGTTCAAATTATAGCCCTGGGGCCCACTGGTTTTACATAGACTAATAAAGGGAAAAACCTTTAAAAATCTTGTCTGAAATAATTGGTATGTAGCTTTGACTAGTGGACCTCTACCAAAGTTGTTCAAATTGGGCCCAAAATGACCCGCCCCGGGGCCCACTTGTTTTACATAGAGTTATATAGGGAAAATCTTCAAAAGTCTATTTGTCAGAAACCTGAAGGCCCAGTTCTTTTATATTTGGTATGTATCTTTGTCTGGTGGACCTCTACCAAAGTTGGTATGTAGCTTCGACTTATAGACCTCTTCCAAAGTTGTTCAAATTATAGCCCTGGGACCCAAAATAGTCCCGCCCCGGGGCCACTGATTTTACATAGAGTTATATAAAGAAAAGCTTAAAAAGTCTTCTTGTCAGAAACCTGAAGGCCCAGGTCTTAGATATTTGGTATAAAGCTTCGTCTAGTGGGCCTCTACCAAAGTTATTCAAATTAAAGCCCTGGAGCCCAAAATGCCCCGCCCCGGGGCCAACTGGTTTTAAATAGACTTGTATAGGGAAAGGCTTTAAAAATATTCTTGTCTGAAACCAGAAGGCCCTTTCAACCCATTAGGATTATATCGTGCGCGGTCAGTTAACCTAACCACACCTTTCCTGGCAAGCTTAGACCTAAGCGGTTAACCAGTACTGAGAGCACATACTTTCGCCAGTAACTGACAACTGCCCTTCTTGAATTAGCGGAAGGAGGAGAATGATCATAGAAAATATTTCATAATCAATTTCCTCGAAAGTATGTGAACGAGCCGGGTTTCGAAACCGCAACCTCTGGCTTCTCAGTCAGACGCGCTACGCGGCCCGGCCCCAGAGGCGTCGTTCGCGACTGTTAAAAAATGAATAAAAAATCTTTAAATATAAAACACTTGAATATGTTCTATAAAAGGGTTATCCTTTTGAATTCTGTAATTAGGCTTTATGTGAATGTATCAGCTAGTAGATGGAGTTCCCGTTTATTAAGCATTTCCTTCCTGTCAGCGACTAAATTTATTTCTCGAAAGTGACATTTTTTTTTAAATATATATATAAAAAAAAATATAATAAAAGTGAAAAATCAGTTACTCTGCTCTGGGTATCTCTGGATACCACCAGTGGAAATGTTTAGAGTCTTGTGGGTAACTTATAACGACGGTATCATCATAACTGCCCAATACACACGTGTTTAAGCGAAGACGAAAATAGGTGAACTGATGTCCGAATCTCCGGCTTGGTCTAGCTTTTGGACTTTGGATTTTATCCATGAGAGCTTTTTTTGTCGTTTATATTTTCTTTCCTGAGTACCTAGTAAGAATAATTTCATATTTTGTTGTTAAGTTTGAACTGCTCTGACAAAACTTATGTTAATGACCTGTTTGCCAATAGTGTGTATTGTCTTGTGGTGGTAATACTGGCTTGTGGGGAACTGTGTTATTCGTTCTGGGGTAGTACCCCAGAAAGAACTACACAGTTCCCCACATGACAATGCACACAGTTTGCAAATATGGGCCGTTACGTGAATATTTGCCAAAATAAGAACACTACAAAGTACAAAACGTATTCAAAAGGATTTCCATATTTAATATTGGCCGGATGTCTCCTTGAAAGAAGCGATTTTTTCCAGTTAGTTCAAAAACATTCACCTGTGTCTTCGTAATGTGCTAAATTTATCAAAAAAGGAAGTGCAAATGATGCGTACAGTGAAATGGAAAACGACGATAATGAAAAAGCTTGAAGGACAACAAATACCTTCCTTTAAAACGAGAGTCATTGGCAGTTCCCCACAAGACGGACCCATAAGGTATTGTGGAACTCACATGCCTGGTACCCCACATGAACAGTTTTGTGCGTATGTGTGTGTGTGTGTGTGTGTGTGTGTGTGTGTGTGTGTTTTGGTGTGTGTTTTATCTGGCGATAAAATTTACAATGTATTTGTATGGGAGTGGTTTCGTAATGGGATAGAAAGTGTAAGCATTATGAACTGGATTTTATCTTATCCATCCTATCCTACCCTAGTACATGTAACCATTGTTCATACGTTTCAACCCATATCATCACAAAATAATGCCATATAACTTTGACACCCCTTAAACCCCACTTTTATATAATAAAATTGTAGTTTACAGGGGTATACATTATTTTGTTTATTTCTGCTCAAAAAACATAGATTGTGAGAACTTGTTAGAACCGCCTCGTTTCGAGCAGAAATATGAAAAATATTAGAATTTTTATCTGAAATTTTTCATTTCTGGGTGGATTATTTTTCAATATATTTGAATTGAGAGGTTTCAGACACAGCATTTCTTTTAGATTATTCTCCCTTAACCCGCCATGCTGGAGACACAACAGGCAGGAGTTTTGGTAAAGATTTATTCATTTTTTACCTATTATACCATAGTGATCAAAACACTGAAGGGGTTAATATATGACTGTTCTTAAATGTCATAAGAATAAAATAATCAGGATTTGTCATAATTTTCTAAGGGATAAAACAGTTATTTACAAGGAAAGTACATTAAAATTCTGTTGGAATTAAGTCTGGGTGCCTCCAGCCAGAAGGATAACTGTGGGTGGGTGACGTCATCTGCAACCTCTTAATAGCCGTGTTTTCCAAATGGGTGAATTGAATATTCCGCATTTGTGGAAGCAAGGTCGTCAAGTAAAAAAGTCAGTGCAATACCGCCCCAACTTCACAGTAAACTCCACTTGGGGTGTACACTATTTTCTTATTTCTGCCCTTGAATATAGGTTGTGGGCACTGGTTAGCACCGCCTCAATGAGCGCGACTGCAAACCTATATGTAAGGATCGATAACTGCTGGAAATATTTGCATTTGCTGATAACCTGGTTATGTTCCTTGCACTACAGAACCTGGACTTGTCTGAGCTGCACCAGGGAAAAATACATTTAGATACATTTTAGAGTGCTTTACTTGGCAAATATAATGATCTTCAAGATATTTGAAAATCCCTGAACAGACCCAGTTCCATTTTAGGTGGTGTCTGGTTTATTCGTTGTAAGTTTTATGCCGACTCCTATATCTTAGCAATCGGTGCCGACCTTGTTCTGGCAACGCGTTTTCATTGAGGCGATTCTAAAAAACATCCATGATACATTCTATTTAATGTACAATTAAAACAAATATCACATATAACTTAAATATCATGGAAAAAGATATTTTAAAATCATACAATACAGACGTTTATTAATTGATTATCCTTTATTACACAAGGTCAACCAATATTCAAAAATCATAAATCATGTTTTTAATTGCGTCAATTAATAAAATTGTCATTAATCAAATAATTTCGTATTGGCCCAGTTTCAGGTCCTCGGTCAGCTGTATTGGCCTCGGCCTTCGGCCTCGTGCCAATACAGCAGACCTCGGACCTGTAACTGTGCCAATACGAAATTACTTGATTAATAACATTATATTATTACATGTCCCTCTCATTCAAATGAACCAATGAAAGAATTTGTAACGAATACCTTTGCAAATCTCACTTAATAGATGAGCCCCGCCAAGAGAATTTGTGTCTTCGAGCATTCCGTCATGACAAATATTAACTGCGCATGCTTAGCCATTCAGAGGGGCCAGGGATATGGCTTTCTGTCTGAAGGTTCCTCTTGATTCACTGCTTGTATGAGCGAGCAGCGAAGGTTCTGGCGAGACTGCGCGGATGCGCAGGCTCGCCTGAACCTTCTATGCTCACATAGGCGATAAGTACCAAAATCGCTTGACGGGGCCCATATGGAAAATTGGGGTTTTCAATGGTATACATTATTTCACTTATTTTTGCTCTAAAATATACATCATGCTAACATGTCCATGTAATGAATACCCCACTCAATACCACTTCATATAGAGAAACCTGTGGTTTAAAGAGGTGTACATTTTTTTTCTTATTTCTGCTCTAAGACATAGGTTGTGGTAACTCGTTAGAACCCCCTCATTCGAGACGGTCCTAACGAATACACGAAATCTATGTTTGATAAGGAAACCAAACAAAAAGAATAATAAAAAAAACATGCAGAAATGTCATTTCAGAGCACTTTACCACTAGGGTCTTACGCCATGCGTTAAAAATGGGAAAATTTGGCAAACCGGAAAATCGAAAATTCAGTACAGAGCATGTCGTTTTGTTGGAATTGTAAGATAAACGACGTGCTTCATCAACAACAAAATACAGTTTGCTGTTATTAACAGTAATTAAACTGTCAGCGCATGTTTGAAACTTTAACTGATATGAACTGTTCCTATTGTCACTATATTTTGGTCACAATCAGTCTTGTAAAATGGGAGTTTGTCAGAAGTATTTACACGATGGCAAACATTCACATTACGAAAACACGCCTATACAAATACATTGTAAACTTTATCCCCTAAAAACGCAATTTTTAAGATGAAAAATACAGTCAAACAGTCTTAGTGGCCACCTCTATTAAGCAAGCAACCTGTCTTAAGCAAGCAGGTACTCAGTTCCCGAGAAAGGAAAATGCATTAAAATTCACCTGTATTTAGCAAGCACCTGTCTTAAGCAAGCACTTTTTGAATATCCCATATATATAGGTGCTTGCTTAATACAGGTTGGACTGTAGTGATATTTTGCTTATTTCTGCTCAAAATATAGATTGTGGGTTCCCGTTAGAACCGCGTCATCGAGGCGGTTCTCACGGGTACCCACAATCTATATTTTAGAGCAGAAATAAGCAAAATAAGGGTTACACCTGTAAACCCCAGTTTTACTATATTAAAGTGGGGTTCAAGAGGGTCGAAATTATATAAGCGTGTTGTCGTGATTTGTTTCTATATTTTGGCCACTACAAGTCTTGCAAAACGGGGGTTTATCAAAAGCATTTACATGATAGCAAACATTGTAGGTCCTGGTGGAACGACTGGTTATGAACGGTCTCATCTGGTCCTACGCTATATTTGCACATCGCTAAAACACGCCTATATAATTTTGATCCCCTGATACCCCACTTTTATATAGTGAAACGGGGTTTAAAGGGTATATATTGTTGTGTGTGTGTGTGGGGGGGGGGGGGTCCAATATATTTGAAATGGCATGTTCTCATTTGTACTAGTCTAGAGGGTTAAAAGGGTTTATCTTAAAATCAATGTTTTAAGTTTAATTATATAACCCCCTGCGCGCGCGACAAACGGCGCACTGAAATATGGATAGGATCTATTGTCATTAAATTGATTTTTTTCAGACTCCAATTACTTTCTAACGATATTCTATTTACATAACTTTGTTTAGAAGAAACAGTATATGACTGTGATGATATGAAAGTGAAGTAGTAGAATGATTTCTTTGGAGTTACCTATATATACATGAATTCATACATAAATCTTTAAACAGGTCTACTAAGTGGTATGACCTTTACAGTGTTGACGGGGACGGGGACGCTAAATTTCAAATCAAACAAATCTACTATGAGGTTTTAAGGGTTTGAAAGAAAAAGAAAAACAAGAAAAAACAAAAAAATACTATCAGGATCATGCGGAACCCGGGAAGGGACATGATTTTTTTTTTATTTTATAAGTTGTGCGCACAAGATAATATCTTGTGCGGACAAGATATTATCTTGTTCGGACAAGATATTATCTTGTGCGCACAAGATATTATCTTGTGCGGACAACATATTATCTTGTGCAGACAAGATATTATCTTGTCCGCACAAGATATTAAGTTGTGCGAACAAGATATTATCTTGTCCGCACAAGATATTATCTTGTGCGGACAAGATATTATCTTGTTCGGACAACATATTATCTTGTTCGCACAACTTATTATCTTGTGTGCACAAGATATTATCTTGTCCGCACAAGATAATATGTTGTGCGCACAAGATAATAGGTTGTCCGAACAAGATAATATCTTGTCCGCACAAGATAATATCTTGTTCGCACAACTTCCCAATATCTATGTTGTGCAAACAAGATAATATGTTGTGCGGACAAGATATTATCTTGTGCGGACAAGATATTATCTTGTTCGCACAAGATAATATGTTGTGCGAACAAGATAATATCTTATCCGCACAAGATAATATGTTGTGCGAACAAGATAATATCTTATCCGCACAAGATAATATGTTGTCCGAACAAGATAATATCTTGTCTGCACAACATAATAAAAATAAAAAATCATGTCCCTTCCCGGGTTCCGTAGGATCATGGTGCTATTCGAAGATAATTTCCATCAGAGACCTATTACGTTTTCAATGAATAATATTTTTGAATTAGCAAAAATGTTAGATTTTAGATTCTGTTTATAATTTTATGCACAGCGTCCCGTACAGGTCGCCGGCATCACGCAACCATGCCTATATAATTTTGATCTCCATGAACCTCACCTTTATATAAAAGAACTGAGGTTTACAGGGGTAAAACTTATTTTTCTTATTTCTGCTTTAAAATATAGATTGTAGGTACTCGTTATAACCGCCTCAGGAAGGCGGTTCTAACGTGTACATACAATCTATATTTTGAGCAGAAATAAAAAAAAAAACTATCACAATTTTTGCTCTTAAAATTTTCATTTTTTTGGGTCAAAGTTTACAATAGAATTGCACAGGCGTGTTTTCGTAAAGGGGATGGTTAGATGAGGCGTCTTGCGTCCCTGGAGTCTCCAACTGATATTGGTAAGGATAGAGGGTTGGGGGTGTTTTTTAAATCCTTTAATGCTACACTTCCATTGACTTGCCGCTCACTCCCCTTTCCCTCAATACCATTTGTACTATCTCTTCTTTCTCTTTTCTTCCTTTCTCTGGAAGACTACACAAACAGATATTCAATGGTTGACGTGCCATCACGCAAAAACGCCTATATAATTTTGAACAAACTTTTGAACATCCAGTAAAACTGGGGTTTATTGGGGGTACCTCATATTTTCTTCTTTCTGCTAAAACATAGATTATAGGTACACACAATCTATGTTTCGATCAGAAATACGAAAATATCTTTATTTGGGGTGTGTGTGTGTGTGTGTGTGTGGGGGGGGGGGGGGGGTGAGGAACAGTTTCATTTTTGGTGGCAAACTTCTCAATATATTTGAATAGACGTGTTTTCGTAATGACAATCAATCGAAGTTTCATCATGCAATCATGCATATATACTTTTGATCCCATTGAACCCCACTTTTATACAGAAAAATTGGGGTTTACAGGAGTAAATCTTATTTTTCTTATTTCTGCTCTAAAATATAGACTGTGGGTACTCGTCAGAACCGCCTCGATGAGGCGGTTCTAACGTGTACCCACAATCTATATTTTGAGCAGAAGTAAGACGAAAATCACAATTTTTCATCTTAAATTTTTAAATTTGACGGAGATTAAATTTACAGTGTATTTGTATAGGCGTGTTTTCGTAATGACAATGTGTATTTATCGTTATCATATTAGCTCAAAACGTGGATTGTGGCTACTCACCAGAACGTGAAAATGTGAAAACTATCATAAATGATTTTGCATTGTTATGTGAGCTGAGACTCTCAGTAATGGAAGAAACAGGCAAAGTTTTGTTACAGTTTGGCGCAGATGAGGTGAGTAATGATGTGTTACCTTTTCTTATAGTTTAGCAGAATAGTTTTTCAATAATGATAACACACCCGTGCGACATAGTGCATTTTTCACATCTCCAAAATGGCCATTTTTCTGATGAAAATACGTAAATTTTTTCTGATAAATACTGCAAACATAGGTTGTTGGTGCTCGTTAGAACCGCCTCATTGAGATGGCTCTAACGAGCACCAACAACCTATGAGGCGGTTCTAACGAGCACCCACAACCTATGTCTTGGAGCAGAAATAAGAAAAATAATGTATACCCCCGTAAAACCCAGTTTTCTTTATATAAAGTGGGGTATAGGTGGGTCTTCATTTCACGGGCTTGTTCACGTGATGTAAATAAATAAATAAGCAATAGGGTCATAATGGCCCTGGATCGCTCACCGAATTCTTATTGTACAAATAAAATGGTTGGTATATTTAAAGTTTGAGCAATTTTGGCTGACAGCGACCCAAGGAACAGTTCTGTGAAATTATTTCCAAATCACTCTAGCTATTTAGGAGTCATTTTAATGTTTGTATATTTTGTAGTTTTGGTGGCTATCATGTTCAGATGAGCGAAAGGATTTTAAGCAATTTTTGAGAGTGTCACCCAATAGGACATTCCTTCGAAATGTTTTCTTTTTGAGAATGAAGTCTTTCAAAAGTTGCCATTTGACAATGCAGAGCTGACTTGTTTGTCACTATCCGGACACGGACACCTTGAAGACATTGAGGGCCAGGCCCTTGTGCACCAGACGGAGATGAACCGGCTCGGTCTAACTTAAAATGACTCATGATGACAATGTGTTTGCGGCGGGGAGGGGTTGGCAAGTGTTGGCATCAGAAGCTAGATTTATGAGTTGGTGGTTCTCTTGACAATATAGGGATGCCTTGTTTGGTACTATCTGGGCACTTTGTGGGCATTGAGGGTCAGGTTCTAGTGCAACAGACGGAGATGAACCGCCCAGTCTAACTTACAATGCCTCGTGGGGACAGAGGGGATTTTCACTTCACCATTTCCTAGTCCTAAGTCGCTCTGACGACACCTCCATACCCGTTTATAGATAACCCTTTTATAGAACATAATTACCTTCACTGCAGCTGGTGTGTGGGAATGTGTGGCGGCGGTAAAACGTCTCCCTGCCCTACATCATAGTGTAGATTATATTTTTTGTCCTTTGGGATCATTGGTTCCATTGTGGAATTTTGAAAATATCTGAGGGTCACTGATGAGACCTAATTGGCCGAAACTAGCTAGTCTGGCCCAGAAAAAATGTCACTCCATATTTTTAGTTCTGTGGTGTATTCCTTGCTTCCAAAGGATAACCCTTTTATAGAACATATTTACCTTCACTGCAGCTGGTGTGTGGGAATGTGTGGCGGCGGTAAAACGTCTCCCTGCCCTACATCATAGTGTAGATTATATTTTCTTGTCCTTTGGGATCATTGATTCCATTGTGGAATTTTGAAAATATCTGAGGGTCACTGATGAGGCCTAATTGGCCGAAACTAGCTAGTCTGGCCCAGACAAAATGTCACTCCATATTTTTAGTTCTGTGGTGTATTCCTTGCTTCCAAAGGATAACCCTTTTATAGAACATATTTACCTTCACTGCAGCTGGTGTGTGGGAATGTGTGGCGGCGGTAAAACGTCTCCCTGCCCTACATCATAGTGTAGATTATATTTTCTTGTCCTTTGGGATCATTGATTCCATTGTGGAATTTTGAAAATATCTGAGGGTCACTGATGAGGCCTAATTGGCCGAAACTAGCTAGTCTGGCCCAGAAAAAATGTCACTCCATATTTTTAGTTCTGTGGTGTATTCCTTGCTTCCAAAGGATAACCCTTTTATAGAACATATTCACATGTAAAACGATTACTATTCTATTTATACTATACACCCCATTAAAGATAAGATAATCATTATGAACAAGTCTGATGATGATTGGGTCAAAACCTGTGGCCTCAAGTGTTCATAAGGTTTTTCTATAGTCCGGCATTTGATCCGACATGACCGATATTCGAACTTGATTAAGATATTGTCAGGATGATCATTCTAAGCAATGTTGATGATGATCAGATCTAAACCGTGGCCACTAGAGTGTTCAAAAGTTTTTTTTTCTATGATTTGATCTACTGACCTATAGGCTGACCCGACATGACCCATGTTCAAACTTGACGGAGATCATTCTGAGCAAATATGATGATGATTATACCAAAACTATGGCCTCTAGATTGTTCACAAGGATTTAATTTTATATTTGACCTGCTGACTTACTTTTTGACTCGACATGACCCGCTTTAGAACTTTACCGAGGTGTCAAAATGATCATTCTGAGCAAGTTGATGATAATTGGACCAAAGCTGTGGCCTCGACTGTTCACAAGATTTTTCTATGATTTGACCTACTGACCTACTTTTTGAACCGACATAACCCATATTCAAATTTGTTCGAGATATGGTCAAGGTGATCATTCTGACCAAGCTTGATGATGTTTCGAACAACACTGTGTCCTCAAGAATGTTCGAAATGTTTTTCTATGATTTGACCTAGTGACCTACTTTTTCACCAAACATAACCCATATTCAAACTTGCCCGAGATATTGTCAAGATTATCATTCTGGGCAAGATGATTATGATTGGACCAAAGCTGTGCCCTCTAGAGTTTTCACAACGTCTTTCCATGATTTGACCTATTGACATAGTTTTTGACCCGACTTGACCAACTTTCGAATTCGACAGAGATATTGCCAAGATGGTCATTCTGGACAATTTTAATGATTAGAACAAAACTGTAGCCTCTAGAATGTTCATAATGTTTTTCTATGATTTGACCAACTGACCTATTTTTTCACCTGACATGTCCCATATTCGGACTTCACCCAGGTATTGTCAAGGTGGTCATATTGAGAAAGTTTGATGTTAATTTGACGAATAATGTGGCCTCTACAGTGTTCACAAAATTGACTATTAAATGACCTACGTACCTTTTTTTTGACCTGACATAATCCATATTAAAACTTGTCTAAGATATTGACAAGCTGATCATTCTAAGCAAGTTTGATGATGATCTAGATGGCCTCTAGAATGCTGACAAAGTTTTTTCTATGATTTGGTTTAAACATATTTTATTCGTATAGCAAGCATACAAATACAAAATGTAAATAAATGACATAATACAAAAGGGATTCAGAAGAAAGTCAAGGACTTATACGAATCTGTATCCCTAGAGAGATAAATCAAGGCCGTAGAGGAGGACATCAAGGCGTGGCTGACAAAACTGGGAAACAGACCGTAACATATCGTTCCTGATGTTGTGATAGAGAGGACAGTGAAGAAGAAAATGTTTTGTATCTTCGATAAGACCACATATACACGATGCATTTGGAACAATATTCTTTGAGAATAAGTGTCGGTTTAGGGAACTGCAGTTGGTTCTCAATCGACTTTTAGAATTTGACCGAGGCCCTTCCCTTCATTGTAGAAGCGAGGCGGAAGGGTAACGTCCTGGTTTAGATGCTGTTTTAGTGATGCTGTAGAAGTGCAAAGTCTGGTCTCCTCAGGTAAGGTAAGTTCTCACAGCACTTGGAACAAAAAAAAATATAGTAGAGCTGCGAATGGCTTTGAATCGTACGAAGATTGTTGGGATTGCGAAGATTGTATGAGACATTTTCTCCGATCATGGGTGGTAAGAGTGAGGACAGATATTCTGGAGATATTCCATGATACATTTTATAAAACGTTGTAATTTTGTGCTTATGTCTTCTGGAGGCCAACATTTCCCATCCCGTTTCAGTATAGAGATTATTTAGCGATACAAGCCTGGTTGCCCGGTTACTATACAGGCTGCCTCGGTCTGAATTTTCTCCAGTTCGTTTGCCTCATACTGTGTGCAAGTGTCCCAGACGACATCGGCATACTCTAAGAGGGGTCTAATGAATGAAACATAAATAGTTTGAAGAGATTTTCTATCGAGTAAGAATTTTAGTTTACGCATGACATTATTTCTTTTCTATGCCTTGGATCTAACTTCATCCAGGTGGTCATGCCACGTGCAGTCACTAGAGAATATAAGACCTAGATGTATGTGTGTGTTGACTTCAGTTATGGCTTGATTGTTCATGGTGACCGGGGGTGGTTAGGTTTGTTGACTTTGCGAGAAAGCAGGAGAGCTTCGGACTTTGCTGGATTAAAACTGACTAGCCACTTTTTGGCCCGTTGGTGTATCTTTTCAAGATCGGCATTTAAAATTTGAGCCGCTTCGATCGGGTTATCGACAATAATATAAAGACTTGTGTCGTCTGCAAACAACCGAACTGTACAGTGGATATCTTTAACGATGTCGTTAATGTATACCAGAAACAGGAGGGGACCGAGAAGGGAGCCTTGAGGCACACCTGCTTTAACCGATTTCCAGTTTGAGCTGGCTCCTGGAAGAACGACTCTTTGCGAGCGATTACTTAAGTAATTCGTGAACCATGACAGGAGAGAGCCCGTTATGCCTTCTCTGTTCAAATTGTAAAGCAATCATTTGTGCCATACTCGATCGAAGGCTTTGCATATGTCGCAAAATATGGCACGCCCTTCTTTGCCTTCGTCGAGAGCTTTACAGAAGGTATTGTAGATGTCAGTTAGTTGGTTAACAGTAGAATCTCCTTGGAAAACCAGATTGAACACAACTGATTATTCCATTTTTCACGGAAGAAGTTAAAGACATATTTAAGAAATAGGGCGATAGTTCGAAGGGTCGGAGGGGTCATTTTTGTTGTGTATCGGTGTGACGTTAGCCTGTTTCCATGACTCAGGGAATTGACCGGTTGAAAGTGAATAGTTAAAGAGGTCGCATAGGGGATGAGAAAGAGAATTGGAAAGTTCCTTGAGGAGTCTATTGTTGATAGCATCAGGTCCTGCAGCTTTGCCCGTCTGGAGAGACTCCCTGCCCTACATCATAGTGTAGATTATATTTTCTTGTCCTTTGGGATCATTGATTCCATTGTGGAGTTTTGAAAATATCTGAGGGTCACTGATGAGGCCTCATTGGTCGAAACTAGCTAGTCTGGCCCAGAAAACATGTACACTCCATATTTTTCACTTCTGTGGTGTAATCCTTGCTTCCAAAGGATAACCCTTTTATAGAACATATTCAGACATGCTTCGATTTCAGACCGTGAGAGCTGGAGAGAATGAAGTGTTTCACTTTGGTCGTTTGTAGGATTAGTTTCGGGAAGCTTTGCATTTGTTTCATCTGTGATGTTTTGTGAAGAGAAGAAATCATTAAACGCTTTTGCTTTGTCCTTATTGTCAGAGAATATGTTACCGTTGCAATTTAAAGGAGGGATGTTGCTTGATTCAGACGGCTTTATAACGTGTTTGAGTGTTCTCCACCAATCCTTGGGGCCTAATGATCCGTTGTTAAGTTTTTCAGCCAACTGTTCGTTTGTTTTCTGTTTAGAGTCTCTTATTACATTGTTAACATGGTTACGAATGCGTTTGTATGCTTCAAAGTCAGTGTTAGATTTTGTTACGGTCACGCCGATACGTTACGTAGCCGTTGAGTGCAATATCTTCATCAGAAGTTCTCTGGTCCAGCCAAGTCTCAGTAATACTGATTATGCTAATTTTTTGTTAGCCAGGCTTTGAACATTATAATGTACGAGAGAGAATTTTTCTCTAATTGCAGTTACGTCAAGAGACGATAAAGAACTAACAGATGGCGTTGAATTTTCTGTTGCTGGGCCTGGGTTGGTTTCAATATCACCGCAGTTTATTAGCAATATGGAAAGGAATACGGCGAGTTCAAAATTTGTAAACCAAGATAGACCTTTAATTTTTAAGTGATGACAATAATGCAGCCCTATATGCATCCTATATTCAGCAATACCAATGTTCATTTATGTTATGCAATCAACAAGAAAATGAAATTCCTTTGAGGACGCAAATACAGGACAGGACAAGACTGTCGCTTCATAGACGCAGTAGATGTTGAGTTTGGAAATGGGGACCCCGTGAAGCACGTTTCTATGATTTGATCTACTGACCTATTATTGACCCGACATGACCCACATTCGAATCTGACCGAGATATTGTCATGATGATTATTTTGAGAAAGTTTGATGATGTTTGAACAAAACCTGTGCCCTCTAGACTGTTCACAAGAAAAGTTTACGCACGGAAGACGGACGACGCCGCCGGACATAACACAACCCCAAAAGCTCACCATGACCTTCGGTCAGGTGAGCTAAAATAGAAATTACGGAAATCACATCACATTGTCTACTGTATCATCCGGACTATGACACGACGACAGCAGTTGGGCCCCGTCAAGCGATTTTGGTACTTATCGCCTTTGCGAGCAGCGAAGGTTCAGGCGAGCCTGCGCATCCGCGCAGTCTCGCCAGAACCTTCGCTGCTCGCTCATACAAGCAGTGAATCAAGAGGAACATTCAGACAGAAAGCCATATCCCTTGCCCCTCTGAATGGCTGGGTATGCCCAGTTAAAATTTGTCATGGCGGAATGCTCGAAGACACAAATTCGCTTGGCGGGGCTCAGTTAGTATTGATATTCTTTTCACAGGTCAGTAGACATCTGCGCAAAGCAAATGCCACATGCAATCTGATCAGAATCTTAGTTATGCGCTGTATGCATGTCAAAGTTTCTGCATGTAAAAGTCAGGGTAGGTTGTATTCTGGCTGAGCGGGTATGCAGACTTATTTGATACTCACCGCATCCTATCCAGCTTAAAACCGCCGAGCCAGCGTCGGCCCGACATAGATAGGACGTGATGATGTTGGCCCTCTGTATTGTGCTGGCTGGAATTTTATCTTGATGAGGCTCATATACTTAGAATTTTCATCCCGTGATCACAGTTGCTTACCTTGCATCACTCTTTCTCTCTACATTACCGGAACTTTCTAAACATCACGAAAACACGCCTATATAATTTTGACCCCCTTGAACCCCACTTTTATATAGTAAAACTGGGCTTTCCATGGGTATACCTTATTTTTTTATTTCTGCTCTAAATTATAGATTGTGGGTACTCGTTAGAACCGCCTCGATGAGGCGGTTCTAACGAGTGCCCACAATCTATATTTTGAGCAGAAATAAGAAAAATATCACAAATTTTCATCATAAAATTTTCATTTTTTTCGGCGGTAAAGGTGGCAATGTATTTGTATTGGCGTGTTTTCGTAATGATTTGCCATTGGTCAAATTAGGAAGAGGGGTAAATCTGGTTTTATTACTATTATTATTATTATCATCATCATCACCATCATCATCATCATCATCATCATCACCATTATCATCATCATCATCATCGCCGTCGTCGTCGTATGCACAATTTATATTTCTTAATAACAGTTCCATGTGTATATATACGAACGTATCTTTACCCTCAAAATAATGTTGAAATATGGGAAAATCAGCTTGGAAATTTTGTTTGTTTATTTGATTTGAGGTTTAACGTCCCCGTCAACACTGTATGGGTCATTTTGGAGACGTTGCTTCCAATTGTGTGGGACTTTTACCCGACACTGAGATGAAAAGCCCTGTCCCCCAATGAAACAAACCAATAGGGTTTATAAGGTCGGATGGTCCGACTCGCACCGCTTTACCTGGGCTGCTATTAAAACGCATGTGATTAAATATTGTGATAAAGTCTTTGAAAGATCAGGAAGAAATCTGTTTTGGTCTATAACAAATTCGAATGAGGTTTTAAATAAATTGAAATCTGGGCATTTTCGTGCTTCTAGTCTGTCTACCTACGATTTTTTCCACTCTTTGCGCTACACTTCCTCATAATCTTATAAAAGAAAAGCTTAATGATTTAATTGAATGGGCTTTTCACAGAGAAGATTCTCTCTATCTTGCATATAATGTCAGAAATGCATTCTTCACTTCTAAAGAGCATAAGAATTATACACTTTGGTCATGTCAGAAAGTGTGTGATGCCCTCACCTTTCTACTTGACAATATTTATATTAGATTCGGTACTAGGTTGTTTGGACAAATTGTGGGTATTCCGATGGGTACTATTTGCGCACCTCTTGTGGCTGATCTGTTCTTGTATTGTTGTGGGGGAGACTTAATTTTGTCGCTTTCCATTGGTAGCCGGTCTGGGATTGTTGAAGCTTTTAGCTCTACTTCTAGATATTTAGATGATTTATTAAATATTGATAATACCTATTTTGATGGTTTGATCAGTGAGATTTACCCCCTAGAACTTCAGTTAAATAAAGCAAATTCTTCTGATACCGAGGCCCCGTTTTTGGGTTTACATCTATCTATTGTGGATGGATTTGTTTCGTGCAAAATTTATGATAAACGCGATGACTTTGATTTTGAGATTGTAAGTTTTCCTTTTTTGGATGGTGATGTTCCTCGTGCGTCGTCCTGTGGCGTTTATATTTCGCAATTAATTCGATTTGCTAGAGTGTGTAGTCATGTAACTGACTTCAGCACTCGTAATAAATTATTAACGGCTAAACTCCTTAATCAGGGTTATCGGTACCATAGGCTACGCAAAGCCTTTTCGAAATTTTATAGACGCCGTTCTGGTTTGGTTTCAGGGTTCGATGTTGGACTTGGGTCTCTTCTGCAGCAGGGTCTGTCGGAGCCCGAATTTTATGGTGACTTAGTATATAAATTCAGAAAAATATATAACCGCAATGACTTCAGCACCCAATTTCGTAAAATCATTCTTCGATATAAAAAGATTCGGTACAACATGGATATTATACGACAGACTGCATGCATGGTAGTTAACCCAATCACGGTTGGCACTTTTGCTTCCCTCTTTAATTGCACGCCGGTGGGTCAGGCCTCAGATTCTATGACGGCTCCAACGTAAAGGCTTATTGAGAATTAGAGAGATAATGTTGGTTGGTGCCTGATGCTCTGTCTCTGGTCGGGCTCATCGGAGTCTAACTGTTGGTTTTCTTTTGCTCCAGCATTTCAGTGGTTTCTTGCTGTCGAGTCCTCAGCGTTGTCTCACCTCTGTGGTTCTTTGATTTTTGTGTTCACGGAGATGTTGCACTGATGAGTTAGGAGGCCTTCATGCGGACTGAACAAATTATTTGTCTAAATCGCAACGGAAGTAAGGGCGAGGATTGTGGCCACGTAAAATCGATTTAAGCCCCCCAGTCGAAATCTTCCACTGACCGTTCCAAGGCGGCTCTTCTGTGGCGATTTATTTATGTTGTTGTTTGTTACTTACTGTGTGTATCACTTGTGTCTTTTAATTTTGGATGGCCATATGGCCATTTTGTGGGAAAGTAACTGTCCTTATGGCCTTCCTTTGTTTAGGTTTCCATTATGGTCTGGTCGCTTAATGTTTGTATTTCTTTCCCTTTGGTGTCTTTTATGGGTGGAGTAAGTTAATTGTATCAATTCCTGATCTTTGTTTTACTTCTACTTAGAACCTCTAAGCGGTTCACAAGTACTCGTGTGCAGTCGGTTTCAGCTCTGCGTGGAAGCATCATCCAGCCCATCTATTTCTTCAAGCCTCGATGGGCGGGGGCTATCTGCTTGGAAATAAGTTGTAACTTAAGGCGTATATGTACAATTGAGCCACGTTAGGAGAAAAACTGTCTTAGTGTGGTCCTCTTACAGTATTGACACACATCAGTTACAGATAGGTATCATTGCAGCTTGCTATTGAACAACTATAAAAATGGGGATAGCAAAGCCGCGGACAAGCTGATGGATTTTAGGAATTGCTTTCAGCGCGTGGTATAATGTACGTTTCTCATGGCTATGGTGCGGCCTTTTTAGCTCACCTGAGCACATGAGACGTCAAAAATTTCTTTTCATTTAAACTTCATAGAATTGTTGCATAGGTGGCTTTCTATCAAATAGCTAAAATCATTCCGCTTCAATGAACAAGATGGCCACCAGAGCTAAAAATAGAAAAAATCTTTAAACGACTACTCCTCCAATGATCCTGGGCCGAATTCATTCAAGCTTCATAGGAATGTTGCTTGGGTGACCCTCTGCCAAATAGTTAAACTCGTTCTCTCCGATGAGCATCAGATCTAAAAATAGAAGACAAATATTTAGAAACTACTCCTCCTTTACCCATGGGCCAATTTCATTCAAACTTCAGAGGACTGTTGCTTATGTGACCCTCTACCAAAATAGCTAAAACCGTTCCGATTCGATGAGCAAAGCGCCACCAGAGTTAAAAGTCAACAATTTTCTTAAAAGTCTACACCTTCTAAGCCCTTGGGCAAAATTGCATTTAAATTTCACGGCATGTTGCCTATGTGGCTCCCTACCAAAGTAGCTAAAATGGTTCGCTCCGACCAACAAGATGGTCAACAGAGACGCATGCTGCGACCGCATTTAAGCACTGGTAAACCGCTAAGCCTACCAAGGCAGAGTGGTGTGAGTCAGACCGTCGCTACCTACATGTTTGTTTAGGCGACAATGCTTGAGAATTCATTTCATCTCAACGTCGGGTAAAGTCCCAAAACATTGGAAGCACGTCTACAAATTTAGCTTAATAGGGACGTAAAACCCCGATTCAAACAAATAAAATAGATAAAATCGTTCAGCTCCAATAAACAAGATGGTCGCCAGAGCTAAAATTAGAAAAATCTCTAAACGACAATTCCTCCTATACCAATCAGCCAATTTCGTTCAAACTTAATAGGATTGTGGCTGAGGTGACCCTCCTCCAAAACAGCTAAAACTGTTCCGCTTCAATGAGTAAAATGGCCACCAGAGCTAAAAATAGAAAAATGTCAGCAATTTGCTTTAAAAGACTACTCCTCCTAAACCATTACCAATTACATTTAAATTTCACAGGAAGTTTGCCTAGGTGCTCTAAGTGAGTTCAGAAAAAATATTGCACATAACTCTTCATAGGAATGTTGCATAGGTGTCCCTCTACCAAAATAGCAAAAACGGTTCCGCTAAAATGCGCAAAGAGACTGCCAGAGCTAAAATTAGAAAAGAGAAAACATCAACAATTTGCTTTTGATGCAAACTCGTCCTATTTGGTTCAACTTTCACAGGAATGCTACCTAGGTGGCTCCCAACCAAAATAGCTAAAACCGTTCCGTTCTGGCTAACAAGATGACAGCTAGAGCTAAAAATATAAAAATCATTTAATGACAACTCATCCTATAATATTGGCTAATCTCATTCAAATTTCACAGGATTGTTGCTTAGATTACCCTCTTCCAAAATAGCTAAAATAGTTCCGCTCTGATGAAAAAAATGGCCTCCAGAGTTAGAAATAGAAAAACATATAAATGAAAAATTCTCCTACACCTTTGGTCTAATTTCTTTCAAACATCACAGGAATGTTGGTTAGATGGCCCTCTACTACAGTAGCTAAAACGGTTACGCTCTAATGAACAACATGGCTGCCAGAGCTCAAAATGACAAAATGAAAAAAAAAAAAAAAAAACACTTTTAAATGACAAGTCCTCCTAAACCCTTGCGTCAATTTGATTCAAACTGCACAAGAATGTTACTTAGGTGACCCTCTACAGAAATAGCTAAACAGTCCAGTTGCCAGAAATGACAAATCAACTTATACATCTGTTTTAACTTCATTCAAACTTCACAGGAATGTTGTTTTGGTAGCCTTATACCAAAATGTGTTTGCACCAATGGAGAAAATGACTGAAAAAATTCGCAGTAGTGAAATCTATAAATGACAACCTCCCTAAACTCTTAAACCAGTTGCATTCAAACTTTGTAAGAATGTTGCCAAGACGACCATCTATCGAATAGCAACAGATATTCTGTCAGTTACCAGGTATCCATATGGCTTTCATAAGCTATGACGTGACATCTCGAAATCAGGTGAGCGGTTCCGGGCCATCTTGGCCCTCTTCTTAACTTTAAAAAGTTTGATAAATATAAGACTTTCTAATCAATGGAAAGGTCTTGTTTTGACAGTCACGAACCACAAAGGCGCTCACGAACGCTTTGCTTTGATAGTATGAGGATGCTATTATTTTACTTCCTACGCACTTTATGGAACTGAATTTGCAAGCGGTATTTTGTCTAACTTAATTCCTTTTGTAAGACTTATTAGACTCATTTACTCCAGAAACATATTCTTGAGATAGTTAAGGAAATTGGATAAACCTGGAATATGTTCCACCGGTTTTTTTACAAGGGAGATAACATCACGAAAACACCTCTAGGCGTAACAATAGAAACAAATGGTAGTTGGCATAAACATATTGAACTGATTACTTCAAAAGCGTGGCAACGTATTTATATTATGAGAAAACTTAAATTCTTATTAGATAGGAAAGCATTGGAAACTATTTACACAGCATTCATTAGACCTATTTTAGAATACGCCGATATTGTATGGAGCAATCTTAAAAAATACGACGAAGATGAACTGGAGAAAATACAACTGGAAGCCGCAAGAATTACCACAGGAACAACCAAATTAGTCTCTATCGAAGATCTTTAGAAGGAAACGGGATGGGAAACACTTAAGTCAAAACGAAGGCAACATAGACTGATCTTGTTCTATAAAATGGTTAATAACATAAGCCCTCCTTACTTGTCCTCGCTACTCCCCCCTCTTGTTGGTGAAATATCCAGGTATCCATTAAGAAATAGTGGCCAATACCAATTAATTGATGCCAAATCTCAGCTGTATTATAATTCCTTTTTACCGTCAGTAATACGTGATTGGAATTCTCTTGACACCTCTGTCCATTCCTCCCAATCAGTGACAAGTTTTAAAAGATCAATTTCAGAACTGAAAATCATTCCTAAATACTATTCACACGGAACTCGTAGGGGCCAAATACTACACACAAGAATTAGAACAAACTGTAGCAGTCTCAATTTTGTCCTATTTCGCAAAAACATAATACACAATAAGTTTTGTTCATGTGGCGAAATCGAAGACCCCTGCCACTTCTTTTTTCACTGTCCTAGATACCTAGCACAGAGACAAGTAATGACAGAAAAGATTGCCCAACACTGTCCACTGACTCTTGACACCCTGCTTTACGGTGATCATAGACTAACAAACCAAACCAATACTTTAATATTTGAAGCTGTGCAGGATTACATCTTACATACTAAAAGATTCTAAATACCTCAATCTGGTATGTGTGTTCAGAACGAAAAGTATCTCCACCTTAATCAGCAATAATTAAAGCTAAATTTGTCATACACTCTCTCTGGGATTCATGCCGTGTGACAAACTGTCTTTCCTGCATCTTGCTTTCGTCTATCTTAAATTATTCTCCGTGTTGATCAACAATAGTCTTTCACGTCTTACAACACATATAATCTATGAATTCATAGGTTATACTAATTGATAGAGAAACTTCGTTTCTACAATTATCACTGCTTTTTCGCATATCAATTGTTTGTACGATCTGTAAGGGAGACAGATTCAAAAAAGTCTAAGACTTACTTCTGTATCCCTTTCAAATGTAAGCATTGTAAAACTGACATTGTATGTAGTAGTATGTGTACCTTATATTTGAATAAAATATTGTTTAAACTAAAACACCTCTATATAAATCTGACCCCCTTGAAGCCCACTATACAGCAGCAGAACTGGGGTTTACAGGGGTAAACCTTATTTTTCTTATTGCTACTCTAAAATATAGACTGTGGGTACTCGTTAGAACCGCCTCGATGAGGCGGTTCTAACGAATACCAACCATCTATATTTTGAGCAGAAATAAGAAAAATATCACAATTTTTCATCTTTAAAAAAATCTTTTTTCCGGCGGTAAAGTTAACATTGCATTTGTATAGGCCTGTTGTCGTACTGTTTTCTGAATTTTCTGTTTGTTTTTCTGTATACTGCTTTCCTCCGAAAAGAGTCTGCTCTTCAAAAGAAAGAATATTATTTACTCCAGGGGAGCAAATTCTTTACTTTTAGAGTTGATCTCTAATTCTCTTATGGCAAAGAGACAAATGTTTTTGAAAGCATTGCCGGCACAAAATCCATTACTTGAAATCTCCTAAGATAAGTATAGTACATGCCGCACAAAAACCCATTTGTGCCAAAAGTCCCTTTTTTGGGGTGTTGGCAAACTGTGTAGACCCGGATCAGAACGTGGTGTCTGATCTGGATCTACACTGTTTGCGCAAAGATCTGGGTCTACACCGTTTGCTCAAAGAACATTAATGTTTGTACAACTTTAAACAAAACAAACCTGACATCACTATAATTGAAAATTGAGCAGTCCAAACTTATAAGATGGAAGATTCCATTGTCATATATTGATTAAACGATCCTCAAGACACTTTTCTTCATTATGATAACAAATCCGTGCGACAAAGTGCGTTTTTCATATCACCAAATGAGTCAATTTTCGAAAGAAAATTTATGATAATTGTCTTACTTATACTCTAAACTTAGGTTGTGAGTGCTCAATAGAACCGCTTCATTGAGGCGGTTCTAACGAGTACCCACAACCTATGTCTTGGAGTAGAAATGACTAACATAATGTTTACCCCTGTAAACCCATGTTTTCTAACGATAAAGTGGCGTTTACAGGTGTGTTCATTACACGAACGTGTTAACCCATAAGATACCAATCACAGCAATTGTCGTTTGCTTTGACGTCTGCTCGTGACTTTTAAAGTCATTTCAATAAACCATGTGGACCCGGATCAGACTGCTCTTCTAGGAATGTGGCTTACAATGCCCTCTTCCAAAATAGCAAAAATGTTTGCCTGCATGCAACAATATCTTTGACAAGTTTACAAGAATACGCAGCAGACGACATAAGCAGATAACATTTCCAGGTGCAGTTTTTCATAGCATCACGAAAACACGCCTATATAATTTTATCCCCTCGAACCCCACTTTTATATAGTGAAAATGGGGTTTGCAGGGGTAAACCTTATTTTTCTTATTTCGTCTCTAAAATATAGATTGTGGGTACTCGTTAGAACCGCCTCGATGAGGCGGTTCTAACGAGTACCAACAATCTATATTTTGAGCAGAAATAAGAAAAAAAATCGTAATTTTTCGTCTTAAAATCTTCATTTTTTCGGCGATAAAGGTGGCAATGTATTTGTATAGGCGTGTTTTCGTAATGGCATATTATGTGTTTACATGATGATTCAGCAAAAAAGATTAGCATATATGTTAACCAATCGAATTTTAACGTTAAGTATCGACATCGTTAGTTTTGAACAACTGGCCATAGGTGAATAAGTTCTGGAGGTGTGAATGTTTGTTTGTTTGATTTGAGGTTTAACGTCCCCGTCAACACTATTTAGGTCATTTTGGAGACGTTGCTTCCTGTTCTTGGGGACTTCTACCCGGCACTGAGATAAAATGGCACCTAAAGCCCTGCTACCCAATGAAACGAAAAGGGTTTGTATGCATGAACGGTCCGACTCGCACCGGTTTGTCTGGGCAGGCGTAGACGGTGTGATTGCTTCTATACACCATGCTGACTTTTCCGTGTAAAGAATATACCCTAGAGAACTCCAACCTCTATGGAGAAAACTTGATTTTGAGGTTGTACAGGTAAATGTATTACTTTTCTTTTTGTTGCTTTGAAACATAGACTATGGGTACTCATTCAAACCGCCTCATTCGAGGCTGTTAGAACGCGTACCCAAAATCTTGTTTCAAGAAAACAAAAAAAAAAAAAAAACGTTTCAAATTTCACAGCCATGTCAGAAATCTTGATATCACCTGGGTGTCTGTCCTTATGCGTGTGTGCAACGAGTTCAGGTAATAAGAAAGCAATGAATGCAAACCGACATATCTGTCCATCAAATAATCGTAAATTAACAGAAAACATGCGTTCTGCATTTGACAAGGAATTGGGACTAGTACGCAACACGGGGGTTGATCAAGAAATTTCGCCAATCTGCCATTCGCTTAGCTGTCGGCAATTGACGATTTGTCTCATATGCGACCAATAGAATTTGCCACGTAATTGCTTTGGGCAGAGATCAGGAATTCAGACTTGTTTATCCGTCAAACTAAAATACATATACTTTTAATATCAGAAATCGCGCTATCGTGTCTGATCTAGGCCGCGGTACTGCAATTGGTCTCACGCGCATACATTCCTAACTTACTATGAGCTCTGAAGCAAGTCTAGGATTCCAACAGGTATATGCAAACCAGGTGAAGACATTTTGCGCCGCGTCACAAAACAAGACACTTTAGCACATTGATGCACCTTTGTTGCTGTAATCAGTTTAAGGTTCCGCTCTTGTTCTTCCTTTGAACGAAAAGTGAAGGCTCGGGCGAGACTGGGCATGCGCAGTCTCACCCGAGCCTTCACCGTTCGCATTAGCTATAAGAAGTTTTTAAGTATGTCGCCTTTCAATTGTTCTTGACTTCTGCTCTAGTTATGTTGTTTTCTTTGGTTATATCCGAGAATTCGTATATTATTTTATTGCGATCTGACATTTTAACACTCTATCAAAACGTGTTGCTTTGACTGTGAAACAGTTTGTGTTTAAGTTTGGATAATTCAACATAAACCGTTTAACAAAGTTTTTTGTTTGAAGGAAGGTAGAGGGCTCGTGTTTGAAGATGAGTTCTGATATTGTTGACTATGAAGAAGTAAGTAGGAGTTGCCATTACCCTACCCCACCCCACCCTACAACCCCTCTGACGACATGCATTTGAATTTTAATGAAGTATATGATATACATGTACATATTTATAGTCTAACAGCGTCTCTTTGGTGGGTGATTATAAAGCCCTGCTACTGTTAATTTCGTACCGAAGTGATTTCGTACCATTTTTGTCATTTGAGGTTTAACGTCCATCTCAACACTTTAAATCATTTTGGAAACTTTGCTTCCAATTTTTGCGGGACCTTTACCCGGTACTGAGATAAAATGACATCTCAAGCTCTGCCGCCCAATGAAGCCAACAGGGTTTATATGCATGGACTCGCACCACTAATTACCTTGACAGGCTTCGACCCTCTAAGCTGCTTACCAGTACTTATGTGCAGTCGGTTTCAGCACCATGTAACCCGATTTATTTGTCTAAGGCCCGATGGGCGGGGGACCGTTTATCATTATTTTAGGCTAGACACGATCACGCAAGTATTAGAAGATTTATGCTTAACCATTGTTCTGCTGAGCCCGGATATGCCTTTTCTTTGAAACAATGTAGATCCAGATCAGATGGCTTCTGAAGAAGCCATCTGATCAGGATCTACATTGTCATTCAGATTGTGAATTTGTTGTAATAATTTGCTACAGGTAATCTGATTGGTTGATAATCCGTAGTAGGTGTGGCATATATGAATATTCAGCAGGACAAGGGTTAAAGTAGTTTTGTAACATGCTTAATGAATGACTGTGTAACTAGTTTACTTCTTTCTTTCTTTTTTTCTTTCTCGTTCTTTCTTTAAATACGTTTGAACCTCCTTGGAGGACATCAAGGGGACATCAGACGGTTTACATTATATACACTCAAGATTTGCAGGACCAAAGTCTACCAGTTATCATGTAATTACGGTAGGGGTCTTTACCGACACATAGGAAGACTCTCCCGGCACAGTGGACCACCAGTAACTGTTAACGTCTCGATCCGAAGGATGGTGCACTTTATGACATTCATCCCTGCAAATGATGCCAATGGAGCGTGTTCGGACACCGAAATTTTATCACTGCTGCCGGGGATCAATCCGGGTGCCTCCAGCATCAGCGACAAGTGCACTAACCACTCAACTGGCACGTTCTCCTTCCTCACTCATCACGTGAACAAGTCCGTGAAATGAACACACCCTTAAACCCCACTTTATATAGAGAAAACTGGGGTTTACGGGGGTATTCATTCATTTTCTTATTTCTGCTCCAAGACATAGGTTGTGGGTACTCGTTAGAACCGCCTCATAACCGCCTCAATGAGGCGGTTCTAGCGAGCACCCATAACCTATGTTTGCAGTTTAAATAAGAAAAATATCACGAATTTTCATCAGAAAAGTAGCCATTTTGGAAATGGGAAAAATACACTATGTTGCATGGGTGTGTTATCGTAATGTGTTGCTACTTTTAACAGCTTCCCATGTGTTCATGCAACGGTTTGTCAGCAGTCTTCAAATACTTTGTACATAAATAGGGAGAGAATCTTACAGGAGAGGTCAGTTCATACGAAACTACTGCAGATGAAGTTCAAAAGATTTCCAGCAGAAAACAACATATTGTAACGGACGGTGTTATGGCGTTACGGGCCAGTAGCCATATGTTATTGTACATGTGGGCATATGGTTTTTATACCCCCGTTTGAAAAACGGGACGTATTATGTTATACCCCTTTGGCATCCGTCAGTCCGTCCATCTGTAAATTTTTCGTTTCCGGATATCTCCTCCTACAGTTTACGTCCGATCAAGCTGAAACTTTATACATAGTTAGACTATGATGTGGGGCAGTGCATATTGTTTCGATGTTGTTGTCCGCCAAATATTAATAGAGTTATGGCCCTTTGGATGTTTTTTTTTGTGTGTAACTTTTCGTTTCCGGATAACTCCTCCTACAGTTTACATCCGATCAAGCTGAACTTTCATACATAGTTAGACCATGATGTGGGGCAGTTTATATTGCTTCGATGTTATGGTCGACCAAATATTAAAATAGTTATGCCCCTTTGAAAAATTTTGTAAACGTTTCGTTTCCGGATAACTTCTCCTACATTTTACATCCGATCAAGCTGGAACTTCATATATAGTTAGATCATGATGTGGGGCAGCGCATATTGTTTCGAGGTTACGGTCCACCAAATAATAATAAAGTTATGCCCCTTTAAAAAATCTGTAAACATTTTGTTTCCGGATAACTCTTCCTATATTTTACATCCGATTAAGCGGAAACTTTACAGACAGTAAGACCATGATGTTGAACAGCACATACTATTTTTAGTTTATGGTCCGCCAAATATTACCAGAGTTATGCCCCTTTCACAGTTTGTTCTAAACATTCCGTTTCCGGATAACTCCTCCAACATTTTACATCTGATGAAGCTGAAACTTTACATATTGTAAGCCTGTGATGTGTAACAGCAAATATTATTTTGAGGTTATGGTTCACCAAATATTACCAAAGTTCCCATCGGGGCTTGAAGAAATAGATGGGCTGCACGATGCTTCCACGCAGAGCTGAAACCGACGGCACACGAGTACTGGTAAACCGCTTAGTGGATCCAAGCATTTCCAGGCAAAGCGGTGCGAGTCGGACCGCCCATGCTTATAAACCCTATTGGTTTCTTTGGGCGACAGGGCTTGAGATGTCATTTCATCTCAATGTCGGGCAAAAGTCCCACAAAATTTGAAGCAGCGTCTCCAGAATGACCTTTACAGTATTGACGGGGCGTTAAACATCAAATCAAGCAAAACAAACAAATATTACCAAAGTTATGCCCCTTTCACAGATTTTTTATAAACATATCATTTCCGGATAACTTCTCCTACATTTTACATCTGATGAAGCTGAAACTTAATGTATATTTAGACTATGATGTGGAGCAGCGCATATTATTTCAAGGTTACAGTCCAACTTATTGTCAGAGTTAAGCCCATATTATTTTGAGGTTATTGTCAACCAAATATAACCGACCATGAAAATTTGTTAGAGACAGGTAGTTTGAGCCATTAAAGGTTATTAATACTGCCAGGTAAGAATATATGGAGCACATATTGTTCCTCGGTTACATTCCAGAAACCCAAACTTGTACGGAGTCTAACTGTTTGTTTTCTTTTGGTCCAGCATTTCAGTGGTTTCTTGCTGTCGAGTCCTCACCGTTGTTTCATCTCTGTGTTTGTTTGATTTTTGTGTTCACGGGGATGTTACACTGATGAGTTAGGAGGCCTTCATGCGGACTGAACAAATTATTTGTCTAAATCGCGCGGAAGTATGGGCGAGGATTGTTACCACGTAAAATCGATTTAAGCCCCCCACCCCCTCCCCACACCCAAAGTGGAATTCGTTTGTATCGCTTTTATTATTTTGATTTGGGTAGCCAACTTGGCATTTTGTGGGAAGTAATTGCCCTTTTGGCCTTCCGCTGTTGACGTTTCCATTAGTGTCTGTTGTTTCATGTTAGTGTTTCTTTCCCTTTGGTGTCTCTGATGGGAGCTGTGGGTTAATTGTATCGATTCCTGATCATTGCCTTCACTTTTATTTTGTACAACAGTCAGTATATATATGCTCCATCTTACTAATTGTCACGGGCGTAAAATGTCCTACTTGCGGAGCTCTTGTTATGATGTGATGTCATCAACTCAATACTAACGTCGCTATGTGATTTAATAAAATATAAATAGTCTTATTTAAATCGAGATTCCAAGTTTCTTCTTAATATTCCAAATGCGTCTGCATAGATACGGAAAACGGTTCAAATGGTGCTCCTTGTGTCTAATCAGTCCTTCTTCGGCCCCCGCCCATCGGGGCTTAAAGAAATGATGATTCCACGCAGAGCTGATACCGACCCGCACACGAGTACTGGTAACCGCTTAGAGGATCTAAGCCTGCCCAGGTAAAGCGATGCGAGTGTCGGACTGTCCATGCTTATTAAACCTATTGGTTTCATTGGGCGGCATGGCTTGAAAAAACTCCACACAATTGGAAGCAACGTCTCCAAAATGACCTTTACAATGTTGACGGGGTTGTTAAACTTCAAACAAAACAAACAAACAAATCAGTCCGTCTATAGATAGCTCATAGAAACGTTAATGTCTTAAGTCCGACGGTTCTTAGACTAGCTACTAGTCTAATAAAAGTCTAATCATTTTGGTAAGTTTTATTGTAATAAAATTTTATCATCTTGTTAGTAATGACAAGTCTATTTGGTAGAATCTCCAAGTTTAGGATTATAGCCAGAGAGACTAGACTAGCTAAATTTTTATACACTGTTCATTTTAGTGCATTTCATATTATTCATTTTAACGCCTAGTGGCTAAAATTGAGCCATAGAGACTAGACTAGCTAACTTTTATATAATGTTCATTTCAGTACAAAAGATGAATTTAATTTCATATTATTCATTTTAACGCTTAGTGGCTAGATGAATTTAATTTCATATTATTCATTTTAACGCCTAGTGGCTAGGCTAGACAGTTCTATTAGCATTGTATCAGGTATATAGGATAATAGCATCCACCTGGAGAGAGGTAATAATCGTTTATCTCTGGTCAGTCGCAAGAGCATATGGTTTTCACACACAAGAATTTCAATAACACATGCATTCCTTAATGCCTCAAAAACGATGAATTTTCTAATGAAAATGTGTCATATTATTCTTATTATAATCAAAACATAGGTTTTTGGTGCTCGTTAGAACCGCCTCATTCAGGCAGTGCCGACGAGTACCTACAGTCTTTCAGCAGAAATAAGAAAAATAATTTTTAGCCCTGTAAATCCCACCTCATAGGTAAAGTCGTTAATCGTTATGAACCAAGACAATGACCTCACCAAACTATTTCGATACCACACACATCATGATACATGCCATTACGGTACCACACCTGTGTGCTGCAATGACGCCAGTCTTTTTCGGTAGAATTAGCCTTTTTTCTCAGGTGAAACGTTTTCCAAATTTCCCTGATTCGGGTCTCCATGTTCTAGTGGGTATGAACGCTGACTCTCCTTATAATTAGTTCCCTCACCAATGTGGGTTCAAGTCGCGCTGGGATCGCATGTGAGACGTCATGTTCTGCACTGGAAAGTCAGGTGGTTTTTCTCCTGGTACTCCGGTTTTCGCCCACCTATGGTTAACGAAGTGGAATGATCTTGAAAGGGTAGTACAACGAACCATGCTTTCTTCTGTGGCTAAGTTTATTGAGTGAGTATCCACAATACGTGCTTTTGAACAAATAGGTTTGAAAACAAAAATACGAGGGGCAATCCGGCAAAGTTCGGACGCACTCGGAACCTTTAAGCTGCATACGTTCGTTAAAGTGTCTCAACTGACACGTGACTGGTTTCCCCCTTCTACAGAACTTTTAGTAAACTCTATCTGCATTTGAACCTGTATTTAAGCCATCAAATGCTTCATAACTATGTTTAAGAGCTGGGTTCAAGCTCAGAGTGAGTGAGTGTTTGAGCTTTACGTCGCATCAACAGCTAAGGTCATACGGAGACGGGACCTCGGTTTAAAGACTTAACCGAAAGTCTGGAGAAGCCCGGGATCGACCCCTGGTTTACAAGGCGAGTAGCGTAACCACTACACTACGGAGGCTTCTTGTTCAAGCTCAGAAACAACTATATGCGTGCTCAGGGAAGTTCGTCCACCCTAGGAAAAGTTTGGGCAGACATACTTCTCCCTGCAGTAGAAGTTCGGACTTGGTATCGTTTCCAAAATATATGAATAAAGTTTACAATGAACATGTATAAGTATAGGTGTGTTTTCGCAATGCACTGAAAGTTAATCATAGCGTGATGTCTGGAATTAATGGGTATCAACATGTACATTCTGTAATAAGAGGTATGTTTGGTTAGATTCTAATGAGTACACACAACATATTTTTTCAATATAAAATAAGACGATTCTCTAGAGCTCTAGAGCTCTAGAGAGAGAGAGAGAGAGAGAGAGAGGTAGTACTCAGATGAACATAACACAGACAACGTTGTTTAATGGCAGTCGTCAAGTGTTATCTCCCTTAGACTATTAAATATTTAAAATTCTGAATCAGAACAGGGACTTAGACTGTTTCGTACAAACCCTGTAGGTAACACAAACAGCGTCAACCCTGATCAGATGCCGCTCTCTGCGAGGCTCTACACTGTTTGCCCAAGTTGCAGGACAGATTTTACATGAAACTAGTTTTCCACAACACTCTGACGTCACAGCGACAACAAAAGTGAGGCTACCGCTGAATATCATTTACCAGCGACTGTCACGTGCATAATAGTAATGTAACAGACAAACAATCGATCCACATGTTCGCCCGATGATTCAGTGTCCCACTCGTCGATTGACGTTTGTAAGCAGCGTCCCACCAACGGTACGACGTGAATGCACAGTGTATGCCTATGATTCTAGTTACATTATGTAATGCCTATTCCAACATTTTCCTATGTTTATTGATGTTTTTTTCCGACATAGCCGCCCAAGGTTTAGTTAGAAGTAAGATTTTGAGCACCAAAAGATGCAACGTTGAAAGATGCAACGTTGTAAGCGCGACCAGCGAAGGCTCAGGTAAGCATTATAGAATCTATGCATTCTGGTCTGTCTTTGTAATACCATCCTTAGACGCACCATAGTTGCATGAGACTGTGGAATGTAGAGCGCTATGGAGCCGTGGTAAAACACCGGATTGTGGATCGAGACCCCAGCGCGCGCAGAGTTGTGTCCTTGAGCAAGACAGCTTTTAGTATAGGTACCCTGGAAAAAATGAAAAAAGAGGGTCACATGGAAGAACAGTAGTACTAAATGTGTTACCCTTTATAGATAAAGTCGATTATTATTATTTAACTCATTCAGTACCAGAAACCCCTAAAGGGGTACCTTGGCAAAAAGTGCAGTCCCAGAACGCGGCGTCTGATCAGGGCCTCCAATGTTTGCAAAACGTTAAACTTTGAAGGAAATAAGGTGGAAGGTTCCATTTGGCACCTAAAGTGTTAAATAATCGACGGACGCATATGTCATACGTAAAGGTTAATCCTTTCTCTCCATAGTTTATGGTGGAATATTTCATCAAGACTGTGTTTGTCAATTCGGGTTTAGTCAAACAATCGATAGAGTGGAAAACAACGTAGATCCTGATGAGACGGCTTTAGGGCGTCTCATCTGGATCAACGCTGTTTGCATAAGTATTGATGTCGGGCTACAGGGTTGAGAGGGCTAATGTTATACCTGGCAGGGCTACAGGGTTGAGAGGGTTAATGTTAAACCTGGCAGTGTAACTTTATGCACGTGCATATAGTTAAAACACCTGTTTGTACCGCCTGCCACCGTCACAGCGGTAGAAAAGTAAATGATATGGCTGTTAAAACAGGTTTCATTTGATGGTGTTACATACAGTTTTTTTTTGTTGTGTGTAAGGGTGTTGGTGTTTTTTTTTTTTTTTTTTTTCTTTTCTTTTTTTATGACCTAAAGCTGGTGGCATCACGTCCCACGCCTAAATGATTCTGACCCCCCCCCCCCAACACACACACACCTTGGACACCAGTTTTATATAGTAATACTTGGGTTAAGAGGGGTAAACCTTATTTTTCTTCTTTCTGCTCTAAAGTATATATTGTGGGTTCTAGTTAGAACAGCCTCGATGAGTACCCACAATTTACATTTTACAATTTACACGACGACACTCTGAACTAGTTGAAAAATACAAAGTTAATTCACAGACGCTTCCGCGGACCAAAGTTTAATGGAGATTTGGTTTTATAAATTTCGAAAAGTTATAAAGAAATCTGACCTTCAGAATCTATGTAAAAAGATAATTAAACGCAATAAAAGAATGGGCTAAAATATAAGTGTTTTGCGACAGACCGCAGTGTCTAGTTTTTAACCAATCTTGGTTGATGACTATGCTTACCTCTTTCATTACACGAGGGGTTATTTCTCAGACTAGATGACGGCCCCAACTTAGAATGTTCAGAGTGCCGTCGATAAAATTTAGAAAATGCTTTCCTAAGTTTATGATACCAAACGCTTAGCAGTAAGAAGCTTATTCCAATTACGAAAACACGCCTATACAAATACATTGTAATCTTTACCGCCGAAAAAAACGAAAATTTTATGACGAAAAATTGTGATAGTTTTCTTATTTCTGCTCCAAATATAAATTGTGGGCACTCGTTAGAACCGCCTCATTGAGGCGGTTCTAACGAGTACCCACAATCTTTATTTTAGAGCAGAAATAAGAAAAATAAGGTATACCCCCGGAAACCCCAGTTTTACTATATAAAAGTGGGGTTCAAGTTATATAGGCGTGTTTTCGTGATGGGTTATTAAAATGGTAAGGATGAGATGAAACTCTAGCGAAACGGATAAGTTGAGATATGCATACTCCATATGACGGAGAATGGGAGACATCCTCGTCTAAGAAATGGAAATTTACAATATTAAAGTCTAAATCATCACGTTTTTTCGTATATCTTAAATGGGATTTTACCATTAGAGACCGACAGATCCAAATCTCTAAAAATGGGACTGTCGTATCCAAAAAATTAGCCATATCCAGTGTTAGTTCCATCACGTGAACATGTCCGTTAAATGAAGACCCCCCTATACCCCACTTTATATAGAGAAAACTGGGGTATACGGGGGTATACATTATTTTTCTTGTTTTTGCTCCGAGACATAGGTTGTTGGTACTCGTTAGAACCGCCTCAATGAGGCGGTTCTAACGAGCACACACAACCTATGCTTGCAGTTGTTATTAGAAAATTATGACGGATTTTCATCAGAAAAATAGCCATTTTGGAGATGAGAAAATGCACTATGTCGCACGGGTGTGTTATCGTAATGAGTGGAATAAATCCTGTCAACCATTTGCTCAAAATAAATTGCCAATATTAAGAAAATAATACAGATTTCTAGAAGATGATTTAAAAACATCAGCTATATCAGCCTGTGTTTCGTCAGAAGGAGACAGCATGAAATCTCCCTCGAAACAAAATAAAAACAGATCTGCAACAAGAAGCACACAGTTAGTCCCCACCGGAATACCCACAATATGTCTATAGATTTTATTTCCAAAATAGAAGTGAAGGCAATGATCAGGAATCGATACAATTAACCCACATCTCCCATCAGAGACACCAAAGGGAAGAGACATAAACATGAAACAACAGACCCTAATGGAAACATCAACAGAGCAAACACTAAAAGACAGTACTTTCACACAAAATGACCAATTGGCAAACAAAAACAAAATAATCTAAGCAATACAAACACTCAAAGACAAACCATAAAAAAATAAATCGCGACAGAAGAACCGCCTTGGAACGGTCAGTGAAACGAACTCCCCTTGGGGTGCTTAAATCGTTTTTACGTGGCCACAATTCTCGCCCTTACTTCCGTCGCGATTTAGACAATTTATTTGTTCAGTCCGCATGATGGCCTTCTAACTCATCAGTGCAACATCTCCGTGAAAACAAAAAATCATACAACCACAGAGATGAAACAACGGTGCGGACTCAATAGCACATAAACACTGAAATGCTGGAGCAAAAGAAAACCAACAATTAGACTCCGATGGCCCAACCAGAGACAGAGCATCAGGCACCAACCAACATTACATAGAATTAGATCTCTCTAATTCTCGGTAAGCCTTTACGCTGGAACCGTCATAGAATCTGAGGCCTGACCCATCGGCGTGCAATTCAAGAGGGAAGCAAAGTTGTCAACCGTGATTGGGTTTACTACCATGCATGCAGTCTGTCGTATAAAATTTATGTTGTACCCAATCTTTTTATATCGAAGAATGATTTTACGAAATTGGGTGCTGAAGTCATTGCGGTTACATATTTTTCTGAATTTATATACTAAGTCACCATCAAATTCGGGTTCCGATATACCTTGTTGCAGAAGAGATTTAAGTCAAATATTTGAATTTTGAAACTAAATCAGAATGACGTCTATAAAATTTTGAAAAGGCTTTGCGTAGTTTACGGTACCGATAACACTGCTTAAAAGTTTAGCAGTTAACAATTTATTACGAGTCAGTTACATGAATACACACTCTGGCAAATCGAAATAATTGCGAAATATCTGTATAAACGCCATAGGATGGCGCGCGAGGAACATCACCGTCCGAAAAAGGAGAAATTTACAATCTCAACATCAAAATCATCGCGTTTATCATATATTTTGCAAGAAACAAAACCCATCTACAATAGATAGATGTAAATCCAAAAACGGAGCCTCGGTATCAGAAGAATTTGCTTTATTTAACTGAAGTTCTGGGGGATAAATGTGACTGATCAAACCATCGAAATAGGTTTTGTCAATATATAATAAATCATCCAAATATCTAGAAGTCGAGCTAAAAGCTTCAATGATTTCCGATTGGTTTTCAGCAGAAAGGGACATCATGAAGTCTCTCTCATGACAAAAACAAAAACAGATCAGCCACAAGGGGTGCGCAATTAGAACCCATCGGAATACCCAAAACTTGTCTCAATAACTTAGTACCACATCTTATGTAAATATTGTCAAGTAGAAAGGTGAGAGCTTCACACACTTTCTGACATGACCATAAAGTATAATTGTTATGCTCTTCAGAAATGAAAAACGCATTTCTTTCATTACATGCAAGATAGAGGGAGTCTTCCCTATGAAATGTCCATTCAATAAAAATCATTATAAGATTATGAGGAAGTGTAGTGTAAAGGGTGGCAAAATCATAAGTAGACAGACTTAAAGCATGAAAACTTCTGGATTTCAATTTATTTAAAACCTCATTAGAATTTTTATAGACCAAACCTATAGACCTAGTCTGATAAAGATATTATCAAAAAAGGCATGTAAGGCATCACAAACTTTTTGACATTAACTTAAAGTATGATTTTATGTACTTCGAAGGTAAAAAATGCCTTTTTTTTATTACAACCTAATACAGTAGAACTTCGATGGCTCGAACACCGATGGCTCTTTTACCATGAATGTGTCGAACCCATTCTTGAGCCCCTAGCGAAATCCTCTACATAAGAAATAATGGGGATAATTAAGGAGATTTTAGTCTTTTATCTTGCAAATATATGCTGTGTGTACTCAATAAAATCGCCTCGATGAGGCGATTCTAATGAGTACACACAGCATACATTTTCATTATAGAACATCGAAAAGATGTCTAAAAGTATCTCGTTATGCCTCCCGACAGTAACCTCAGTGGCTCGAAGTACCAATGTCTCGAACAGATTTTCGAGGTCCCAAAGGGATTCGAGCCATTGAAGTTCGACTGTATAGTGATCCCTCGCGAGTAAACGTCCATTGAACTAAATCAGTCACCTTATCTTTTCCACATTATGCGGTAAAGTAGTATATAGGGTGGAGAAGTCATATGTGAACAAACTAGACACTCAAAAATCTTTTGCATTTTTCGTTTAAAGCCCTATCGGACTGACCAAAATATTCTACCATTTCTTTCATACACTTCCCACGTTCTCCTGATTACAAAAACTTCACAATAGACCGTACAAAACTCGTTTCGTCGCTAATTCTAGTTCCTGACGACCTCTGAATTGTTAAAATACTAGAACAAGCGACCAGTGGGTCACGTATACCCCCGACCAGCGCCGCCGTCTGATATATCTTTCAAGCTTGTCGATTTAAGCCCCCCCCCCCCTCAGTGGAATTCGTTTCCGCTTACCGTTCCAAGGCGGTTCTTCTGTCGCGGTTTATTTTTTATGGTTTGTCTTTGGGTGTTTGTGTGACTTATATTATTTTATTATGGATAGCCTATTGGCCATTTTGTGGGAAAGTAACTGTCCTTTTGGCTTTCCGCTATTGATGTTTCCATTAGGGTCTGTTGTTTCATGTTTGTGTTTCTTTCCCTTTGGTGTCTCTGATGGGAGCTGTGGATAAATTTTATCGATTCTTGATCATTGCCTTCACTTCTATTTTGTATGTAATATGAATGAAGAAGCCAAGAAGCTATAAGAATCTATATATGTGCTTGTGAAAGCTAAAACAAACATAAAATTTCTAAATGGACCAAGGAAGTGAGAATAAAAGTTACTGAAGGGGTGGGGGCATCAATGTTACTGGAGCAGCAGGGTTGGGTATGCATCAATTAAATCTTCGGACTGGTATGCAGCATTGATGCAAATATCAACTGAATTTGTCCTAGCGTTTAGAACATACAGGCATCTTTAAAACTTTGTCATAAAACTTTAACCAATTATAAAATTTCTAAGTCCGTGACCTTAAGGTCAAGATCACCGTGGGTGGGTGGGTGGGGGGGGGGGGGGGGGGGGGGAGGACATACATCACTTACTCTTTGGACTTGTATGCAACATTGATGAAAGTATCAACTGAATTTATCTTAGAGTTTAGAACATACAGGCATCTATAAACTTTGTCATAAAACTTTAAACAAATGTAAAATTTCTAAGTCTGTAACCTTGACCTCAAGGTCACTGTGGGGGGGGGGGGGGGCACATGCATCAATGAAATTTATAGACGAGTATGTAACGTCAGTGTAAGTATCAACTAAATCTATCAAAGTGTTCAGAAGATTTAATCTCTTAGAAACTTTGACGCAAAACTTTAACCAGAATGTTAACGGACGGACGGACGACCGGCAGGACGAAAACTATATACCCCAGTAGCATACTTCGCATGCCGGGGGTATAAATAACCGTATTTCATGGGTTTTCACAGCAGTAAAGTTAATAGTTGCCTTGCATGAACTAGAATTAGCGATGAAATGATCTTTGTTCGGTCTTTTGTGAAATTTTGGTAACCACTAACGCGGGAAGTTTGATCTGATTTCCGTCAATGCCAACCGCGAACTTAGCCGTGATATGATAAAAACGTTCATCAACAATAGACTGCTCATCGGTTGAGGTATGTTCATATATATTCGCGCTACTGGGCCTTACATCTCTGTAAAGTAAAAAAGGACCTGTGCAAAGCTATTGATTAGAAGTTAGAGCATATTAGATGGTGCAGCTTGATTGAAGATTGTTTGTGTCATATATCGGTTAATTTCTAGGCCAATTGCGTGGATCGCTTCGAAATGAGACACTTGTTGTAGGCAAGAAACCATCCCTACGTCAACAAATCGGTGACATGAACTTAATTGAAGTGGGTCTAACTAAATATATTACATATTATTTCTAATGCTTATACACCAAACCTCGTTAAAACAATATTAATGGGGTCCAAAGAAACAGTGATAGTTAAACAAAATGTATAGATTATCTAGAAAAATGACCATTTATGATCATTTTTTTTATAAATAATCTATCTGTTTTTGGTTTTCTAAATAATCTATACATTTTTGGGATCCATCTTGAAACATATCCAAACAATGTTATAACGAATAGTGTTATAATAAGGTTGTGGTATAGTATAGTTTTATCGTCAGACATACAGTATGCGCTTAGCGAAGATTCAGAATAGTGTTCACATCCTCTCAGTCAGAAAGCATCCTCTCAGTCAGAGGCGTTGTATGATCAAACATCCATATAGCACACAACGCAGACTACGGAGACTCTGATCAGTCTGCGGGGTGTTTAGGCTGATCTGAGTTTCTGTGATGCACACGATCGAATACATTTTTTTCGCCAGTCGCGCTGTTCTCCTAAGTATCCGCAGTCAATACATTGTCTGCGCATGGCATATGCATATTCTCCGAGGATTGACCTGTCTAGTGTGACGCATCACTTCCCTGCGCAGGGTAGATATTACTACGCGATTCGTAAAAAAGCAACAAGCTGGCAACGCATGTAATGTTATCCGATTTGCATGAAAACAAACTTGCTTTATATTAGCATTTTTATAAGTGATGCATGCCTTACAATTTTAAATTGTTCAAGTCATGATTTGCCTGGATTTATCACATGCTCATACATATTTTCTGAATATAGGCAATTAGAAGCCTCTGTGGTGTAGTGGATACGCTACTCGCTTTGTAAACCAGGGATCGCAGGATCGATCCCGGGCTTCTCCCGACTTTCGGATGAGTCTTTAAACCAAGGTCCCGTCTCCGTATGACCTTAGCTGTTGGTGGGAGGTAAAACTCAAACACTCACTCACTCAATATAGGCAGTTGGAATTTCCCTTGGAAGACACATTAACTGGTATATACCCAGAAACCCCGTATACAACAGGTCAGTGCAGAGCGCTATCTGATGACGAAATTGCAGTCAGTATAGAAAATAATGTTCAACCTGGTAGCACGCCACTTTTCCCTAAAACATTCCACAGACACAACCTTGTGACCAGCGTTACCCAAATACCCTTTAAGATATTGTAGCGTAAGCCGGGTCGTCCACGAAGTCAAGCAGCGCGGTCACCCATCTAGGTACTTACCGCGATATTCGTTGCTTAACTTCGTGAATAAGCCAACCACAGCTGACCCCTACAGCAAGTCACATACATGTATGTCTCACAAGGCAAACCCGATGGCGGAGACTGTGCAACAAACCAACGGCACGGTTTTCATCCCACCGCTGCCACCAATGTAGCATAAGCCAAACCACGAAGTCAACGCGGCCACCCATCCAGGTACTAATAGCGAAATTCACTAAAAAGAGCCGGCTCCTACAGCAGTGCAATAGAAATGGTATATATCAACAACCGTTAGAATATATTGATGGTACTTGACTTAATTGTACACAAGGTTGAAAATGTGTGAATGTGCGATAACTCTAGGTACCACGTTATCTGAATTATCTGTCCTGACAGAATAGCATTGTGCTCGCCATAACCCTAACATGCGTTGTGATATATTGATGGCATTTGGTACACCTGTTCATTACATTATTCAAACGGAAAGTGAATCCTCGGTTGTGTGACAATCACCGTGGTATCTATTTGTCAACTGCTGGAGAGGTCCTTGTAAAAGATCTATTTAACCGACTGAATGGATACCTTGAACAGTGTGCATTCAGAAAGGACAGAGCAGAGAAACAATTGACATGAGCTTCACAGCATGGCTGCTTCAAACAAAATATGGACCTCTACATGACCTTTGTTGAACTTGCCAGAGCATTTGACACAGTCAGTTGTGATTGTCTTTGGAAAGTTATGGCGACTGTTCGACCAAGTTCATAGCAATGGTGAGGCAGTTCCAAGAGGGTATGCATGCAAGGGTCCAAACTGAGTCTTCTGATCCTTTCCCTGTGACAAATAGAGTCAAGCAAGGCTGTGTATCAGTCCAAACTCTGTTCAGCATGGTATTCTCTGCAATACTCACATATGCTTTCCAGGAAGGTCATTATGTATCTTTTGATTGGAAATTTTTCAACCTATGAGGGTTGCAAGCCAAAAGAGGTGCTAGAGGAACTGGTAAGAAAAGATGACTCAGGAGAGGCCACAATCAAAGAACGCAGTCATCACAAGTCACCTAAAGAAAGTAAGTTACATGGAGGCACGCACAAAAACAGACGGTACATGGACAAACGGCACAAAGCCAAATAACAAATAAGACACGGCGAAAAAACGACCGCACTGCTGATTACGTGACAAAGGGTGCTCTAACAGTTGAGAAGATGCAAAAAGGTACAGAGCAAGTATCTGATTCCTGTGACAGCTGTGACCTCACAATCAGCGTCAAAAAGACTGAGGTGGTTTATCAATCATCACCCGGCAAGCCTTACAAGCAGTGCAAGGTCAAGAATGCAAATGGTAGCCAAGTGTACCTACCATTGAAGCACATTGCCAAGAGTCGTGCAAATTTGTGAAGTCAATGACAGGATTGCCAAAGCTACTGTACCATTTGGCTGACTACGTGGCAGTATTTCGGATTTAAGTTGAATCAGCTGTAAGTCTGCAGAGCTGTGGTCCTGTCCATGCGAAACATGGACAGTTTATCAACTGCACTACAAAAGACTAAACCACTTCCATACAAGCGCCCCCCACCACCCCGGTGGTATTCTTTTCACTGACCGTTCAGGGACGGTTCTTCTGTCGCGGTCAATTTTTGTTATGGTTTGTCTTTGAGTGTGGATTTCAAAAACCAGAAGTTCTGAACAGGGCAGGGATGCACAGTGTATATACTCTTTTGATGCCTGAAGAACGTTTGCCAAAAAAAAATCCTCTATGGAGAACTAGAAATGGGCAAACGATCCCAAGAACGTCATATGAAGCGATGCAGTGGCACACCCAAAGCCTCCCTCAAACACTCCAACATATCAACAGAGGTGGGAACAAACTGCACGAGACCGAGAAAGTGATGCGACATCAACAGAACAGTGCTAGTGAATACGAGGCAAAAAGAATCAGCGAAGCCCAGCAGAAACTCACACGGCGCAAAGCCAGAACAAAGGCATCAACAACTGTCTAACCTCTGTTGTTCTATCTGCAACAGACAGTTAAGAGCTAGAATTGGTCTAATCTAGACTATGTGGTGCAGCTGTATAGCATCTGATTTGAGATCGTGAGGTAGCCGGTTCGATCCCCGCAAGCGCCAAGTGTTGTTTCCTGAAGCAAGAGACTTTATCCACATTGCTTAGTACTGGTTTCTACCCAGGAAGAGGAAGAAAAAGAAGGTCATGTAGAAAATTAGTACTAGTTTACTAAATGAGTTACCCTCTATAAATAAAGTCGATTATCACTATAAGTATTATTATTATTCTGCCATCATAGAAAACACAAACCGTAGCATTTCTTGCATACGATTAAGATTGGTCATTGTCAGTAATGACATTCCAACTGTTGTTACTACATGTATTATTATTACATGAGATTAAGAAGGCGTGTCATGAGCAAGAACCACAACTCTGGGTGTCATGGTATTTATCTCCCCTGACAGCATAACCTTGTGATAGCTCCAGCACACTTCGGAATATATGGGTAGTACTTGGTACAATTTTACACCAGATTACGAAGGCATGTAATCAATAATAACCTTAAGTCTGGGTACCATGGTATTTTAGTTATCTTCCTCTGACAATATAAATTTTTATGATCACCATAACTCTAACACTTTTTGAGATATATTGATGGCACGATTGTACACAATATTTAGAAGGTGTGTCTTGAGGGTCACTGATGAGGCCATATAAGCCGAAATGAGCTAGTCTGACCCAGAAAAAATGTGCACTTCATAGTTATCAATTCTGCGGTGTATTCCTTGCTTTCTCTAATCATATTGAACGTCACTGCAGCTGGTGTCTTGGAATCTTTTGCGGCCGTAAAATGTCTCCCTGGCCTACATCATAGTGTAGTTTATATTTTCTTGTCCTATGGGATCATTTATTCCATTGTGGAATTTTGGAAATATTTTAGGGTCACTGATGAGGCCTAATTGGCCGAAACTAGCTAGTCTGACCTAGAAAACATGTACACTCCATATTTCTTAGTTCTGTGATGTATTCGTTGCTTCCAAAAGATAACCCTTTGAGCAAGAACGACAATTATGGATGTCATGGAATCTTAGTTATCTCCCCTGACGATGTGACTGCCATAACTGCAACACTATTTGAGATATATTGATGCTGTTTAGTACAGTTATCGATCGTATAATATTGTTATCATTATAACTCTTAAAACACCCTTTGAGATATAGTTCAACCCAATGTTGAAAAACGAAAGATTTCTGAAAACACGAGCAGGTATTTCATGTAGAAAAGGGAAATATTTGTCGCTTTGTAGCGAGTACATCTCTGACAATTGATTGCGATAACTTCTATATCCATTAATATGCATTACCAGTATTTTGATATTCATGATCTGGGATAGAAATCTTCATCATGATGAGAAGGGGTCCTTAATATCATGTTATGAAAACCGACAAATGCCTCAGAATTTATAAACTAGCATAAGGATCTTTTACTATGTACTTGACGATTAGCTGGTGTTTTTAGCTCACCGTCACGTAGTGACGAGGTGAGCTTTTGGGATCACTTTTTGTCCGTCGTCCGTCGTGCGTGCGTCCGTCCGTCCGTCCGTCCTTCCGTGCATGCGTCAACAATTTCTTTAAACGACATCTCCTCCTAAACCACTGATCGGATTTTGACCAAACTTCACAGGAATGATCCTTAGGTGGTCCCCTTTCAAAGTTGTTCAAATGGTTGCGGTCCGTTGCACATCTAGGTCAAAGGAGCCAAAAATAGATTTTTTCACCAAAAACTTAAAAAATCTTCTTCTCTGAAACCACAAGGCCCAGGTCTTTGATATTTGGTATGAAGCTTCATCTAGTGGACCCCTACCAAGATTGTTCAAATTATAGTGCTGGGGCCAAAAATGCCCCCGCCCCGGGGCCCTTTGGTTTTATAAAGGCTTATATAGGGAAAATCTTTAAAAATCTTCTTCTCTGAAACCACAAGGCCCAGGACTTTGATATTTGGTATGAAGCTTCATCTAGTGGACCCCTACCAAGATTGTTCAAATTATAGTGCTGGGACAAAAAATGCCCCCGCCATGGGGCCCTTTGGTTTTACATGGGCTTATATAGGGAAAATCTTTAAAAATCCTCTTCTCTGAAACCACAAGGCCCAGGTCTTTGATATTTGGTATGAAGCTTCATCTGGCGGACCCCTACCAAGAGTGTTCAAATTATAGTGCTGGGGCCAAAAATGCCCCCGCCCCGGGGCCCTTTGGTTTTACATAGGCTTATATAGGGAAACTTTTTAAAAATCTTCTTCTCTGAAACCACAAGGCCCAGGACTTTGATATTTGGTATGAAGCTTCATCTAGTGGACCCCTACCAAGATTGTTCAAATTATAATGCTGGGACAAAAATGCCCCCGCCCCGGGGCCCTTTGGTTTTACATAGGCTTATATAGGGAAACTTTTTAAAAATCTTCTTCTCTGAAACCACAAGGCCCAGGACTTTGATATTTGGTATGAAGCTTCATCTAGTGGACCCCTACCAAGATTGTTCAAATTATAATGCTGGGACAAAAAATGCCCCCGCCACGGGGCCCTTTGGTTTTACATTGGCTTATATAGGGAAAATCTTTAAAAAATCTTCTTCTCTGAAACCACAAGGCCCAGGTCTTTGATATTTGGTATGAAGCTTCATCTAGTGGACCCCTACCAAGATTGTTCAAATTATAGTGCTGGGGCCAAAAATGCCTCCGCCCCGGGACTCTTTGGTTTTACAAAGGCTTATATAGGGAAAATCTTTAAAAATCTTCTTCTCTGAAACAACAAGGCCCAGGACTTTGATATTTGGTATGAAGCTTCATCTATTGGACCTCTACCAAGAGTGTTCAAATTATAGTGCTGGGACAAAAAATGCCCCCGCCATGGGGCCCTTTTGGTTTTACATGGGCTTATATAGGGAAAATCTTTAAAAATCTTCTTCTCTGAAACCACAAGGCCCAGGTCTTTGATATTTGGTATGAAGCTTCATCTGGTGGACCCCTACCAAGATTGTTCAAATTATAGTGCCGGGGCCAAAAATGCCCCCGCCCTGGGGCCCTTTGGTTTTACATAGGCTTATATAGGGAAAATCTTTAAAAATCTTCTTCTCTGAAACCACAAGGCCCAGGACTTTGATATTTGGTATGAAGCTTCATCTAGTGGACCCCTACCAAGATTGTTCAAATTATAGTGCTGGGACACAAAATGCCCCCGCCACGGGGCCCTTTGGTTTTACATTGGCTTATATAGGGAAAATCTTTAAAAATCTTCTTCTCTGAAACCACAAGGCCCATGTCTTTGATATTTGGTATGAAGCTTCACCTTTTTAGACCTCTCACAACATTATGCACATTATAGCCCTGGGGTCAATAATGGCCCTTCCTGGGGCCCACTTGTTACTCTATGGATCAGGTGAGCGATCCAGCGCCATCATGGCCCTCTTGTTCATTTCTAGTGCACTTTCTTCATGTAAAGAATCATCTGGTGGCTACGTTTTTCTGTATAAAGTGTGGATATCTTTACATGGACTGTAAGTCGATTGTGTCTGATGCTCTTTCCGCTATTGTCGGGTCCAGCGGTCCAAGTGTTGGTTTTCGCTTGCTTCAGCATTTTTTGTTTTCATGCAGTCGATTCCTTTTCGTTGTTTCATCTCTGAATTTCTGAATTTGTTTAAGTTGAGTTTTCTCCGAGATGCTACGCTAATAAGTTAGAAGCCCTCACACTGCCTGAACAAATTTCTTTGGTAAAAGACGGCACGGCACATCTTAAGGCAATGGTTGTGGCAATGGATGTCTATTTACCCCCCCCCCCTCCCCACCCACCCATATTAAAATTTCAGTTGACTTTTCAAAGGCAATGCTTTTGTTGTATTTATTATTGTCAAGGTATGTCGTTGTATGTACTCGTACCGTCTACAACTAGATTTTATTTTGAATAGCTGTTTTGGCAATTATGGGGAAACGCTGTAAGTGTACTAGTTATGTTTTAACCCATTCAGTACCTGAAACCCCGAAGGGGACCTTTGCAAACAGTGCAGGCCCAGATCAGACGCCGCAGCAGAACGCGGCGTCTGATCAGGGCCTCCACGGTTTGCTTATGGTTCAGTCATTTTCCAAATAAATTTTTATGAAAACACAACCTGATACCCCTAATTTTTTAAGTGGACTACTGCTATATATGAAGAGGAAGATTCCATTTGGTACAAAAAGGGTTAATTATATCATCGTTGCTTTTTGTGCGTCCTTCTTTCCATCAATGTCTTGGGCAAAATTTTGTAAGGCAATATTATGTATTCCTGATCATTGATTAACCCTTTTTGTACCAAATGGAATCTTCCTCCTTATTTCTAGCAGGAGTCCATTTCAAAATTAAGGGGTGTCAGGTTGTGTTTTCTTCAAAATTTATTAGGAAAATGGCTTAACTTTTCGCAAACAGTGTAGGCCCTGATCAGACGCCGTGTTCTGCGGCGTCTGATCTGGGCCTGCACTGTTTGCCAAATACCGCTTTTGGGGTATCTGGTACTAAATGGGTTAATGCTGTTATTCTGTTATTGTGATGTGTGGAGCCTGATCTTGTACTACAATATAAAGAGTCTCGGCATATTAATCTGGATTCGACGAATTATGCCCGAGTTTGATGAGCTGAAGTGCTTTCGTTTACTAACATATTAATTGCTGCCATAATAATATGGTATGTGGCTAGTCTACCAACAGAGCATTTAGATTGTTAAGTTGTTATTGTCCTTGGTCCGCCGTCAAAAATCTCTAATTAACTCAGTTACACTAACAGGCAAGCCAGTTCACAGAATATTCTTAACAGATTTTGTGGTTACTCCCGACATACACTGTGGGACGTTCAGAGCGAACGTCGGGCCCTCGGATATGATTGTGCCGAAGAACAGGTTGGACTGACTTGGGGCTGGTTGACTGCGTGTTTTTGATGCCGCGTCGCGTCGCCTCTGAGCTGGGACATGCTGAACTGTGTCCTCTGACATTTGGCACAAATCAACAATACATACCATGCACAGGCTTGTCTGTGCCATTATTGTGTGCTGTCTGTTGCATGTTGACCCAGTGCTCTTCCATACGAACAGAAAATGTTGTTTCCTGTCTGAGTAATTGCACGAACTGATAGGCTGGTTTGTATTCATTGTGTGCAGATGTCAAATGTTATTTTTTCGCTGCCCACGACTCAATTACTATACGTGTGATGCCGGTTTACCTATATTATCGTGAGTACCAATATACTGTTATCATCTTGGCATATGAAAACTTTTGATGTGAGCAAGCCAATACAGGCGCAAAAAATAAAATATAGCTTACTTTGTCCATCAGAATGGAATCATCCTCACTATATACAGGAGGAGCCCATTTCGAAATTAAGGGGTTCAAGCTGAGCCATGTTTGAGATTTAATATGAAAACGACTTAGCTTACAGCAACTAGTATAGGCCCTGTTGATACACCGCCTTATGATCTGGGACTGCACAATTTGCCATAGTACCAGTTTTGGGGCTTTGTACATTATACCAGTAGACTCTAGGCAATGTTTTATCCCAGCTTTGCCCGCAATAGAGAGCTGCAACGAAAGAGTCCTGGTGCAACCCATAGGCCGTTCGCCTGAAAAATTAAACTAGTGGTCACAGCTTCAATTCAATGTTCTTCAAGATTTTCGGACAGGAACTTGCTTTCGTCAGTGAAAAGCACCTGTCTCACTTGTTGCCTGCCCCATCCTCTATAACTGTGTGCCTATTGTAATCGATGGCGATAATGGTGCACTATCAGACTGGGTCATTTTTAGGGCCTTCTGGCAAATATTCTGGTGACAGCAGGTCGACAGTGAACAGTCTAAACTTCTACGATGGTTTTGAGTGTCATGGCGTAAACGGGCGTCTCCCAAGCTGCAACGGGATGTCACAATCCAGGTTTGGCATCGTCACCAGTCACACACAGGCATGCGGCCGCGTAAAATCGATTAAAGCCCCCCCCCCCCCCCCCCCCAGCGGTTCTTCTGTCGCGGTTTGTTTTTGTTATGGTTTGTCTTCTTATATTATTTTTTTGTTTGTGGTAGCCGGTTGGCCATTTTGTGGGAATGCGACTGTCCTTTTGGCTTTCCGCTATTGACGTTTGCATTAGGGTCTAGTTGTTTCATGTTTGTATTTCTTTCCCTTCGGTGTCTCTAATGGGAGCTGTGGGTAAAATTGTATCGATTCCTGATCATTGCCATCACTTCAGTTTTGTCCAGTAGTGGTTCGAGTATGAGAGCGTAAACATGTAAATAAGTGTATTTTCAGTATCCTTACAGAGCTAATCAGTCGCAGCAGACGACAATTTGAAGAGAAAAAAAGATTTGATATTACAGAGGATTACATGAATTTTCGCAGACGCAGCATAAAGTGCGACTGTAAAGCTAAAACTTATTGTCACTGACAAATCAGGAGCAAAAGATGCACTAGAAATCGCCCAGTATGCATGGTAGAATACTAGAGGGAGATAACAAAAGGACACACTTAGTTTTGGTTTTCCTTTATGACTTCCCTTCTTCTTCTTCTTATTTTTTGTACGTCATCGCGGAGTTAGGATGATTTCTTGTTAGAAAACAGAGACTACAATATCCCATGCACCGCCTCAAAGCACAAAGTGACTATGCTTTCGGCCGAGAAATATATTCTTACTAGAAAACTCGTAACCGGGCTATACGTAATGCGGCGTCTGAGCAGGATCAACACTGTTTTCTAGCAGGATTTTCCATCTTTAAAATTAAAGACGAAACAAATAGACCCCACATATTTTAACTCTTAGCATGCTGTTCACGACAACCCCTGTCTTTGGAAACAGTGAAGATCCAGATCAGATGGAGAAGCCATCTGATCAGGATCTACACTGTTTGGCATCCAGTTTATGAATTTGTAGTAATAAATTACATCAAGTAATTTGATTGGGTGAAAGACAGAAATGGGTGTGGCTTAAATGAATATTCAGCAAGAGAAGGGTTAAATGACAAATGGAGAACAATTGAAGAGTCTACAAGAATACAACGGGTTAAAACAAACTTTACACTTGGAACCATGGACGATAGAACAAGACTGTTTCAAATCATGGCTCTAATGCCATTCAGACCTGCTGCATAAGGCTGCACATGGTACGTAGTCCATCAAACGCATCACAAAAACACGCCTATATAATTTCGGTCCCCTTGAACCCCACTTTTATATAGTAAAACTTGGGTTTGCAGGGGTAACCCTTATTTTTCTTATTTCTGCTCTAAAATATAGATTGTGTGTATTCGTTAGAACCGCCTCGATGAGGCGGTTCTAACGAGTACCCACAATCTATATTTTGAGAATAAATAAGAAAAATATCACAATTTTCCATGTTAAAATTTTCATTTTTTCTGCGATATAGGTGACAATGTATTTGTAAAGGCGTGTTTTCATAATGTAACGCATTTATTTAAGATGTTACTGGGGCTCAGTCTTCATCTTATGTTTCCCGTGAAAGATACTGTAGATCTATTATACTCGGTAAAAAAAGTTTTGTCCCTATGTATACAATCGGCTGTAAAATATCACAGGGTCGGTCGATTCTCATATGGCATATACCAAACTCTTCAGCAGCCACTGCTCGTCAATACTGATTAGGTTTAGGTAAGAAGGACGCGATCGTAAATGCTCCAGAGGCTGCGGAGTGCGACTGGGATCAACTTTCAAAACGTGCAAATCGTAACAAAGGACTAGCCACGTATCGGCATACGACAAACATGAAATATCGACTCATCGAGACCACCGCATCCTTTGATTGAAACATTGTCATATCGAATCAACGTTGATACGACATTATTCCATTTTATGCATATACTGATACGTGGCACTGGTCTTAAACAAAGCAAGAAGATCAGCAACTTTATTTCACTATTCTGACATTTGAAATTCATTTGACATGTGAAACACTATTCAATAAGTTTGAACTTTGTCTTTCTTTAGTAGTGGGTATAACCTCCGCGATTGTCTCTGCACTCAATCAGTCGTTTTCTGGTAGAGAAGACCATCTTCCGGATGGTGGCTTGAGGGATTGGATGCCATTCCTCTCCAAGGAAGCGCCGAAGATCTGCCATAGTGCTGTGCTCTGTTATCCTCGTTTGGACGGCTCTGCCGAGGACATCCCAGACATGTTCAATGCAGCTTAAGTCAGGCGACATTGCTGGCCAGTCTAACCGTCTGACGTTGTTGGCTTGCAGATAGGCGTCTACAATTCTTGCCCGATGTGGTCTGGCATTATCATCTTGAAAGATGGCGTTGTTTCCCATTTGCTGAAGGAAAGGCACAACATGGGGACGTAGGATCTCGTCGATGTAGCGTTGACCGGTAAGAATTCCTGGAACCACAACGAGGTTGGTACGCCTATCTGCCGTCACACCAGCCCAGACCATGACACTTCCTCCATTGTAAGCATGGCGTGGCTGCACGTTGGCTTCCGCGTGACGCTCCCCATTCCGACGCCAGACACGTAGACGTCCGTCAATATGATGTAGGCAAAACCGACTCTCATCTGAGAACACGACAGTTCGCCACTGCTGTCTATTCCATCGCACATGATTCCGAGCAAACTGAAGACGAGCTGCTCTGTGCCTCGGTAAAAGAATGGGCTTCTTCGCAGGAACACGTGATTTCAGCCCAGCAGCATGGATTCTGTTCCGAATGGTTTGAACAGAGACGGCTATGCCCCCAGCACCTCGTAGTCGTCGAATCCGCATAGTCGTCATTTTGGCATTGGTAAAGCGGCTTCTTAGAGTGCTGTTGGTGATCAGTCGATCCTCGGCATGGGTTGTTGCCCTGGGTCTTCCTGAGCGCGGGAGGTCCTTGACATCCCCAGAAGCTGCATAGCGTTGCCTTATCCTGTCGATAGTCTTGCGATTTGTGTTAAACGCTATGGCAACACGTCGACTAGATTGCCCTGCCTGGAGCTGCCCAAGTGCCCTAGCCCGGTCTAAGTTTGACAGTTTTCGGTAACGAGGTGGCATCGTGATCAAAGTCTATGGTGTTTCTACGGTAACAAGTTTATCAAATCTGTTTTAAAGCGATGCTCACAAAAGTGCACGATTAAAAAAAACATTGATGAACTCAACATTTTGAAAAATCACAAAAAGCATGCAAGTGAAATTTTAATGAGTTTGTCGGTAAAACTGACCTTTTTGAGAAATGAATGAATAAATAAACGAACAAACGAACGGACGAACGAATAGACGAACGAAAGAACAAACAAACAAACGAACGAACGAACGAACGAACGAATGAACGAACGAGCGAGCGAGCGAACGAACGAACGAATACCGCATGAATGAATGCGGTAAACAATATCAAGCCGCCTCTCAAAACGATTGTCATTTTTGCCGGCGTTTTTAACCCCCTCCGGCATTTTGCAGCATCTGTACCAGCCGTTAAGGTCTAAAAGGGGCTAATGGTTTCGTGCCCTTTTCAAGTACAGACTGTGCATCAAAATGATACAAATTACACAAAAATCTGATCATTAGCTATTGAGTTATACCCAATTACAGCCATTTTTTTCACCTTTTTGACAACGTCTTCTGGGGGTCTGCAGCCTCTGTATCAGGAGTTAAGGTCCAAAAGACAAAACACCTTTCTGATCCCTTTTTGGCATAGTCTTGCAATATCAACAATGAAAATTTCACAAAAATCTGCCCAGCAATTACTGAGTTAGACCCCGTTGTTTACAATAGTCATTAACGCTTAAATTACGATTTGCACGTTTTGAAAGCTGACCCTTACAACATTTGGCAGCCTCTGTAGCATTTTCTGACAGGTTCATAAGACTCAAACCTAATCAGTATTGACGGGCTGTGGCTGCTGAAGAGGCTGGTATATACTATATGAAAATCGATCGTTCCTGTGATATTTTACAGCCCATTCTCTGCCTAGGGACAAAACTTTTTTTACCGAGTATATAACAATCTTACAAGGGTGTGAAGGGTGGATGGAAATGAAGGGTGTCACTGTCACCCCTCACGCCCATGTAGGATTCCTTTTCTTGCATACCTACCATTTCTGAGTGCGGATTTTAAATAACTTCGGTTGCCGACGTCCGCCATACATTGATGTTTAGTGACGTCACGTAACGTGCTGTGACGTCACCCTTAACGACGGCACATAAGAGGTCGTATTCAACCAATGCATTTATCAAACTCGAGAATATTCGATTTGGGGTAAGAACACCAGGGTTAGAACAGATTGATTGATTGATTTGAGGTTTAACGTCCCCGTCAACACTGTAAAGGTCATTTTGGAAACGTTGTTTCCGATTTTGTGGGACTTTCACCCGACATTGAGACGAAATGACATCCTAAGCAATATCGCCCAATGAAACCAATAGGGTTTATAAGCATGGACGTGCCGAATCGCACCGCTTTGCCTGGGCAGGCATAGATCCTCCAAGCGGTTTACCAGTACTCGTGTGCGGGTCGGTTTCAGGTCTGCATGGAAGCTCTGCGTGAAAGGATCATGCAGCCCATCTATTTCCTCAAGCCCCGTTGGGCGGGGGCTAGAAGAGCTAAAATTAGATTATGGATTTCCTTATTTGGTGTGCAAGAAATTCTCTTACATTACTAGGAACCAATAATTAACATGTCAACGGATACCTTACAACTGCTCTCCGGAATAAAATTCTATTATCCCTCCATATATCTTCCGAAGAATGTAATTAGTCCGATAACTGGGATAGTGGCCGAGTAAATTCCAGATCAGAGTTTAAGACATTGTTATACTGATGGGTGTCAGTCGCTAGCGCCTCACTGCGCTGGCAGGTTGTCACAGAGAATACAGTTATCCCCTTATTATCATTACGATAAAACACCCGTGCGAAATACTGTCAATTTTTTCACATCTCCAAATTGGCTACTTTTCTGATGAAAATCCGCGATATGTTTCTTATCTTTACCGCAAATATAGGTTGTTGATGCTCGTTAGAACCGCCTCATTGACACAACCTATGTCTTGGAGCAGAAATAAGCAAAATCATGTATACCCCCGTAAACCTCAGTTATCTCTATATAAAGTGGGGTTTAGAGGAGTGTTCATTACACGGACTTGCTGACATGATGTACCGCATGTACGTCTAGTCGGTGATTAGTGAATTCAGGTATGATTCGCATCAGTTACTTCGCGAACCATTATTTGAGCCCCGCCAAGCGAATTTGTGTCTTCGAGCATTCCGTCATGATAAATTTTAACTGCGCATGGCCAGCCATTCAGAGAAGCCAGGGATATGGCTTTCAGTCTGAAGGTTGCTCTTGATTCACTGCTGGTATGAGCGAGCAGCGAAGGTTCTGGCGAGACTGCGCGGATGCGCAGGCTCGCCTGAACCTTCGCTGCTCGCATAGGCGATAAGTACCAAAATCGCTTGACGGGGCCCATTTATTATATTATTGTTTACTGAGTAGCGCACCGTTTCATTATACTTACACATTTAACCATAGAATTCATATTGCCAGCTAAGGGTAGCGTGACCTATGTAAAACAGAAGTGGGGGCAATGATTATTAACTCACGACATTTTATAGGTGCTCGATTCATTTGAAATTTATTTAGTGAGAATAAAAAAAACGTGTATTGCGAGCATTGAAAAGATTACATGTACATGTATTTAAAACTAGCTAAACTAACTCATGTAAGATTTTGTTTATTCTATGATCACAAAATTGAGTTGTATTGTGTCAGGCCACTCAAATATGCTACCTTATAAATGCTGCTGTAAATCCTGCAAGTTCCAGAAATTGTCATATTTTCCAAAACATTCGTTCACAAGATTATTAACTGGTCTCCTGAAACATCAATATTTCACAAAAACATGCAGAACACACTGCCTGTGTGATTTCCAACACGAAACAGCTGGGCTTACATAGATCAGCATCCGCCATGAAGATAGAGTCCTGGAGAGGCTCATTCATTACAAAAAAAACTTCTTATTTAGAGATAAGATGAAAATAATGTGAGAAGTACACACCGTCAATAAAGGAAGCAATCTTTTTAAACCCTACGCTCCCGGAAGTAATTCTCTGGGGGGGGGGGGGGGTGGGGGGGGGGGGGGGGGGGCTGACACCGAATGTAATGGGTAACATGCAATGAGCTAGAAAATTATCCACAAGCATGCGGTCGTTTGTATTTGTTAAGATATACTATACTGAGCTGGTAGCCTGGCTCCATGGCTATGAGTTGAAGGATTCTAACTAATAAAACATACGCCCCCTTGACTATTTTTCTGCACATATTAACTCCTTAATAGTCCAGTCAATCTGTATTTATACCTACAACTAATTGCAAAAGAATTGTATTACCTGATAGAAACTCTCAACTGATAACTGATCAGCGAAATCAGAGGGAAACTAAGGAGATATAGTTTAAAAATAAGGTAAAACTTTCTTATATACTCACCAAATATCAGTTAGACGTGGGGGGGGGGGGGCAGTCTACTGCCAACGAGATTGATGGCTCCGATAGTCATATCGTCCCAGTCAAGTTTCTTATAGGGTATTATCCAGGCCGCGGACCGCGGACACAAAACACTTTTTTTCATGGCATTCGGTATTGGAGCGGATTTTGTCTTTCTCTTCATTTTGCGGCTTGAGATCGTCGAGTTCTGTGGTCGTGGCGTGTCCTGGGTAACTTTTTTCTACACGTATTTTGCTGCTGACCTCCCATATGTGGGTCATTTTATGGTAATTGGCTTTCCTTTTTGCGTGTGCGTTTTGTTTGAATGTTTTGTATGTTGTGTCTAATTGTCATGGTCCTTTCTACAGGTAGCTTCCACTGAAGCTGGAGTTTTCTTAGTATCTTTTACTCGCTGTACTTATATCATATAACCTCGTTCTAACGAAATGTCATAGAAATGATAAGACCACACTTATAATAACACATGATAGCTAGCGTGTAACGTGCCGACAACATCAGGGACACCTTATGTTTTCTGAATTTCTTCGGCAATAAATACGATTTAAGGGGAATGAGAACACCTGCAGGTAAGGCAACTCCTTCAAAAGTATGTTTGTCTCCCATTTCAATAGGGCTCAACTTTTAAAGGAAAGAATTTGCTCTTGGGGAGCAAATTCTTTCCTTTAAGAGTTGACCCCCTTTTTCAGTGGGACTAAAAAAGAGAACCGGAAGTCCCGAAAGTTGTCTCCCTTTGAAAAATGACGTAAACATTTGTCAGTTGTTTCCATTCCCCTTAAAATCGTTATTCCATAAACAGAATCTTTCATTAAAGGTCATTTCATATATTTTTGAAGCTCGCCAAAGACTCGTTCCATAAATTTCATATAAAGTGGCTACTCTTGTGAGGTCCTCAGTTTATTACACCTGTGTAATATGATTTTATGTAATGGCATCATTAATCTCTCAAGACGCGACATCACATGATAAAAGGCTTTCATTCTGGCTATTGGAATGTCTTTTTCATGCGTGTAACTTTTCTTATTAAACCACAAACAAAAGTTTTGGGAGCTTATCAGACTCGCCTCGTACAGAAAGCTTGCACTCTCAAAACATTGATATTGATATGTTGTTTGTCGACTTGCATCAAACATCTATATTTTGCCGACTAAAAAGGGTTATAATTCGTCACCGACAGAAGGATTTACGTCCGCAGTCCGTGGAAAGTATTCCGAGACACTGCGAAACGGATACCTATCAACATCTGTGGGCATCTATTTAATATATGCCTGTAAAATGCGATTTTATTCAACTCACCACGAATGTTTATTTGTTTTTTTTCAGTCGGCGTTTTTGGTATCCGTCTGCGTTCCAGGTAGTCGAATACCCCTTGTGATAAGAGGTCGTATTCAACCAATGTATTTATCAAATGTGAGAATATTCGATTTTGGGTAAGAACACCAGGGTTAGAACAGATTGATTGATTGATTTGAAGTTTAACGTCCCCGTCAATACTTTAAAGGTCATTTTGGAATTTTGTGGGACTTTTACCCGACATTGAGCCAAAATGACATCTCAAGCCATGTCGCCCAATGAAACCAATAGGACGGGCCGACTCGCAACGCTTTGCCCGGACAGGCTTAGATCCTCCAAGCGGTTTACCAGTACTCGTGTGCGGGTCGGTTTCAGCTCTGCGAGAAAGCATCATGCAGCCCATCTATTTCTTCAAGCCCCGATGGGCGGGGGGCTAGAAGAGCTAAAACTAGATCTATGGATTTGCTTATTTGGTGTGCAAGAAATTCTCTTACATTACTAGAAGACAATAATTAACATGTCAACGGATACCTTACAACTGCTCTCCGGAATAAAATTCTATTATCCCTCCATATATCTTCCGGAGAATGTAATTAGTCCGATAACTGGGATGGTGGCCGAGTAAATTCGAGTTGAGAGTTTTAGACATTGTTATACGGATTGGTGTCAGTCGCTGCACTGCGTTAGCAGGTTGTCACAGAGAATACAGTTATCCCCTTATTATCATTACGATAATACACCCGTGCGAAATACTGTGCATTTTTTCACAGCTCCAAATTAGCTACTTTTCTGATGAAAATCCGCGATATATTTCGTATCTTTACCGCAAATATAGGTTGTTGATGCTCGTGAGAACCGCCTCATTGAGGCGGTTCTAATGAGTACCCACAACCTATGTCTTGGAGCCGAAATAAGCAAAATAATGTATACCCCTGTAAACCTCAGTTATCTCTATATAAAGTGGGGTTTAGAGGGGTCTTAACATGATGTACCTCATGTACGTCTAGTCGGTGATTTCAGGTATGATTCGCATCAGTTAGCTTACTTCGCGAACCATTATTTATTAACTCGCAGAAGCAGTATAAAGTTTGTTTACTGAGCAGCGCACTCGCCCCCGCCCATAGGGGCTTGAAGAAGTATATGGGCTGCATGATGCTTCCACGCAGAGCTGAATCCGGCCCGCACACTAGTACTGGTAAACGGCTTAGAGGATCTAAGCCTGTCCAGGAATCGCGGTGCGAGGCGGACCGTCCATGCTAATAAACCCTATTGGTTTCATTGGGCGACAGGGCTTGAGATGTAATTTCATCTCAATGTCGGGTAAAAGTCCCACAAAATTGGAAGCAACGTCTCCAAAATGACCTTTACAGTGTTGACACCATCAGGGACACCTTATGTTTTCTGAATTTTTTCGGCAATACATCCAATTTAAGGGGAATGAGAACACCTGCAGGAGAGGCAACTCCTTCAAAAGTATGTTTGTCTCCCATATCAATAGGGCTCAAATCTTAAAGGAAAGAATTTGCTCCTGGGGAGCAAATTCTTTCCTTTAAGAGTTGACCCCCTTTTCAGTGGGACTGAGCCTATAAAAAAGAGAACCGGAAGTCCCGAAAGTTGTCTCCCTTTGAAAAATGACGTAAAAATTTGCCAGGTGTTTCCATTGTTTCCGTTCCCCTTGAAATCGTTATTCTATAAACAGAATCTTTCATTCACGGTCATTTCATATATTTTTGAAGCTCGCCAAAGACTCGATCCATATATTTCATATAAAGTGGCCACTTTTGTGAGGTCCTCAGCATATTACACCAGTGTAATATGATTTTATGCAATGGCATCATTAATGTCTCAAGACGCGACATCACGTGATAAAAGGCTTTCTTTCAGGCTATTGGAATGTCTTTTTAATGCGTGTTATTTTTCTTATTCAACCACAAACTAGTTTTAGGATCTCATCAGACTCGCCTCGTACAGAAAGCTTGCACCCTCAAAAAAAATATATATATAATGTGAAAGAAAACAATGGATACCCATGCAAACACATATTTTCTCTTCATGTTATGAAGATTTGTGAGATCACTATGGGATCCTATTTTCAGAGTTGTTATCTGTTGATGTGGCAGCAGTCACGCTAGCGGCTGAGACGGATTTATCGTAAAATGACTATATTTCCTCATAATAATCTGAAGGCCGTAACACAGCAACCGGAAAACTATAAAACGATCTGTCTGACCGGCGAAAACTCAGGTCAGCCTGCGCTGAGTCTTTGCTGTTTGATTGAGCATTGTTTAGTTTACCGACAGTTTCAAAGAGCGCTATGCCATCACGATATCATATACCTATATAATTTTGCTCCCCTTGAACCCCACTTTTATATAGTAAAACTGGGGTTTACAGGGGTAAATCTTATCTCCTTATTTCTGCTCTAAAATATAGACTGTGGGTACTCGTTAGAACCGCCTCGATGAGGCGGTTCTAACGAGTACCCACAATCTATATTTTGAGCAGAAATAAGAAAAATCTCACAATTTTTCATCTTAAAATTTTCGTTTTCTTACGGCGGTAAAGTTTACTATGTACTTGTATAGGCGTGGATTCGTAATGGAATACACCGGCTAGGGTCTGCAAGCTGGTTATAGTCTTTCCATGCTTCATTACGTTGAAACATCTGTGCCCCAAAAGGCGTCAATTTTATATCTTTCTTAACCCTGTACCCAATGGAATCTTCCTCCTTATATATTCCATTCCAGCATTAGGAGCTGTCAGTTTGTGTTTTCTTCAAAATTTATTTGAGACATGGCTAAACTTTTCGCAAACAGTGTAGGCCCTGATCAGACGCCGCGTTCTGCGGCGTCTGATCTGGGCCTGCACTGTTTGCCAGGGTACCCGTTTTGGGGTTTCTGGTACCAAATGGGTTAATTGATTGTTGGTGCTCGAGAGAGCCGCCACAATGAGGCGATCATAATGAGCACACACAATATCAATATATGTTTTCGAGCAACAAATACAAAAATAACTAGGAAAATAATGTAAAGTCGGTAAACACCATTAATCTTTATATAAAGTTGGATTTTGGCGGGGCGTTCATTACTCGCATTTGTTAACTTTAATTCTGGTAGAAAAGGTCTTGCTATTGGTTTTGCGGTGTCTCGACCCATCATGTCTCGTGACCGTGCCCTCCAACTGTCATACTTTGCCCGCATTTACCATGGCAATATACTGACTGTATATTGATAGAAATTTCTGAGAATCTCTATTTGTTTGAACTGAACCGTGTTTCGTGAGAATGTAGATTGCACAAAGTGTATGCTCGGAACAGCATGCATTGTCACGTGGTCTATCGTGGTCGTCACTATGCGCTCTGTTAAAGGCCAGTGAAAAGAGGGAAGTCTTTGAAAAGTCTTTGGCGAGACTGTTAAATAACTTGGTGCATTGTATCTGTAAAGATTCTTAGCAAAGCGGCCCAGTTAACGTTGGCTTATGTCACATGTTTCCAATAAATGTGAACTTCAAATCTAGACAATTTACGGAGCTCAGTCGATCTACTACGATGAGCCTGATAAAGTATTTTGAAATCCAGGGACAATAATTCCGCTACAAGCGAACACTGAAATTAAAAGAAGTACAGATATTGAGACATCACAGAATTCAAATAAGCCTGTCCAGATACCGGGTTTCGGAATCGAAGATCACAGTTCACCCATGACATCACGAAAACACGCCTATATAATTTTGACCCCCACCCCTTAAACCCCTACAGTAAACTGGGGTTTACGGGGGTAAACCCTATTTTCTTATTTCTGCTCTAAAATTTAGATTGTCGGTACTCATTAGAACCGCCCCAATGCGGCGGTTCTAACGAGTACCTTCAATCTATATTTTCAGCAGAAATAAGAAAAATATCATTATTTTACATCTTAAATTTTTCGTTTTGGCGGCGGTAAAGTTTACAATGTATTTGTATGGGCGCGTTTTCGTAATGAAGCCTGAACACAACAGATACTGATATAATCAAAGCACTGACAGTACTGGTGAGTCGACTGACTCTGGAAGTATCCAGGGGTGGGGGTCTGGGGTGGGGGTGATCATGAACGGTATTACGAAAACATGTCTATACTAATACATTGTAAACTTTACCGCCGAAAAAAGGAAAATTTTAAGATAAAAAAAAATTGTGATATTTGTTCTTATTTCTGCTCAAAATAAGGATTATGTGTACTTAAAATTTTACTTTTTATGGCAGTAAAGTTTACAATGTATTTGTATAGGCGTGTTTTCGTAATGAAATTTGTGAAAGTGACATGTCTGTAGTTCTTCTAGATTGGCCCCGTCAAGCGATTTTGGTACTTATCGCCTATGCTAGCAGCGAAGGTTCAGGCGAGCCTGCGCATCCGCGCAGTCTCGCCAGAACCTTCGCTGCTCGCTCATACAAGCAGTGAATCAAGAGGAACCTTCAGACAGAAAGCCACATCCCTGGCCCCTCTGAATGGCTGGGCATGCGCAGTTAAAATTTGTCATGACGGAATGCTCGAAGACACAAATTCGCTTGGCGGGGCTCAGAAAATATGGTAAAATGGTACAGATATGGTTTTTATCGTTTATTGCAATTGCAAGCAATCTGATTACATTGCAAAAATATTTGTAGTTTAATCGATTACATTAATATGATTGAGTAATTATTGTAATTTAACAATTAGGTTTTTGGAGCAATGTAATTGCAATTTAATCAATTACTTTCGAATGTAATTGTTCCCAAACCTGGTCTGCTATTTTAAATAAGAAAATAAATCAGCTAAGGATGTTTTCTGTTAGCATTTTGCGTCATTGGTTAAGTTTGGTTCCAATATTCTTTGGTTGATCTGGTAACGGGATGGCTGATTGCTTATCAATGACAGTAACCTGGGATAAGTTTATTTCTTGCTAATTTCATCTTTACTTCATACTTTGACAGCATGCTTCAGAATAGACAGAAGTGCAGGCAATGGTCAGGAATCGATACAGTTAACCAACAGCTCCCATCAGAGACACCAAAGGGAAAGAAACACAAACATGAAACAACCAGACCCTAATGGAAACATCAATAGCGGAAAGCCAAAAGGACAGTTACTTTCCCACAAAATTGCTAATTGGCTATCCAAAAACATACAACCGATACAGACACTCAAACACAAACTATAACAAAAATAAACCGCGACAGAAGAACCGCCTTGGAACGGCCAGTAAAACGACTTCCACCGGAGGGCTTCAATCGATTTTACGCAGCCGCAATCCTCGCCCTTACTTCCGTCGCGATTTAGACAAATAATTTGTTCAGTCCACATAAAGGCCTCCTAACTCATCAGTGCAACATCTCCGAGAACACAAAAATCAAACAACCACAGATATGAAACAACGGCGAGGACTCGATAGCAAGAAACCACTGAAATGCTGGAGCAAAAGCAAACCATCAGTTCGCTTCCGATGTGCCCAAGCTGTGTGTAGTGCGGACTGCTGTACAGATCACGGGCTTGTTGTGATCAAACTCAGCCTGCGCATCCAGCCTGCACGGCTACCACAGGGCAAGAAAGTGCCAAAGAGACTGGATGTCACAAATCTGAAACAAGATAGCAAGTGGCAAGCCTTTATCTATGACATCTGCAACAGACTAGATGCAATGGAATTCAGTTCAGATGATCCAGAAGAGAACTAGACAGTATTCAAAGACACCGTTCACTCTTCAGTAATGGATTCCCCAGGACCAGAATCTCGTAAACATCAAGACTAGTTTGACGAGAATGACGAAGAAATGCAGGAACTCCTTGAACAGAAGACCCAAAAACACATGGCATAACTCAGTGATACCAGCTCAGTATCTAACAAGGCCGCCTGTTCAGATACTTTTCGTATATGCGAGACAGTCCAAACAAGGCTCTGAGATATGCAAGACTCCCGCTGGTGAAATCCAGTCCTTTGCAGACAGAAAGGATATGGATAAGTTCTTTTATTCTAAAGACAGTTTCTGGTCCCCAGAGCTCAGGAACCATCCTTCTTCTCTGTGCAGATGGAACTAGTCTTCTGACTGAAAAAGGCTATCAATGATGATGCCACGAGTTGAATGTAATCTGCTGCTTGACGAGTTCCCAGCGGTGTCTGAAACAATGAATGCAATAAAAATTCTGGAATCTGTCAAGACACCAGGATCAGATACAATACCTGTTTTGATCTACAAAGCAGGAGGTACTCCAGTTGCAAAGAAGATGGCAGGTTTATTTCACATAATGCGGAGAAAAGAAGCCTTCCCTCAAGAATTTAAGGTTGCATAAATTATCCACCTATTCAATCGGATAGGGAACCCTCAAGACTGTGACAATCATCGTGGCATCTCTTTATTGTCAGTTGCAGGAAAGGTCCTTGCAAGAGTCCTGCTTAACCGACTAAGTGAATAACTTGTACAGTCAGGGCTTCTACCAGAAAGCCAGTGTGGGTTTAGAAAGGACAGAGTAATAATTAGCAAGGCAGCTTCAAAAGAAACATGGACATATACATGGCCTTTGTCGACCTTACCAAGGCATATAACGCAGTGAGTCCTGAGGGTCTTTGGAAACTCATAGTAACGGTTGGATGTCCAACCAACTTCATAGCAATGGTGAGGCAGTTTACGATGCTGCGTTTGCACGGGTTCAAACGGTTGGCGAGTTTTCAGACCCATTCCCTGTGACAACCGGAGTCAAGCAAGGCTGTGTGCTAGGCCCAGCACTGTTCAGCATGACGTTCTCTGTCATGCTTAAAGATGCTTTCCATGATGGTGACAATGGTATACCTATTACGTGTCGCTTTGATAGGAAGCTTTTCAATCTCAGAAGGTTGCAAGCCAAATCCAATGTGCAGACAGAGGTGCTAGAGAAATTCCTCTTTGCTGATTATATGGAAAATAGTGCTCCAACAGAAAAGAAGATGCAAAAAATGTATATATCAAGTAGCTGCCTCCAGCGATAGCTATTACCTCACAATCAGCATAAGAAGACGGGGGTTTTGTTTTTGTTTTGTTTGATTTGAGGTTTAACGTCCCCGTCAACACTGTAAAGGTCATTTTGGAGACGTTGCTTCCAATTTTGTGGGACTTTTACCCGACATTGAGATGAAATGACATCTCAAGCCCTGTCGCCAAAAAAATACGGAGGTGGTCTATCAGCCAGCACCTGGCAAGCCTTACAAAGAGACCACCATCACAGTGAAAGGTCAGAGTTTGCAAGTGGTAGACAAGTTTACCTACCTTGGGAGTACACTGTCAAGAGTCGTGCACATTGATGATGAAGTCATTGCCAGGATCGCCGAAGCTAGTGCAGCATTTGGTCGATTACGTGGTAGTGTCTGTGACCGATGTTTAGGCTCTCCGCTGTTGATGTTTCCATAAGGGTCTAGTTGTTTCATGTTTGTGCTTCTCTCCCTTTAGTGTCTCCGCTAGGAGCTGTGGGTTAATTGTATCGATTCCCGACCATTGCAATCACTTCTATTTTGACAAATAAATGGAAGTCTAAAGAGCTGTGGTGCTTCAAACACTATGTAGTGCTGCCAATTGCATGTCAAACATGGACTGTTTACCAACGTGACACCTAAAGACGGAATCAATTCCATACAAGCTGTCTTAGACAACTCTTAAAGATTAAGTGGTAAGACGGGATTCCAGACACGAAAGTCCTGAACAGGGCAGGGATGCAAAGTGAATATATACTCTTCTTAAACTAGCATAGTTAAGATGGACAGGCCATGCTACCAGAATGGCCAAAGAAAATGATCTATGTGGAACCAAAAATGGGCAGACGCTCCCATGGCCCTCTGACAAAGCGCTACAAGGACACCCTCAAAGCCTCCCGCAATGGTTTGAACATTCCAACAGAGTCGTGGGTAATAAATTGCACAGGACAGAGCCAAGTGGCGAGGCCTCATCAGAAGGGGTGCTAATTAATACGAGGCAAAAAAGATTCATTGAAGGCGAGCAGAAACGCGCACAGCGCATAGCCAGAGGTAAGGCATCACTATCACCAACAGAGCTGTCTTTCTATAGCCTTTGTTGCTCTATTTGCAACAGACAGTTCAGAGCTTGAATTGGTCTCATCAGCCATCTTAGAACACACAAACAGTAACGTTTCTCAAATATGATTAATATTGGTCATTGTCAGTAATGCCAGACGAACTATTATTATTATTTAGATAGTTTGACAATAATTTCGTAGAAATATGTAGAAATACTTCTTAAGCAATCTTCTATATGCCATACTATTTTGGCCTTCTGCTCGTTTTAATAGTTTGCCATGGAACCAATATACAAAAAAAAAAAAAAAACTCTTACAGAATTATCGCAGAAACCATAAGCTCAATAAGGGTGAGACTCTATTGAAATATTGAGCATATTACACTTTACAGGTATTGTGTTTTAATGACACTAGGATGTACAGGGGTTAACCTAACGTGTACCATCAATCTATATATTTAGCTGATATAAGGAAAGTGTCCTATTTTTTCATCGGCAAATTTTCATTTTTTCGGTGGTAGAATTTACAATATATTTGAATAGGCAAAAGTTTGTAACAATAGTGTGGTTGTTATGATTTTCATAGGCGTTCAATGGGGAAAATTGTAAAATGACATATACCGACAAACCTTTCAAGATATTTTGACAAAACATTCATTTGAATGTTCCCTGAGCAATGATCTATCTTGCGTATGATTTTAGATCTACTGCTCATTTTTATTGGTTGCCACAGAAAAAAGAAAGAAAAGGAAAAAAAATAAACCTCATTTCCTCAGAAATCATATGCTGTAAGAGGCTGAGACTTTACAGAAATAATAACCAAATCAGCTGTTACAGGTTTTATGTGTTGTTTTTAGCTCGTCAGAGCCGAAGGCTCCATTGGGAGCTTATAGCCTGTGCAGTTGTCCGTTGTCGTCTGGTGTCAACCTTTTTAAAGGACATCTCATCTGAAGCCAGTGGGTTTATTGGGTCAATGTTTCATCTGTAGCATCCTTGGGCTGGAGCTCCCATGGTTTATTAAAATACATGGCTGCCAATGGGCAGTGTCAATCAAAGCTCTGGTGAGCGTAGTGGCCCAAAGGACTCTTGTTTAGTGTTTAATCTCATGTCCTGAATCACACGTGTAATAACAGTCGGTTACGTCATGACACCGCCCGTGACAACCCTGCAGACGTTTTATTCTCTATGATAGCTCCATATATGCCACTGAGAACTCCAGTTTTTCTATCTAAATTAACCCTTAGGACGCCGAGAAAAACTACATCTGAAAATGTCGTCTGCTGTTTTTTTTTTTTTTTTTTTTTTTTCAAACTTTTTGAAAATATTTTGCATACAGGCAAACAGTGTTGGCCCAGATCAGACTGCTCCTAGAGGAGCAGTCTGATCTGGGCCAACACTGTCCTAGAGGAGCAGTCTGATCTGGGCCAACACTGTCCTAGAGGAGCAGTCTGATCTGGGCCAATACTGTCCTAGAGGAGCAGTCTGATCTGGGCCCAAACTGTTTGCAAACAAAAAATACACAATTGTCGTGATTGGACTAAGCGCTTTTGTACTGTCTTGCTGACATTATGAAAATCAAGAAACAAAACATTATTGAATTCAGTTTTACAGATAAATTTCACTTTCCAAACATATATTCCTGTTTGATATCACGTCTTGCCAATCGTAACTAAACGGTTGCTATGGTAAATAAACGGATGGGAATGACAGAATATCTTTACAGTTCTAAATGTTAACAACATCATTGGAGCAAATATATTTAAGGTGAATGGATAAACTTACACATGTTTATCAGCCTTGCCTTTATGGTGGACAACTTTTGTAAATTCATACACGTTAACACTTCAGTGAAATGAAGATTCCTGTAAACCTAACTTTCTATGTAGAAAAGTTGGGTTTTCAGAGGTGTACATTTTCCTATTCTTTCTCAAAACATAGAATGTGGGTTCTTGTCAGAACCGCCGCGGGTGCCCATAATCTATGTTTAAAGTGGTGGAGACATGAAAAATATTACATTTTTTATGAGAAAGTGTCATTTTTACAACTATGAAAAAAGGCTCTATACCACATGTGTTTGTTAATCTAATGATGCTTGCTTTCTTGGAAATGTTTTCTCGCAAAGGCGACAAAATGTATGCCACTGAGATAATTTGAGATAACATATTCCTGGTTTCATTCCATTACGAAAACACGCCTATACAAATACATTGTAACCTTTATCGCCGAAAAAATGAAAAATTTAAGATGAAAAATTGTGATACTTTCTTATTTCTGCTCAAAATATTGAAATAAGAAAAATCGGGTTTACCCCTGTAAACCCCAGTTTTACTTTATAAAAATGGTGTTCAAGGGGTCAAAATTATATAGGCGTGTTTTCGTGATGTTTCATATTTTCAAATGTATCGTATCTGATGAAATTTAGGGGTATGTTTTTATTTCTGGTACAAACATAGATTTTGGGGCCTCAATGTCACCACAGTCTATGTGTTGATTGATTGGCTGATTGATTGATTAACTGATTGATTACTTGATTGATTTGGGTTTAACGACACGTCAACCATATTGGGTAATTTTGTATCGTCTCTCAGAGAAAGGAGAGAAAAGAGATAGAAGAGATAGTAGAGAAGATGAAAGTGAGGGACAGAGGAGAAAGAGATAAATTAAAATAACAGCATTCCCCTATACAGTATTGACGGAAACCTTAAATCAACCAACCACCCCTCTACCTTTATCTGCTGCAAGGACATAATGGCTTGTCCAGCTATCGGACGCCCCAGTGTCTATGTTTTTAATAATAACAAAGAAAACACTCTAAACCCCTGTAAACCCTCGTGTTCGCTATATAAGTGTGTGTGTGTGGGGGGGGGGGGGTCATTGGATATTTATTATACGGACTTGTTCAGATGATGCCCAGTTTTCTCCTTACGAGGCTGTTTTTACAGAGTTGCCTCCTCTGATTGTTTATGCATTCACCTTAAGAGGAATGGATACACCTTCAGGGGAGGCAACTCCTGCAGAAATATTTTGTCTCCCATGTCAATAGGGGTCAACTCTTAAAGGAAAGAATTTGCTCCTGAGGAGCAAATTCTTTCCTTTAAGAGAAGATCGCTTTTTCCGTAGGACATGACTTAAAGACAAGCGAACAGGATGTCCCGAGCGTTTTCTCCCTTTGAAAAATGGTGAAAAAATCTGCAAGGTATTCCCATTCCCCTTAACTAACGGAAACGCTGACGATAATCTATAAACTATGATTGATAGGTGTTTAACAGCTCGATGTCTCGAATTTCAGCAGGACTACTTCTAAAGAACACTTTGACACTAGGCTGGCCACTGGCTAAACAATTGATTTAAATTCGTTAAACGGATACATTACGACAACACACCCATGCGACATATTGCTATTTGTCACATCTCAAAAAAGGTTACTTTTCTTTACCCATTAAGCATTCTACATAAATCTACAGCGGGCCGTTAGCGGCCCGTCAGGGTAGCTGACGGGCCGCTAACGGCCCGCTGTAGATTTATGTAGAATGCTAGCAGGGTACTTACCTGATATTTTTCTTACTTTTCTGGAAAGACAGGTTATGGGTACTCGTTGGAACCGATTCACTGAGGCGGTTCTAACGAGTACAAACAATCTATATCTTGGAGCAGAAATAAGAAACATAATGTATACAACCATAGTAAACCCCAGTTTTATCTATTTAAAGTGGGGTTTAGAGGGTTGTTCATTTCACGGACTTGTTAACGTGTTGTAGCATCCGTCTGTGAACAAATTCCTGTAAATTCCAAGTGGAATTAATCTCCAAATTTTAACTTGTTGAATTTGTGATCATTGTATTTATTTCTTTATTCACTATTCTTTCTTTCTTATTTATTTATTCATTTACTTTATTTATTTTCTTTCATTTCTTTCTTTCTTACATTCCTTTTTCGATTTTATTTTTGCTTTGTGTTGTTGTTTGTTAATTTGAGAAAAAAGCAAGACGGAACGAATCGTTTGTTGACGCTGCCAACAGTATGAAAATTTAAAATGATGGAATATGGTATTTTAATCACAAACACAGCTTGTGGAAGTTGTTCGGTTATCAGTGTGTGCAAGACCCAATTTACTGGGATACAAGCATAAATCCGTTAAAATATCGAAGAAAATCTACAGCTTTATTGCATGCTATAGTTCAATACGTTTTACAGAATAAGACATTTTGCCCAGTTTTGCCTAGCATCACCTAAAATAGGCATTGCAAACAGTGTAGACCCTGATCAGACGCCGCAATGCGGCGTCGGCGTCTGATCAGTGTCTACACTGAAATGCGGCGTCTGATCAGGGTCTACACTGTTTGCATGCAACTGAGAACTTTATGTAATAATCATAGAAAGTACATGTATATTAAACAGACTTGAAATGGAACTTCTCTTGCAATGAGGGTCGGAGATTCCATTCGACATGGATGGGTAAAAGACGGTATGATGCTTATTCCACGCTGTAGTTCAATACGTTTTACCGAAGTGATGGAAAGGTCGAAATCAGCTGACTGCAGCCACAGATTGGATTTTGTTGTTTACTGGAAGGCTTTAAAATGACAGCCTGTTTCACTAGATATCAGACGATGTTAATCTGTGTTCATGATTCGGATATTTGTTAAAGCTATTCGGAAGATGCGAAAGGAACAGCCGGTAAGTGGGTTTGAGTTTTACACCCTACCAGCAACAAAGATCATATGGAGATGGGAACGTGGTTTAAAGGGAGACAAGAATTCTTACCTTTAAAAGTAGTCCCGAGATAGAACTTATGGCCCCTGCAGCTTTATCTCTAAACTTTTCTTCATACCTCCATGTAGTTAAGTATTATCAACCTCTTCCCGTCGGAATTGTGTAAAAAAATGTATTATATTATCTTCAATGGCTCCAGGAAATGACACATATGTGATGGTTTATTTGAACCAGCCCACGAAAAAGGTGTTTATCTCATAGGCCCGGGAGAGACTGCGCATAAGCCCAGATGTGTATAAGGGACTCGAGCCCAATTCTAGTTTTCGATTCCATTAAGGGACTGTGCATATGCTTTCGAAGAATAATAAATCAGTGAATTCTATGGAGAGATTTTTCGCATGGACTCTGCCTCCCATGCTGTCTCATTGAGGCGGTTTAAATGAGTTAACACACGCGCTGCAAATCCACGTTTCTATTCACCAATTAAGCTATGAGTTTCTCATGGTATAGACTATCAGTTGTTAATGTGATGAAAACAACGTCAGAACCCTTTTGTTCAAAACTTACCGTATTATTAGTAGCCGGCTCCAGTAGCTAAGTCGGATGCGCGCGTCCGACTGGTGATCAGGAGGACGCGGGTTCGATATCTGCCGGGGTCGGCAACATTCTTTTGTGGAGATTGATCATGAAATCTTTTTTACGGTCATTCTCTCCCGTCCGCTGATTCAAGAAGGGCAGTTGTCAGTTTCTGGCGAAAGAATGTGCACTGTACTGTTTAACCGCTTACGTATAAGCCTGTCCAGGAAAAGTGTGGATAGGTAAACTGACCGGCTCAAAAATGCCTAAAATAGTGTTGACTGGGCCGTTAAACTCTAAAACAAACAAAACCATATTATTTGTTAAAGTATTCTCACTCCTTTAAATATGACAAATAAGCTTGCATTTGTTGCCAGCAAAGTGTGAGTAGCCATTGCGAAAGCTTCTCACATTTGACAACAAAACTACGTATTCACCATATTTGCATTATTTGCTGGCTCCCAGCTTGCACTTTGTAAATATTTGAAAACCAGGTAACCAGACCCCCCTGACCTTTTAAGGTCAGGGGGGTCTGGTTTCCTGTTTTTCCAACACTGATAACCTTCAGACTAGGAACCAGCAGATAATGCAAAAAAGGCGTATACCAGAGTATTTGATATTGTTCTTGCTAATACAGTTAACAGTTTGACCACTGACGAGCTCGTTAAGCTAATAATACTTTGAATAACTGGGCCCAGATCCTTTTAGTCATGATGTTATTATGACTTTACGTTGACTTTTACACATTGTTGTCTCACTTGAAACAATGGAATACTAAACACTTAACATTAAGGCTTAACTACATTGGTTGGTTTTTGGCATTGAGGCCGCGACAAACGAATATGTATATTTGATATGAACGCACGACAAATACTCAGATCAGTGTGCGCATGCGCAACGCAGTCCTCGTGCAACACTGAATGGTTTGTCGCTGATCAAAGATAGAGAAGGCTATATCACGTTAACACGTTAATATGTACATCACAAAATCGCGCCTGTATAATTTTGGCACCATTCAACCCCATTTTTTATATTGTAAAACTGGCGTTTGCAGGGGTAAACCTTATTTTTCTTATTTTTGCTCAAACTTTTGAGCAGAAATAAGAAAAATATCATAAGTTTTTCATCTTAATTTTGTGGAGCGCTGTGGTGCAGTGGTAAAGCATCGGATTTGAAAACGAGAGGTAGCCGGTTCGATCCTGTTGTCTCCTTGAGCAAGAGTCTTTTTCCACATTGCTTAGTACTGGTTCCTGCCCAGGAAAAGAGGGTCACATTGAAGATTAGTACTAGTACTAAATGTGTTACCCTCAAAAATAAGGTCGATAATTATTTTTTCCGGCGATATATACAAAGTATTTGTATAGGCGTGTTTTCGTAATGGAAACGACGACCCTTGCAAACCATACATTTTGTAGAGACACCTTGCAAAGTATACATAATTCTCCTTATTTGGGTTCAAAACATGGATTCTGAGTACTCGTTAGAGCCGCCTGATCGACTCCAACGAGCAACCACAATCTATGTTTGCAACAGAGTTAAGAAATGTATCACAGTTTTCTTCAGAAAGTTGTCTACTTGGAGATATGACTGAATACACCATATTTATTTATTTACAAACGTCGTAATGAGCATCTGATTGCGCATCTGTTTGCACACGGTGTGAAAAACATATCGATATCATCTCATAATGGAACATATACCTCTACACAAGGATGACTGCTGTTTGGGTTCGCGTTTTCTGGTGCAAACAGCCCCATGTTCGAATTTCTTTTGACAATGGCGGCAAAAGAGTTTAATCAATTGCTTAGCTTGAAGGGTTTTCCGTATTGTTATATAACAGACAGGTAGGATAATGTGCTAATCAATGGTAACAACTTTTGCGAACAAAGCGAAGGGAGGCCCAAATACATAGAACAAGATACAGTACAGTTCTTATAATAAGAACACCTTTGTGACTGTTCTTTAGTGGTATAAAGGCGGTCTCATTCTAGAGGACACTGAACGTCCAAAACACAAAGAAAGAAACATTGAAACCCCAAAATAATTGAAATAATTAAATAATTTAAAGCAAGAATTTGTCTTAATTTTAGCTATTTATTGCAGCAGCAAATCATATATTGTACTGTTATTATTTTTTTCTCAAAATACCCCCCTTAATAAATCTAGCCCGCCTTTTATTATGAGTGTCTGTTGTTTTGAAATAGAAGGCTTCAAGTTCAGCCCTCATATCATGCCTCTGTGGCAGCCATGTGTTCATCATCAACATTGAATTTTATACAACGCCAATGGGATTTCAAACTTCTATACAACCAGTCAGTCAACTAGTGACTGTCACATCAAATAAATCACCCTATTCTATGAACTTTCTGACCTCTCGTACCTGGAATCACGCACGAACAACCTTAGATCTGCTTTAATTCACCTGATGCTAATATGCTTGTGCCAAGATTATTACAAATTTGTTAACTACTTATAATTACAGCTATTATCGATGCAGCGATGCTTCAAAATTATGTTTTCCATTTCTCTTGAGATTTGATTACGTTCTCTAACCGCTAGTTTGCTCAGTATCTGTTTGCTTAATCTCACTAAGAAATCACATAACACAACCTCTACAACAGATCGAAAATCTCAATTTTTATAGCAGCAAGAGATCACATATGTCCCGTCACGGGAAAACCTGTCTTCGAGGTCCGTGATCGGGTTAGACACAAACCGAGCTGCTCAGGCATCACGTAAACAAGTCTGTGAAATAATTTGGTCGTAACCCCCCCCCCCCCCCCATCTCTAAAAGTAGATTAAATAAATAAAAAAAAATAATAAATAAATAAAAAATAAAAAAATAAATGAGGTGTTGTTTTATTCAAGCAGCGAACACAAACGCGCTGATCGGACTGCAATGAGGCGGTTCTACCGAATATCTAGAATCTATGTTCTGGTGCATTACGAAAACACGCCTATTCAAATACATTGTCACCGTGTTGCCGAAAAAATGAAAATTTGTGATATTTTTCTTATTTCTGCTCAAAATATAGATTGTGGGTACTCGTTACAACCGCCTCGATTAGGCGGTTCTAACGAGTACCCACATTCTATATTTTAGAGCAGAAATAGGAAAAATAAGGTTTACCCCTGCAAACCCCAGTTTTACTATATAAAAGTGGGGTTCAAGGGGGGCCAAAATTATATAGGCGTGTTTTCGTGATGGAGGTGGTTCTACCCAATATTTAGATGTAGGTTCTGGTTGGAAATAACAAAATAATGTATACTATTGTAAATATGTTCTATGAAGGATTAGCCTTTGAAAGCACGGAATACAGTACCGAAACGAAAAGTATGGAGTGTACAGGTTTCCCTTGGTCAGACCATTAATATATAAAGTTTCGGCCAATTTGGTCTCTTCAGTGTCCCTCAAATATTTTCAGGTTTCGCTTGGTCAGACCATTAATATATGGGCCCCGTCAAGCGATTTTGGTACTTATCGCCTATGCGAGCAGCGAAGGTTCAGGCGAGCCTGCGCATCCGCGCAGTCTCGCCAGAACCTTCGCTGCTCGCTCATACAAGCAGTGAATCAAGAGGAACCTTCAGACAGAAAGCCATATCCCTGGCCCTTCTGAATGGCTGGGCATACGCAGTTAAAATTTGTCATGACGGAATGCTCGAAGACCCAAATTCGCTTGGCGGGGCTCATATAAAGTTTCGGCCAATTTGGTCTCTTCAGTGTCCCTCAAATATTTTCAAAATTCCACAATGGAATCATGGATTCCTAAGGACAAGAAAATATAAACTACACAATAGACAAAGTCGGGTTTTAATGATGCTCATCACAATGATAGTGTTAACATTATGGAAATGGTGGGCGAACGTAAAGGGCGGCTGGACAGTTCCCGAAATATAGCAGTTTGTAGTAGTGGGTGTACATTACAATCACAAGAAAACAAATAGTTGTGACATACCACACATGAAAATACGTAAACCTGCTACCACCTAAGAAATGTGCTGTTGGACATGTCCACGCAGGGATGACAAAATGAGCCTGAACAGCCACTCAGGACACAATAATCGTTGTCTACAAGGAGTCGCTTCGAGCCAACAAGCATCCGTTCATATTTAGACGAAAGCGAAGTATCAGTTTTGACCTCGCGGATGCTGTACCGAAAACATATTTCGCTTGGTGGGCATCAGCTGATTAATGTAACCAAGAAACAAACAGCTTACCTGCAAAATTCATTAAAGGTTGCTCAGTAATCACTTTTTTCACTGTACCAAACAGGTCTTCCTCACTTACCTTCACAATCACAATACAGTAGCATACTATTGAAAGACCACCTTTTGGAATATTCAAAAGTGGTCCCAAAGGTGGACACCTGGTGTAGAAAGAAACACTGAAACACATTTAAATGTTAAGAAGAAGAGCTAGGGTTATGTTTAGTCTGCATGGGCTGCATTGAAGCTTTACGCGGACGATTAAGGTTCTGACCAGAGTGCACAGACGCGCAAGCTGATCTGAGTAGGATAATATGTCCATATAAGAAACTGGTGCGAAACATGGTGTCAGAAGTGGTATAAATTAGGCGAAGAGTTGATGCCTCTTTCTTATTTATGCTCCTAAACATAAACGCAAAGCTTCAGTGCATCAGTTCATAGGTTATGGCACTTCTATCGTCTTCATGCACCCTCCTAACCCCCCGTTGTCCCTATATAAAATGGGTATTGCTATCTTGGCGTTCATTGCACGGATGTGAGCCGTTGCTGGGCAACCATGCTATCATTACGATAACACACCCGTGCGACATAGTGCATTTTTCACATCTCCAAAATGGCTATTTTTCTGAAGAAAATCCGTGATATTTTTCTTATTTATACTGCAAACATAGGTTGTGGGTTCTCGTTAGAACCGCCTCATTGAGGCGGTTCTAACGAGTACCCACAACCTATGTCTTTGAGCAGACATATGAAAAATAATGTATACCCCCGTAAAACCCAGTTTTCTCTCTATAAATTGGGGCTTAGGGTGGGGGGGGGGGGTCTTTATTTCACGGACTTGTTCACGTGATGTAAACCATGTTTTTCATGACTTAAATCTAGATTTAGAAGTTTGGCTCTTATAAAATGAATATCGGTATCTATTTTTGCCTAGCTGAGACTTCTCAAAAGTCATTAAACACTGCTTTTTTTACAAAAACCTACGCATTTATAGCTCAATACTGCAATTGCTCTTGTTCTGTCCATCACGCTAGGAAGAATGGAAGCGTCATTTCCTGAACATAAAAGTAAAATTCCTATATCAAGATCACCTTTGGGACTGTTTAAAAGTGATCTTTAAGACCGCTTTTGAACAGTCCCAAATGTGGTCCCTTATTAGGAGACGATGGGTGCTGTAATCATAAAGAAAGAATAACTGAAACCTTCTCAAAAGCTTCTAAAACCAGATTTTGTCTTTAACCCTTATCTTGCTGAATATTCATTCAAGCCACACCCATTTCTGTCTATCAACCAATCAAATTACTTGATGTAATTTATTGCTACAAATTCATTAACTGAAAGCCAAACAGTGTAGATCCAGATCAGATGGCTTCTGAAGAAGCCATCTGATCAGGATCTACACTGTTTGCAAAGATAGGGGTTGTCGTGAACAGCAAGATAAGAGTTAAATAGCCGAATTTTACTGTATATCTAGAAAGGGAGACACGCCTGAATACTGACCCCATGGTTGACGTTTTAGTTATATGTTTGGCAACGCTAGAAGACCTTTGGGAATCATGTTTTTAGGGAGGGTGGGTGTTACGGCCTTTTCAAGATTAAATGAATTATATCGAGTCGATCGTTAATCAGAAGTGGTCGAAAACCGGAGTACCCGGAGAAAACAGTATCTAACCGCCCGTTGCAGTACATGACATCTCACAATGAGAGATCTAATGTTGGAATCAATGATGATAGTTTTTTTTTTCTTGTTTCCACATTTAAAGTATGATGATTGCTCTTTTTAGAATCGCCTCAGTATATATTTCCGATAATAAGTTAAATAAATAATAATAACCCTTGAAAGGCCTTACATTTTCCAGGTGAAAGATTGAATGTTTCCTTATTATGTACCAAGCATAGATTGTGGGTGCTCGTAAGAACCGCCTCATCGGGTGAGGCGGTTCTTACGCGCTTCCACAATCTATGCTTTTAGCATGGATATCGAAAATAACATAGACCCTCGTGAACCCGCCTTTTCTCTATATAAAGTTGAGTTTAAAGGGGTCTTTATTTCACGGACTTGTTAAGATGATACTCTGGGCTTTTAAAAAGCAACAAGTGAAGACTCTGTCCTGGCCTGCTGCTTGCAGTGGCTGACCTCTTGCTTAATCCTTTTTGCAGGAAATGGAATATTCCTCCTTATATATAGCAGGAGTCCATTTCAAATTTAGGGGTGTCAGGTTGTGTTTTCTTCAAATTTATTCGGAAAATGACTGAACTTTAGCAAACAGTGGAGGCCCTGAACAGACGCCGCGTTCTGCGGCGTCTGATCTGGGCCTGCACTGTTTGCCAGGGTACCCAATTTGGGCTTTCTGGTACAAATTAACGGACAGCTCTTATCGTAGTTTTTATCGTGTGGTGGGTGTTTATGTCAGGCAACTAATCTGTGTTTTTCTTGTCTTATGTAAGTTGAAAGGATTCTAAGCCCATATTTGACAATGGAATCTTCCACCTAGTAAGTTTGGAGTGGTCCATTTCAAATTATAGGGATGTATGGCTTGTTTTTGTTTGTGACACATTTTACAAAGAGCAAATAGTGTAGACCCAGATCAGACGCCGCGTTCTGTGGCGTCTGATCTGAGTCTGCACTGTTTGCCAATGTCCCAGAAAATGGCCGCTAGGCATATATGAGTTAATATATATGTAAATGAAGGAACAAGTCTGATAAACTTCTATGTCTACATAATACATAATCAGTAATAATGTCGCTTGCGTATCCAGAACAGCTTCTGAAGAAAATAGGCATTTTAGTCTCTGTATGCACGTGAGACATCGCGCTTGCAAATCTATGAATCAGGTCTTTTAATTGACTGTTCATTGGTGCTCCGAACAAAGCTCGAACCTACACCGTTGAGAAACCTAGGAATTCATCACGACAACACATCTATATAATTTTGACCCCCTTGAACCCGACTTTTGTCTGGGAATGTGTGGCGGCCGTAAAAAGTCTCCCTGTCCTTCATCATAGTGTAGTTTATATTTCCTTGACCTTTGGGATCATTGATTCCAATTGTAGAATTTCGAAAATACTTGAGGGTCACTGATGAGGCCTAATTGGCCGAAACTAGCTAATCTGGCCCAGAAAACATGTACACTTCATATTTTTCAGTTCTGTGTTGTATTCCTTGCTTCCATAGGATAACCCTATTATAGAACTTATTTAACGTCACTACAGCTGGTGTCTGGGAATGTATGGCGGCCGTAAAAAGTCTCCCTGCCCTACATCATAGTGTAGTTTATATTTTCTTGTCCTTTAGGATCATTGATTCCAATTATAGAATTTCGAAAATACTTGAGGGTCACTGATGAGGCCTAATTGGCCGAAACTAGCTAGTCTGGCCCAGAAAACATATACGCTTCATATTTTTTCAGTTCTGTGTTGTATTCCTTGCTTCCGTAGGATAACCCTATTATAGAACTTATTTTATATGGTAAAACTTGGGTTTACAGGGGTAGACCTTATTTTTTCTTATTTCTGCTCTAAAATATGGATTGTGGGTACTCGTTAAAACCGCCTCAATGGGTTCTAACGTGTATCCACAATCTATATTTTGAGCAGAAATAAGAAAAATGTCACTTTTTTTTCGTCTAAAAATTTGCATTTTTTTCCAAAGTAAAATTTACGTGTTTTCGTAATGTCTAGGCCAAGAGGGTCCTGGTTTAGAACAGGCCTTTATGAGATGTTTTAAAGTGTTCCCCCTTGCCGCATGACGTCTACGTACTGCCACGGGGATCCAGGCTACATGACTTGAAAACAGAGGTATTCTGATCTCTGTTTCTCGATCCTGTATTACCAGATGAATGTCTGATCGGCCCTAGTTACATTACCAGATTACAGAAGTATTCTGATTGTTTCTCAATCCTGTTTCCATAGAAGATAAGTTGTTGCTATGGACGGACACTTATGAACGTTTCGGAATCAGAAATCGAACATTGCATGTATTAATATATTACACACGTCAAAAGAAAACGGAATTGGTGTTCGGTGAGAGGATTAATGCACACCCACTCTTGTTCTAGAAATGATACAACTGAAAAATAGTCGTATTTGCCGCATTGCGGGTAATGGATATTATTGTCTTTCATATTCCTAAGATCCTTTTTAGCATGTCTTTTTCGAAGAATTTTTTGAGCTATTGTCGTCCCACCGGCGTCTGCATTGTCTTTGTCGCCGTTGTATTAGTAGTATTTGACCCAGCCGCATGAAAATTTATACAAATACTCAATATCACAAGGCTACATTCCTATCAAGGGCCATATCTGTATTATTGATTTTAGCTTATCTCCCCTTTTCTACGTTTTTCTGAAACACGTTTCTTCTCATTTCAATACTATTTATAACAGAGCCTTTAAATATCACAGGGCTGTTCCTTGGGGCAAAACCTTTCCACTGATATAAAACATTTAGACCTGTGACCTTGACTTTTGCACTTTGATCTATTTTTCGTAACTTTAACCGAAAACGTTTACTTTTACTTTTACCTTGACCATATTTCTAAAACTATTCAGTGTTGTACACTCATGAAACTTCACGCACATACTCATCATCACAAGAACTAAATAAATTCTAGCCAAGTTATATAACTCAATACTGCAATTCGACTGAATTATCTCCCCTTTTCTAGCCGTTTTTGAAAAGATGTTTTGTCACTCATTTTAATACCTCTAATAATGCAGCCTTCAAACTTCACACGATGTTCCTTGGGACAAGAGCTTTCTATTGATACCAAGTTTTTTTACCTATGACCTTGACCTTTGAACTTTGACATGTTTTTCGAAAATGTAACCAAAAACTTTAACCTTGGCCATATTTCCAAACGTGTTTGCCCTAGCCCCATGAAAAGATCTGTATCTGCACAAGGGCTACATTCTTACCAAGTTCCATAGCTCTATCATGCAATTTGACTCATCTACGTATGTTCAATTGTGATACACAAAAATGAAAAGAATTTACTATTTCAAACGTGTGTGTTATCGTAATGTCCGTCGTCCGTCCACACTTTTGATCAGCTATATCTCTGCAGCATGCAGGCTGACCTCAATCATTTCTTATTCGTAGCATGCCTCTGGTGAGGCATTGATGTCATTAGCTTTTTATTGAAATTGAATGAAAACTTTGGTTGCTATGGCAACCACAAGGTCCCATAGACTTACAATGGGAAAATGCTTGTCATCACCGTAGCACCTTCAGTTTTGATCGATCTTTCTGAATCTTATATGTAAGTAGACTTGGAATGAAAGCTCGGATGAGATCGAAAACCGGCAAGGTCGGCTCATTAATTATAGAGTTATACGTCCCCTTGATTGCTAAAAAGCCCATTTTTGACCTTGTCATCACCGTAGCCCCTTCAGTTTGATCGGATCTCCCTGAAACTTTTATACAACTAAGTTAGGGTTAAAAGCTAGGACGAGTTCGAAAACTAGCGATATCGGTCAATTACCCACGGAGTTATGTCCCTTACTTTGCTGAAAATGCTCAGTTTTGACCTTGTCATCACTGTAGCTGCTTCAGTTTTGATCGAATCTTCTTGAAACTTATAAACAAGTAAGTCAGGGATAAAAGCTCGGATGATTTCGAAAACTGGCGAGGTCAGCATATCTGTCATAGAGTAACGTCCCCTTGATTACTGCAAATGCCTATTTTTGACCTTGTCATCAGCGTAGTCCCTGCAGTTTTCAGAGAAACTTTTTGAAACTTGCTTGTAAGTAAGTAAGGGATAAAACCTCAGCTGAGTTAAAAATTTATGAGGGCCGCCTATATTTCAGAGAGTTATGTCCCCCTTGATTACAGAAAATGCCTATCTTTGACCTTGTCATCGCCGTACGTATGTTTGTCATCGCACTAGCACCTACATTTCATGATCGATTTCATTATACCTTCACACAAATGTTCCGTATGACAATATCTCGAGCGAGTTTGACTTTCATTGATGTGGCCTCAAGGTCAAGGTCACTGTGGATATTTTTAGAAAAACATTGTCATTGCTCTAGTGCCTACATTTTCCCACTGATTTAAATATATCTTCACACAAATGTTCTTTATGACAATATCTCGAGCGAGTTTGACTTTAAATGTCGTTGCCTCAAGGTCAAGGTCACTGTGGCTATTTTTAGAAAAAACTTTGTCATCGCTCTAGCTCCTACATATCTTGACATATTTCAATATAACTTCATATAACTTCAAATAAATGTTCCTTATGACAATATCTCGAGCAAGTTTACCTTTCAAGGTCGTGGCCTCAAGGTCAAGGTCACTTTGGCTATTTTTAGAAAAAAAAACTTGTCATCGCTCTAGCGCCTACATTTCTTGACCAATTTCAATATAACTTCACACAAATGCTTCTTATGACAATATCTAAAGCAAGTTCGACTTTCAAGGTCGTGGGCTCAAGGTCAAGGTCACTGTGCCTATTTTTAGAAAAAACATTATCAATGCTCTAGCGCCTACACTTCTTGACCGATTTCAATATAACTTCACACAAATGTTCCTTATGACAATATCTCGAGCAAGTTTGACTTTCAAGGTCTTTGCCTCAAGGTCAAGGTCACTGTGGCTATTTTTAGAAAAACTTTGTCATCGCTCTAGCACCTATATTGCTTGACCGATAAACTTCACACAAATGTTCATTATGACAATATATCGAGTGAGTTTGACTTTCAAGGTCTTGGCCTCAAGGTCAGGGTCACTGTGGCTATTTTTAGAAAACCCTTAGTCATTGTTATACGGCCTACATTTCTTGACCGATTTCAATATAAGTTAACTTCACACAAATGTTGTAAGTCGGGGTTTAAAGCGCGAATGAGTTCGAAAACCGATGAGGTCAGCCTGTTTATCATAGAGTTACGTCCCCCCTGAGTGGAAAAATGCTTACGTTTGACCTTGTCATCACCATTGTCCCTTTGATTGCTGAAAATGCCCATTTGTGACATTGTCATCATCATATGTCCCCAAGTTTGAACTGATCTGTGTGGAACTTACATATAAGTAAGTTAGGGATAAAAGCTTGAATGAGTTTGCAAACTAACATTGTTGTCACATTACTCATAGAGTTTAGTCCCCTTGTTTGTAATTAAAATTTTAAACCTATCACCATAAACCCATCAGTTTTGCTCGAATCTTCCTAAAACTAGCATATAAGTAGGTTGGGAATGAAATATCAGATGGGTTTGAATACTGGTGATGTCTGCCTATCTCTCATAGAGTTATGTCCCCTTGAATTCTGAAAATGCCTGTTTTTGACCTTGTTATCGCCATAAATCTTTCAGTAAAGATTGGAACTTCCTTTAACTTTGAATCTATTCGTTCAGGTGAGCGATATTAAACCATCATGGTCCTCTTGTTTAGAAATGTTGTGGTAATTTTCTTATTTATTCTTCGAACATATGTTAAAAGCCTCCGTGGTGTAGTGGTTACGCTACTCGCCTTGTAAACCAGAGGTCACAGGATCGATCCCGGGCTTCTTCAGACTTTCGGATGAGTCTTTAGTCTTTTGGTATGCTGTTTAGACATTGGTCTGCCACATATTTGTTGTCCTGGCTGTGTAACGCTGGTTTCGCATTGCGATTGTTCGGCTCAGACGTTGGATTACCAGACAGGTGTGCATAAATTGTAAAATCATTCCAAAACCTACACTTAAAATAGTTGCTGACACATACTGTATGCTCTAATATTTTAATATGGTAAACTTTATTATTATTATTATTTTTAGCACAGGTGAAATTATTTTAAGACGGCTATCAATATTGTTTTATGCGCTCAATTTTAATTTGCTGTCTTAACAAGTAGCTTGCTTCTATCCTGCTTGCTAAGATAGTCTTAACAAGATTTTCATACTGTTTCATTTATTGTTTTAAGATAAAGTATCGCCGTCTTATGTCTCTATCATTTCTTTTTTCTCTTATTTTTAAATATGTTCCTGTTATTTTTTTATCATTATCATTACTATTTTTTGGCAGCCAGCGTTTTATATAGGTTCTATTGACTGTTTATATTGCATTTGTTTGCTTACTGACTTGTATAGATGTAAATATAGTTTAAGAGGACCGCTAGGTAGACTAGCTATTTTAGCTAAGTGCGTTACCCTCTCAAAATATTGTATAAATAAATAAATAAATAAATAAAAACCGAGGTCCCGTCTCCGTATGACCTTAGCTGTTGGTGGGACGTAAAACTCAAACACTCACTCACTCGAGCCTATGTTGCGGGTGCTCGTTACTAACGAGAAACCACAGCCTGTATCCTGGAGCAAAAGTAAGAAAAATAATGTATACCCTTGCAAACCCCAGTTCTTTAAAGTGGGGTTTAGAGTGGTGTTCATTATACAGGCTTGTTCAAGTGATGACTATATGGAACTCGGGTCTGATTATCTCTGAAAAAGTATTTGTCTTGTTAACCTATTTTGTCCCAGAAACCCCAATACGGATAGTTTGCAAACAATACAGGCCATGATCAGACGCCGCAGAACGCGGCGCCTGATCAGGACCTACACTGTTTGCAAAACGTTCAGCCAGTTTCTGAATAGATTTTGGAGAAAGCACAAGCTGACACCACTATATTTCGAAATGGGCTTATGCCATTTATCAGGAGGAAGATTCTATTTGGTACAAAAAGGGATAAGCACTTGAATGCTTAAGATTTCAGCAACAGTGTAATAATGGCCCAAGTCTTGTTTTCCGCATAATTTGATCATCTTGTAAAGGAGAAACTGACAGAGTGCTGTACAGAGGACAAGATCTCGCCGAGTCCTAATGAGATTATAGCCTGCTAGACATCAAGTAATTAGAATGGCATACGAACCCGTTTCTTCACACCAAATGTTCGACTATTGATCACAAGTCTAGATCTACTTTGCTATTTGAATTGTCTCACCCATGGGACAACAGTACATCTTTGTTTTGTTTGATTTGATGTTTAACGTCCCCGTCAACACTGTATAGGTTATTTTGGAGACGGTGCTTCCAATTGACTTTTACCCAACATTGAGATGAAATGACATCTCAAGCTATGTCGCCCAATGAAACCAATGGGAATTATAAACCTGGACGGTCCGACTCGCACCGCTTTGCCTGGGCAGGCTTAGATCCTCTAAGCGGTTTGTGCGGTCGGATTCAGCTCTGCGTGGAAGCATCATGCAGCCCATTTATTTCTTCAATCCCCGATGGGCGGAGGCCGAGTACATCTTTGTAAGGCCATCTGACGTTTTGCTCACTGCTAACTCTTAAGGTGGATAGGTGTGCCTGGCACCGTTGTTTTTAAATGGAGACCATTTGGAAAGCACGCCGATACAAATACATTGTAAATTTTACTTAAAAAAAAAACACGAAAATTTCAAGCAGAAAAATGTGATATTTTTCTTATTTCTGATCTATATACTTGTAGAGGCGGTTCTTACGAGTACCCACAATCTATATTTTAGAGCAGAAATAAGAAAAAATAATGTTTACCCATGTAAACCACAGTTTTACTGTATAAAAATGTGGTTCAAGGGGGTCAAAATTATAAAGGCGTGTTTTCGTGATGATCTTTTGAGACTTCCAGTTCGGTTTGTTATAAACTGAAACTCTATCGAAAGAGGTCTACTCTTAAAGGAAAGAATTTCCTCCTAGGAGCACATTATTTCAATTTAACATCACGTGAACAAGTCCGTGAAATGAACACCCCCTTAAACTCCACTTTATATAGAGAAAAGTGGGGTTTACGGGGTATACCTTATTGTTCTTATTTCTGCTCCAAGACATAGTGGTTGACGCGGTTCTAACGAGCACCCAACAACCTATGTTTGTAGTACAAACAAGAAAAAATCGCGGATTTTCTTCAGAAAAGTAGCCATTTTGGAGATGTGAAAAATGAACTATGTCGCACGGGTGTGTTACCATAATGGTTAGACGCCTATTCCTTTTTTCGAAAGAGTTGCCACTCTTAAAAATGTATTCATTCCGTTTAGAACTCAAACAAACAAATCCTTAAAATAGCGAATTACGAAAGCAAAGCTATACAAATACATTGTAAACTTTACCGCAGAAAAAAAGAAAGATTTAAGCCGAAAATTTGTGAAATTTTTCTTATTTCTGCTCAAAATATAGATTGTGGGTACTCTTAGAACCGCCTTAAGGTTTCAGGCCTCGGATTCTATGACGGTTCCAGCGTAAAGGCTTAAGTTGGTTGGTATCTGATGCTCTGTCTCTGGTCGGGCCCATCGGAGTCTAACTGTTGGTTTTCTTTTGCTCCAGCATTTCAGTGGCTTCTTGCTGTCGAGTCCTCACCGTTGTTTCATCTCTGTGGTTGTTTGATTTTTGTGTTCACGGAGATGTTGCACTGATGATTTAGGAGGCCTTCATGTGGACTGAACAAATTATTTGTCTTTATCGCGACGAAGTAAGGGCGAGGACTGTGGTCACGTAAAATCGATTTAACCGTTCCAATGCGGTTCTTCTGGCGCGGTTTATGTTTTATGGTTTGTCTTTGGGTGTTTGTGTCGCTTATATTATTTTATTTTGGATAGCCTATTGGCCATTTTGTGAGAAAGTAACTGTCCTTTTGGCTTTCCGCTATTGGTGTTTCCATTGAGGTCTGTTGTTTCATGTTTATGTTTCTTTCCCTTTGATGGGAGCTGTGGGTTAATTGCATCGATTCCTGATCATTGCCTCCACTTCTATTTACCCCTTTAAACTCCAGTTTTACTATATAAAAGTGGGTTTCAGGGAGGTCAAAATTATATAGGCGCGATTTCGTGATGGTATGTAATTGAAATGCGGGAGGTGAGGGTTAGTGAAGGTTTGGGCCCCGTAACAACCCCCACTCACACAAGCACACACACCCTCCTCCCTAACAGTATTACTGGCCGCCCCAAGGCGGTACTTTCTTTGCAGTTTTTTTTTTGTTTCATGTTCTGTACTGTTCATTTTTTACTGTTCATTTTTTAAATGTTTTACTTGATGCATTACGAAAACACGCCTTTACAAATACATTGTAAATTTTACCACAGAAAAATGCAAATTTTAAGAAGAAAAATTGTGATATTTTTCTTATTTCTGCTAAAAATATTGATTGTGGGTACACGTTAGAACCGCCTCAACGAGGCGGTTCTAACGAGTACCCACAATCTCTAGTTTAGAACAGAACAGAAGAAAGAAAAATAATGTTTAGCCCTGTAAACCCCAGTTTTACTATAAAAAAGTGGCGTTAATTGGGGTCAAAATGATATAGGTGTGTTTTCTTGATTCTCGGTTCTGATTCGATCCGTTCCTGAAGCATCTTTACTCACTGAATTCACGGAACCAATATTGGGTCCGAGTTGAAATATAGAAAATACCGAAACTTTTTGAGCCGTGGTAGAATGTGGTGTTTGCGATTTTGACAATCATTTTGTTCTTCTGACTATGTGTTTTTATTAATGTTAAACTGTCAAAGCATGACAAGAAATACAGAGGACCCTCGTTATAACGACAATATTTGTTCCCTATTATTGTACCGTCATAAAGAATTTGTCGTTATAAAGAATCCCAGTTAGGAGTATGATAAAATAAAAGGCCTTTCCCCCATTATTACTCTAAGATAGACATTTGTTAGAATGGCTTTGGTGAGGTGATTGTTTCTTGGAGTATTAGATTCCTAGAATATTTCATGACTGACTATGGGCTCGATTTGTGCATTTCCAACCCTAGGGAAGCCCACGCCGTTCGGAATGGAGCCTTTAGCTAAGTATGCATTGAAATTGTCACTATGCCGAATTTTGTCGTTATAACGAATGTCGGTATAAACAGTGTTGACTGTAACAAAGTCTGCCCTTGGCATTTCTGGAATACAATTAACGCTTCATCCTGAAATTGATGAAAGAAGCCTAATTACCAGAAACAGCATTGTCCATTGATGCTTCTCGTAAATGTTTCTGACAGCCTTTTAGTATGTGAAAGCACCGGTATAACAAGACGCTTAATTTTGTTTGACTGTCGCCTAAGGCTAGCTGACTCAGTAATTATGTTCTTTTTCCATCACGAAAACACGCCTATATAATTTTGACCCTCTCAAGCCCTTTTTATATTGTACAACTGTGATTCATAGGGGTATACATTATTTCTACTTGCTTCTGCTCAAAAAGATGGAATGTGAGTACCCCAAATCTATATTTTGAGCCGCAATATGAAAAAATATAAGAATTTTTATCTAAAAATGTTCATTTTGGTAGAAAATTTACAATATATAGAAATATGTCTGCTTCGTAATGCCGACACGTTTGAACGCATTAGGATAACACGCACATGTCATAATTTGCATTTATTCATTACACAAAAACTGACACTTTTTGTAAAATGCGAGATATTTTTTTTACTTGAATCAGCTGTAGAAGCAGCATTTTCTGTACACATGAATCGCTACCGGAAGTGCAATATAATACTTAAAAATCCATTGTTTCCATGTGTTCTGAAATATGTGCCGTTTTAGACTACCAGGAAAATTGCATTACCTCATAATGTGTAACAATGTGTATTGCACGAGCAAATATCAACCACCTGCTATAGCAATTATGTTTCTTTTGGTATTATATGAGCCCCGCCAAGCGAATTTGTGTCTTCGAGCATTCCGTCATGACAAATTTTAACTGCGCATGCCCAGCCATTCAGAGGGGCCAGGGATATGGCTTTCTGTCTGAAGGTTCCTCTTGATTCACTGCTTGTATGGGCGAGCCGCGAAGGTTCTGGCGAGACTGCGCGGATGCGCAGGCTCGCCTGAACCTTCGCTGCTCGCATAGATGATAAGTACCAAAATCGCTTGACGGGGCCCATATCAAATAGAACATCACAAACCAAGAATAACCTCTCTGCGACCAGCTGAGACTCAGATTAGTCTGCATGTCCACTCAGAGGGGCAAACATTTTCGCTTTCTTTACTTTGGATAGCCCTGGTCTAAAGAAGGCTCAAGCGATCAACGAAGTCTCAGATGGACTGCGCAAATATATTGGCTGATCTGTGTATACGTTGTTAGCACACGTTATTTTATGTTTTCTCTTGCACTGACTCATATGTAGTGATGAGAAACATTTTGACGTCATAAGTGGAAGAAGGGTTGTATATGTGTTCATGTATTTTTACAGTTGCGGGGTGTCTGTAAAAGCCGCTATGAGCCTGTATACAGCAAACTCTGCATTACGATAACACACCCGTGCAACAAAGTGCATTTTTTCACATCTCCAAAATGGCTACTTTCTGGTGAAAATCTGTGATATTTTCGTTATTGTTACTTCAAACATAGGTTGCGAGTGCTCGTTAGAACTGCCTCATAGAGGCGGTTCTATCGAGTACCCACAACCTATGTCTTGGAGCAGAAATAACAAAAATAATGAATACCCCCGTAAACCCCAGTTTTCTCTATATATAAAGTGGGGTTTAAGGGGGTGTTCATTTCACGGAGTTGTTCACGTGATGTCAGCGTTTTATTGAACAACGACAGATACGATAGCGTTTAGATCGAACAACGACAGCGTTTTATCGATGATTGATTGATTGTTTGGGCTTAACAACACGTCAACCCTTGTGGGGCATTTTGTGTCGTTTCCCAGAGAAAGGGGAGAAAAGTGATAGAACACAGTAGTAGAGATGAAAGTGAGGGACAGAGGAGAAGAAAGAGAAGAAACAGAAATAACAACATTCCCTCTCTACCCTTACCTTCTGCAAGGACAGCAGGCCTTGTCCAGCTGTAAGCCAATATCAGTTGAACGCCCCGGTGACGCAAGATACACGTCCAACCACACCACCGTTTTTTTTATCGAACAATGATATCTGATATAACAATCCCAATATGAAAGTTTAATAAATGAATTTCGATGCTTGATGCCTACAACCTCCCGACATGAACCAAAAAAAAAAAAAGAAAGAAAAAGAAATAAAGAAATAGTATAGTAGAAAGACACGTTTAGCACAAAACTTATTGCGATCTTTTACAGGCATCTATGACAGAAGTGAACCTCGACAGAGTACCAGTCTTAATATGGGTTGAAAACCCGTACAGCCTCGCACCTGCAGAGGTTTGGTGTAGATTCTGGTTGAAAATTGGTATAGCCTTGGCCTTGATTCAGACCTGATCATTATTGTTAGGGAAGAAACCCACTGTACCACCTGTGTGACTGAGGGTTAAAAGCCCTGTTTGGCATAAATGCCAATGCAATTCATTTCTGCACTGCACATCACATAGAGAAGTAAACCTTAATGCCACAATCAGCATGCCTAGTTTTACAGCCAGCTGCCCCTCCTTGCTTGTTTTACGTCTAGCGTCATATTTTTAGACATAGGCAAACAGTGTTTGGAAGTAAGGGCGAGGATTGTGGCCACGTAAAATCGATTTAAGCTCCCCCCCCCCCCCCAGTGGAATTCGTTTCCACTGACACCGTTCCAAGGCGGTTCTTCTGTCGCGGTTTATTTTTGTATGGTTTATCTTTGGGTGTTTGTGTCGCTTATATTATTTTATTTTGGGTAGCCTTTTGGCCATTTTGTGGGAAAGTAACTGTCCTTTTGGCTTTCCGCTGTTGGTGTTTCCGCTGGGGTATGTTGCTTCATGTTTGTGTTTCTTTCCCTTTGGTGACTCCGATGGGAGCTGTGGGTTAATTGTATCGATTCCTGATCATTGCCTCTACTTCTATTTTGTAAACAAAAAATAAAACACACCAGACACTTCCTAAACTGAAAATGGACTGTTGAGTCCTCACCGTTGTTTCATCTCTGTGGTTGATCCAGATGTTCTGTCTTTGGTCGAGCCCATCGGAGTCTAACTGTTTGTTTTCTTTTTCTCCAGCATTTCAGTGGTTTCTTGCTGCCAAGTCCTCACCGTTGTTTCATCTCAATGGTCGTTTGATTTTTGTGTTCTCGGAGATGTTGCAATGATGAGTTAGGAGGCCTTCATGCGGACTGAAAAGAATATTTGCCTAAATCGCGACGTAAGTAAGGGCGAGCATTGCGGCCGCGTAAAATCGATTTAAGCCCACGCCCCACCTAACCCCCCACCCCGCCCCAGTGAAATTCGTTTCACTTAACGTTTCAAGGCGGTTCTTCTGTCGCGGTTTATTTTTGTTATCGTTTGTCTTTGAGTATGTGTATCGCTTATATTTTTACTTTTGTTTTGAATAGCCAAATGGCTGTCCTTTTGGCTTTCCGCTATTGATGTTTTCATTAGGGTCTTGTTATTTCATGTTTGTGTTTCTTTCCCTTTGGTGTTTCTGGTGGCAGCTGTGGGTTAATTGTATCGATTCCTTATCGTTGCCTTCACTTATATTTTGTCCATAGCTAATAAATGGATTATTCCTTGTGTCGTATATGGGTTAATCAGTACTAAATGTAATCAAATAGTAGCGCACTTCCGGCCTAGTGCAAGTGACAAACATATAGTTCGCCAACAAATAGATGGCAGTGACGTAGCTGACTATTTGAGCTATTTTACCGTTAGCCCCATAAGCTTTGCATTGTTCAGAACAAAAACAAGTCGTGACGTCACTGTCAACTATTCCTTGTCGTACAGTACATATGTTCGTGCATTTGTATACAAACCAAACGGTTATACTTCGCTAGGACTTGTAGAACAGAATAGAACACAACTAAATGTTATTTGTCGAAGCTCATGCCACACATGTGGCGTGAGAGAACATTGTACATGTATATGTGATCGATCTTTTATCCACAGAAAACTCAATAGACTCTCTTACGAATATTTGCTGACAATCAAATTCAGGAACACGTCTCATTAGCTTTTTGTCTGTGTCTAAACCCCTTCGGAGACTGAATATAATACTAGAAAACACTAATGAATCTTTCTAAAACGTGATCAATGTGTGAATTAGTTCGAAATCAGCACAGAGTTAATATAAATTGAAAGAATATTGGCTAAGAGCCCTACATTGTCTCAGACGGCATAACAGCAAGTTATCGAAATCTCGCTAGCGCCACTTTATATAGATAAAAGTGTGGCTCATAAGGGGTATACAATTTCTTACTTCTGCTGCAAAACATAGATGGTTTTGTATTTGTTAGAGCCACTAATCTATGTTGGGAGCAGAAATGCGAAAAGTATTAGGAATTTACCGGTTTGTGTTTATGTCGCGCCTGCTTTGAACATGGCGCGATATAGGAATCTCATTTTACGTCTTTTCATTCGCCCATCCGTTTGTCAATTCGTCAACATTGGCGTCAACCATAGAGGACGCCCAAATGGCCAAGTCCATTTCTCAAGTTCTATAACAACAGGTGCGACATAGCCTTCGGTGGAATTCTTGTTTTACTTCAGTTTACACAATCTGTACACTTTAGCGTGTGCCAAAATGTACGTTCAAACCGGGTGTCATGCGGTGGGCACTGTATTATAGTGTACTGTGATAAACCGAATGTCACATCGGACGCCCTGCATATATGGGTGAATGAAAGCATTTTGTTTTGGCATGTTCTCGGAATGCAAAGGTGCGACATACATCATGAAAACACGCCTATATATTTTGATCCCCTTGAAATCCCACTTTTATATTATAAAACTGGGGTTTGCAGGGGTAAACCTTATTTTTCTTATTTCTGCTCTAAAATATTGATTGTGGGTACTCGTTAGAACAGCCTCGTTCTAACGTGTTCCATCAATCTTTATTTTGAGCAGAAATAAGAAAAAAAATGTCGCATTGTTTTCATCTTAAAATTTTCGTGTTTTTTTTTTCGATGCTAAAGTTTACAATGCATTTGTATAGGCGTGTTTTCGTAATGATAGGGCTTCTAAGTGACTTGTGTATTATCTCATCAGCTTGAATTGGTTGATCTAGGAGTGGGCTACCACAGGTATTCATTCTAATGATGAATTAGGTGCGGAACCCCGTGTGTTGACTGTTTCCTGTAAATCCCAGTTTGGCCGTCTTTATGACAATAATGTCTGTTTCACGACAATTTATTCATGGTTTGTCATTTTCTATGACGTCTACAGCGGAATGCTTTTACAATCCAACTTTGTTTATTCGTCGTTTAATGGGCTTTTAATCCGCCACGGGAGAAATGTGTTGTATAATATCAGCACTCAGATTTTGTCAGACTTCTCAAATGTGTTCTAAAAAGGTAATCCCTACAGCACGTGAAAATTGTAGACTGTTTTGTTTGCTTGTATTAGTGCTTAACGACCCAGTCAGCACTATTCAGGTCATATCGAGCCGTTCAGTTTACCTAACCACAATTTTTTCAGACAGGCTTAACCAGTACAGCGTGCATTCTTTCTCCAGAAACTGGTTAACTTTAATTGCAGAGTATACAAGTTTTTTCAAGGCTAGACCGTCAATGGTGACAAGTGTTATTACTGAAGCAATAAGGCACCCGCCACGGTGTCTTAGGACAGGGCATATTTAGCTGGCTTTAATCCTTTTTCCAGCTGAAAAAAAATAATTTGCCACGCCCACGGCTATAAACCAATCAGATTATTTGATATAATGCATTCATTCAAATTCGTAGACTGAATCACAGTGTAGACCCTGATTCAGACGTCATTTGATCTGGATCTTACATTTAATTCCATCTCAGAAACTAAGGGGTGAAAGGGTTAAACGCAAGGGAGACTGATCTATATATTGCTCACACATGGCGAAAACACGCCTGTATAATTTTGACCCTCTTGAACGCCACTTTTATATAGTAAAACTGGGGTTTGTAGGGGTAAACCTTATTGTTTCTTATTTCTGCTCTTAAATGTAGATTGTGAGTACTCGATATAAGAAAAATATCATAATTTTTCATCTTAAAATTTTCGTTGTTTTTCGGTGGTTAAGTTTACACTGCATTTGTATAGGTGAGTTTTCGTAATTTCTAGGTCACAGCCCGGCCGATGAGGTTTCGATGAGCGAGCGATGCGACTTTCGCCAAACACCGGCCGGAATCCCATGGTCACTGGCCGGCGTTTGGGTCTTAAAACCGCATCGGTGGCAGCTCGGCGAAATTTAACTTAGGAGTTAAAATTCGACGGGCTCTCACCGAGCTCCTTCATCGCAGCCCCATCCTTACCACATCGGAATACGCATCGGCCGGTGTACGGCTGAGTATCGGCCGGTGTCCCTTGCATCTGAGGCCACCAGAGGACAGCCTTTTGTGAACGGACACCGACCGAGTTTCGGCTGAGGTCCGACCGATGTGGGACCGAGCCTTGGAAAATATAGTACCGGTGGGTGACCGATGTAAGGGACAGTGGCCGACGTTCGGCCGGACATCGGCCAGAACTCGGCCGGATATCGCTGCTTGCATATAATCCGCTCGCTCCAGACCGTGTACAACATTCCTCTAGTTGTGTTTACACAAGCAACATCTCACACGAGCAACATCAGGATTTCAATGTGTACTCCCTCTTTTGACAGACTTTAAAGTTGCCAGGAAAAATGATGGGAATGAGGAAACCTGCCCTATCTCGTGTTCTAACAACGCCAATCGAAGTCTTCTCGGTGCAGCCATAATGATGAACTGACCATGCCAGGCAGGTTGGATATATATACAGTGTTGAAATATCTGACCATCGCCCCCCCCCCCCCCGCCCCCCGCAAAGTCCGAGTTACAACGGCCGAACATCGGCCGGGCAGTGTTCAAAGACCGTTTACAACCCGTTCAGTGATCGCACGGTGTCCTGTAACCTGCTCTGGTACCGGCCGCATACCCCCCGATGTCCGATCGACCACCGGCCGGTAGTTGCTACCACAAAGCTCGAAAAAATCTCCCCTGTTAAGACAGACTCCGTACGGTCATCGACCGGTGTTTGGTCGGTCGCCTATAGATTTCAGGACGGAGCCCGTTCACGTCACCGAGCTATGCCTCCGATGAGGGGAACTCGGCGACACCCAAAAATCTACCGAGCTCCACCGATGCCGGACATCGGTCGGGCTATGGGACCTAGGCTTAATGCGCATGAAGAATTATAATTAGAGATAAAATCAAAGCCTTATCGGTATAGCATTTCAAACTGACTTTAAAGAGCAAACAAGACAGATAAAATGCATGTATATGTGCGTGGGTTCGTGTGTATGAATGTATGTGTGTTTGAAGGTTGTTTTCCTTTACGTGATGGCTTAGTAGGTATAGCATCGCTTCTAAAGTCCAGACAATCATCTATCATGAATGTTACAACATTAGATCGTTGATTGATAACTTTCCATTTCTATGTATTGTTCATGATCTTGTCTGATGCCATTTTGTTGCAAAAAAATGTTGTATTGGATGGATCACAAAGAGACAGCAACGTGGCATATAAGCAGTAACGATTTGCATCTGGAAGCCTCCCCTCTTCTCGCGTTTCCTTTTATTTTTGGTGGTAAAAACGTTGTCAGCAGGTTAGAAGCTGTGCTGGCTGAATATGTGTTTTACTATACTGGTTTTGCTGCGGTTCGGCTCGTTGGCTTTAGGATCTACTAATGGATATTTGACACAATATTTATCGGAAAATGACGACTCAAACTTTTAGGTCATATTATAACAATTTGTTGAGGAAACTGTAAAATTATCGACATTTACACACAAATCTGGAAGAATCCGTTTCACTGAGCCTTAGAGCCCAGTAACTAAAACAACGAGGGTACAATACGCACGTTATAGGTTTTCCTTCATGCGTTGTTTTCTTCTTGCTGCTTCTACGTAACATAGATTGTGCTAGCTCGTTATAACCGATGATACTGGCAAACTCCCACAAGCTATTTTTTAGCAAAATAAGGTAAAACTGTATACCTATTTATACTTCATTTTATACCCCCAACTTCGAACAATTTGGGGGGACATATTGCTTCTGGGTCCGTCATTCGTTTCGGCTGTTCAAACGTTCTTCCATTTGTCCGTCTGTTCCGGTCTTTTATGAATAGCATAAAATTTGAACCATGCACGCTAGGATTTTGGAAATTTCATTTATGGGTTTCTCATGTCAAAACTAGCTGACACATTTGTTTTTATTTATATATTTTTGCTCGCCGAGATTTGTCCCTTTTCTGTGTTGCAGCTGATGATGTCTTGTCCGCAAAATATCTAAAAGAGTATGCGAGCTAGAGGCTTGAAACCTGACCTGATGAATATATTGGTAATGATAAAGAGATGATCTGATTACGCTTGAATAAATTTTTGAAAAATGCTTCATGACTTCATGACTTATGACCATGGTGTATTTTGGTCATTTTATGTTGTCGCTGGTGGTAGAGCCTTGACATATGACAATCAAATTGCTAGTGATAAGTAGGTTATCCTATTGAAGGCATTTATTCTTGATTATTGAGCACTATCATTCCAATACATAATATTATGTAGCCCTACGTACTGACTGAAGGGAAGTCCTCTGTCTTCAACAGGTAAGGGGCCTCCTTGGGAAAAATTTACTAACTGTTGACTTGAGTGTGCATTATTTAGTTTCCCCTTAAGTGCCTCAATCAGGGGATCCAACAAGCGCTACTAATCACCCTATCAAGGGCAACCTTTGATCTGCTATAGTCAGTATATCACAAGGGGCAATAAAACAATTATGAACACATGGTGTGTCCTACTGCAACAGGAATAAATGCCTTTAACTTTTGAATTAATTCTGCGAAACAGTTAATGAGTTATGGTCCTTTGAATTTTTTGCATTTTAACCTTGTCGGCAAAATATCTATAAAAAAAAAAACAAGTGCCTTTTAGAGCGAATTTTGTTGAGGACTCGACAGCAAGAAATCACTGAAACGCTTGGGCATAAGAAAACCAAGAGTTAGACTCCGATGGGCCCGACCAGAGACAGAGCATCAGGCACCGACCAACATTACATAAAATTAAATTCTATTTCTCAGAAAGCCTTTATGCTGGAACCGTCATAGAATCTGAGGTCTGACCCACCGGCATACAATTAAAAAGGGAAGCAAAGTAGAAGTAAAACAAAGATCAGGAATCGATACAATTAACTTACTCCATCCATCAAAGACACCAAAGGGAAAGAAACACAAACATTAAGCGACCAGACCATAATGGAAACTTAAACAAAGGAAGGCCATAAGGACAGTTACTTTCCCACAAAAATGGCCATATGGCCATCCAAAATAAAAAGACACTAGTGTTACACACAGTAAGTAACAAACAACAACATAAATAAATCGCCACAGAAGAACCGCCTTGGAACGGTCAGTGGAATGATTTCCACTGGGGGGCTTAAATCGATTTTACGTGGCCACAATCCTCGCCCTTACTTCCGTCATGATATAGACAAATAATTTGTTCAGTCCGCATGAAGGCCTCCTAACTCATCAGTGCAACATCTCCGTGAACACAAATAATCAAAGAACCACAGAGGTGAGACAACGGTGAGGACTCGACAGCAAGAAACCACTGAAATGCTGGAGCAAAAGAAAACCAACGGTTAGACTCCGATGGGCCCGACCAGAGACAGAGCATCAGGCACCAACCAACATTACCTTGAATTAGATCTCTCTAATTCTTAATAAGCCTTTACGTTGGAACCGTCATAGCATCTGAGGCGTGACCCACCCGCGTGCAATTAAAGAGGGAAGCAAAGTTGCCAACCGTGATTGGGTTAACTACCATGCATGCAGTCTGTCGTATAATATCCATGTTGTACCCAATATTTCTATATCGAAGAATGATTTTACGAAATTGGGTGCTGAAGTCATTGCAATTATATATTTTTCTGAATTTATATACTAAGTCACCATAAAATTCGGGGTCCGATAGATCTTGTTGCAGAAGAGATTTAAGTCCAATATTGAATTTTAAAATTAAATCAGAATGGCGTCTATAAAATTTTGAAAAGGCTTTGCGTAGTTTATGGTACCGATAACCCTGATTAAGAAGTTTAGCCGTTAATAATTTATTACGAGTGTTGAAGTCAGTTACATGACTACACACTCTAGCAAAACGAATTAATTGCGAAATATAAACGCCATAGGATGGCGCACGAGGAACATCACCATCCAAAAACTGAAGATTTACAATATCAAAATCAAAGTCATCGCGTTTATCATAAATTTTGCACGAAACAAACCCATCTACAATAGATAGATGTAAATCCAAAAACGGGGCCTCGGTATCAGAAGAATTTGCTTTATTTAACTGAAGTTCGGGGGGGGGGGGGGGGCAAATCTGACTGATAAAACCATCGAAATAGGTATTATCAATATTTAATAACTCATCTAAATATCTAGAAGTGGAGCTAAAAGCTTCAATAATTTCAGATTGGTTATCAATGGAAAGCGACAACATGAAGTCTCTTTCATAACAATACAAGAATAGATCAGCCACAAGAGGTGCGCAATTCGTACCCATCGGAATGCCCACAATTTGTCTAAATAACTTAGTACCGAATCTAATATAAATATTGTCAAGTAGAAAGGTGAGGGCATCACACACTTTCTGACATGAACAAAGTGTATAATTCTTATGCTCTTTAGAAGTGAAAAATGCATTTCTGACATTACATGCAAGATAGAGAGAATCTTCTCTGTGAAAAGCCCATTCAATTAAATCATTAAAGTTTTCAACCATGCATGCAGTCCGTCGTAAAATATTTACGTTGTACCATTTTTTTTAATCGAAGAATAATTTTACGGCATAGCCACAAATCTATATAAATAGAAAACAAAAGCTTTTCTAAAACAATATTATTAAATGCAGAATATTTTCAACAAGAAGTGACTGCTTCAGGGCAAAGAGGTAAATATGACTTATCACATATAGACGTATTCCATAATATCAAGTATACAAATAGCGGGCAATCAAACAGTCGGCTTTCAAGCAAACCATTCCTATACTTAAACAGAACTGCTGTCTAGAACGTAGGTATAATAGGAGTTATTTGACCAGAATTGTCTGCGACGACATGTCAAATGATAGTAACACTTTGTTGAATAAATAATGTATGCCGGCTGACACTATCCTGTTTATTTCACCGTTATAAAACATGCAGAGAGAGTGTGTGCGTTGTTTATTACAACACCAGACACGGATAGGGAGGTGGAATTAAAACTCCAAGATTTTTATTTTCTTTGCATTCCATCTGACTTTTGAATCTTAAACAAAAGCTGATGTTATTCACTTCATATGATAAATAAGTTAGGATAACTTTCACGCAATTGTTTGTTTTCTATCTCTTGGCTCTAGAAATGATATATTTCTGAAAAAGAGTGATTTTATTTTCTTATTTGTGATCAAGATATTACGAAAACACGCCTATAGAAATACGTTGTAAATTTTACCGACGAAAAATAAAATTTTCACATGAAAAATTGTGATCTTTTTCTTATTTCTGCTCAAAATATACATTGTGGGTACACGTTGGAACCGCCTCATCGAGGCGGTTCCAACGTGTACTCACAATCTATATTTTACAGCAGAAATAAGAAAAACGACGTTTACCCCCTGTAAACCCTAGTTTTACTGTATAAAAGTGGGGTTCAAGGGAGTCAGAATTATAAAGGCATGTTATCGTGATGCATAGACTGGTATACTCGTTAGAACAGCCTCGGTGAGGCGTTCTAACGAGCACACACTTTCTAGTTTTGGGAAGGAATTAAGAAATGAGAAATACCTTTAAGCCCCGAATTTTTCCTTTATAAAGTGGGGTTCGCAAGGGTTTCCTTTACACTGTATGGTTAATGTGAAGGTCTAAACTGCCGATTTTGAGCATTCAGCAAAGTGTACGGCATTATATACTCTGTAAATTGAAGTTTATAAAATGAAGCAAGAAAGTGTGACATCTAGACGCCAATGTCGCTGTACAAGGGGATTTCTAAAGGTAGGTATTTTTTTCAGTTCTCTAATTCAATATATACAATATCCTATAATGAATACTATTGTTATAGGAAAATAATGGGGTTTACTTGGGTTTGTATCATTTTCAAAATAAAAAAAAAAACTTGGCTTGTAGGTACAGGTACTCTTTAGAACTGCATCGACTAGGCACTTATAACGTTGACAATCTATTTTAGAGCATAAATGCATACATTCAAGACAAATATTACAAATTTATTTTCAACATGAAATGGGCCCCGTCAAGCGATTTTGGTACTTATCGCCTATGCGAGCAGCGAAGGTTCAGGCGAGCCTGCGCATTCTCGCCAAAACCTTCGCTGCTCGCTCATACAAGCAGTGAATCAAGAGGAACCTTCAGACAGAAAGCCATATCCCTGGCCCCTCTGAATGGCTTGGCATGCGCAGTTAAAATTTGTCATGACGCAATGCTCGAAGACATAAATTCGCTTGGCGGGGCTCATATAACGATTTTAACGGATCTTTTGGCTTTCCGCTTGTGAAGCTGTCTGTTTTCTGTTGTTGTTTTTTTCTTTCCCTTTTGTGTCTTGGACAAGAGGTGTGAGGAGGTAATTGTATCGATTCCTGATCATTGCCTTCAATTGGTTTAAACATATTTATTCACATACTGATTGCATATAATTATAAACTGTATAATATTCTAAACTAAATACAATTAAGCATGTGAAGGGATTCAGAAAGAAGCCTAAGGGCTTATGTAAATCTGTCTCCCTGCCTTCAATTCTTGTACCGGAAACCATAAAATGGGTACCCTGGCAAACAGTACAGGCCCAGATCGGACGCCACAGAATGCGACGTCCGATCAGGGCCTACACTATTTGCAAAAGTTCAGCTATTTTCCGAATAAATTTAAAAGACAACACAACCTGTCATCCTTAAATTTTGAAATGGACTCCTGCCATACATTAAGGAGGATGGTTCCATTCGCTACAAAAAGGGTTAAATCGACTTCACTTGCCGAAGAAGTTCAGAAGAATTTCAGTAGAACATGGCATTACGATAACACACCCGTGCCACATAATGCATTTTTCACACCTCCAAAATGGCTACTTTTCTGATGAAAATCCGTGATATTTTTCTTATTAATACTGTAAACATAGGTTGTGGGTACTCGTTAGAACCGCCTCATTGAGGCGGTTCTAATGAGTACCAACAACCTATGTCATTGAGCAGAAATAAGAAGAAATATGACATACCCACTCAAACCCCAGTTGCTCTATATAAAGTGGGTTTAGGGGGGTATTCATTTCACGGACTAGTTCACGGGATGGGGTTGTCACATAGTCATGGCGTTTCGCGCCAGAAAATGTATTATTTAGACGTGTGCCCTTATCATTTATTACATGGAGTAATTACATCACATTACCAAGTCCGTATGATGAATACCCGTTTAAACCTCACTCAATACAAAGGAAACTCATCACAAAAACACGTCTATATGATTTTAACCCCCTTAACTCCCACTTTTTATAGTAAAACTGGTGTTTGCAGGGGTAAACCTTACTTTTCTTATTTCTGATCTAAAATATAGATAGTAGGTACTCTTTAGAACTCATTTTTCCGGCGAAAAAGTTTACAATGCATTTGTATAGGCGTGTTTTCGTAATGTGGGATTTTAAGGGGTATGCATTATATTAACTTATTTCTACTCGTCAAGGCCGCATCAGTCAGGCGGTTGTTATTGGTACCCACCACCTATGTTTAAGGGAAAATACCACCTATTTTCTACCCACCACCTATGTTTAAGGGAAAATACCACCTATTTTCTACCCACCACCTATGTTTAAGGGAAAATACCACCTATTTTCTACCCACCACCTATGTTTAAGGGAAAATACCACCTATTTTCTACCCACCACCTATGTTTAAGGGAAAATACCACCTATTTTCTACCCACCACCTATGTTTAAGGGAAAATACCACCTATTTTCGTACAAAATTACCGTTATGGAGATATGAAAGAATGCCCTATGTCACACGGATGAGTTTTCGTAGATGTCGTCTGTTTCGCAGGTTTGAGATACATCAAATTAAAAATATTGCCATAATCCTTTTCAACCAGTTTCAGGTTTTCCATTCAAATTTCAAATTTTGGGGTACCTATGATTAGGTATGATTCATCATATCCAAAAGCAAACAGAGGAATAACGGTCTTTTCCTAAAATCTTTATTTTTATTTCGTATGAGGTTTAACGTCCCCTTCAACACTATATAGGCCATTTTGGAGACGGTGCTTCCATGTGTGTGGGACTTTTACCTGGCATTGAGATGAAATGATATCTCAAGCCCTGCCGCACAATGAAACCAATAGGGTTTATAAGCAAGGGCGGTCTGACATGCACCACTTTGCCTGCCTAAAATCTTGAAATGGTTAGGAATTATGCTGATGTGCTAAAGCAGGAGCATATAACTCTGTAATTTAATGTATGCTCTTGACCAATACCAATTGCCATTGCTTGTGACTCTATCGAGTACAGTGAAGCTAAAATTAAGTCTAATCCTCCGTTTAAGAACAAGTTTATATGGCTTCCGTTTGTTTTTTTTGTTTTTTTTTTTGTTTTTTTTTTTTTTTTTTTTTTTGTATACGCTTTCTACACGGAATGACCTCTAGTAAAGGAGAGTGTTCTGAATATAGTGATTTTACTGTGCTGCGTGTAGCCTAAGTAAAATAAATGCATACACCTGTAAATCTAATGTTTGCTTATATCTGCGACAGCGAGTGTGAGGCTATAGCTTCCAGGGTCCTGCCACCATGATGTTGTGCAATGCATAAGGAAAGAGCTTCCTGTAAATAAATATTCTACCAACGGCGGGAGCTGACTTAAATCAATACAAACTCCTTTTGGCAAACGGTTTAATATGATTTTATCTTATTGTTTATGCATGCAGCTGACAATCCGACAATATTCTGCGGAAGAGATATTGATCAAAACAAAGTTACCCACATCGCAGAAAAAAGCAGGCAGCAGATACGCCTGCAGCATTTTTCATGTAAATTTTCCAGACCGCATGTCGTTTTTCTAACATCTTTTATGATTTTGATTGTCAACAATAATCATTCACTGGGCCGATCACGCGGCACTGCATCGCAAAATACGCACAGCGAAGTCTCCGATCCGTTTGCGCATTTGCACATTCTGATCAAAGTCTTGACCTTGTGCTATGCACAACTAATGGCCTTCTTGAAGATGCTAATATTTTTAAGCCAATGGCTACGCTTCTTAGAAATGTAACAACATGTGGATGTTGTCAAAGTGTGTGGGTATAATCAAACAGAAACATACAAAGCAGAGCCGAGCCTGAAGACCACAAGCCTACAAAATAGTTGATTAACAACCTCTCGGGTCAGAATTCGTAACTACCGAGGATAAGACCATCGCAATAAACCGTCAGTACAATACATCATATTATACGCACGCCTGTTGGTGGTTAAGTTATTTTATAAAATACTCTATAGGAAAAAAAAAGAACCAAAAAACAACAACATTCAAATGCCCAACCTGCCCTTTGCATTGTGAAAACACGCCTATACAAATACATTCCTTTATCGCCGAAAAAATGAAATTTTTAAGATGAAAAATTGTGATATTTTTCTTATTTCTGCTCAAAATATAGATTGTGGTACTCGTCAGAACCGCCTCGATGAGGCGGTTCCAACGAGTACCCACAATCTATATTTTAGAGCAGAAATAAGAAAAATGAGGTTTACCCCTGCAAACCACAGTTTTACTGTATAAAAGTGGGGTTCGAGGGGGACAAAATTATATAGGCTGGTTTTCGTGATGGTAAGGTTTGGAGTCTGTTCGAATTCTGTGATGCATCTTTACGAAACATTTTTTTCAGTCGAGTAACATGCAATAAAAGTAAAACCTCATCTGCCGCGCGTCACGAATTCTGCGGTCCATATTCTTTCATGGGAAATGTCTATTTATTCCCTTCTACTGATTCAATAAGGACAGTTGTCAGATTACACATACTGGTTGATCGTTTGGATATCAATCTAATCAGGTAAAAGTTCGCCTCGAATTTCCCAAACAACAAGCCGGTAAATAAACAAAACCATTTCTAAACTAGAATTTGTTTTTCTACAAAAACACAGATGTCTCCCCCGTTTTTGACCTCTAAGTATAACCTTGACATTGGAGGTATTGAGCCGGGTCTTGTGTGCAACACATCATCTAATGAAGATAAACATTTCTGCAAATTTACTTTAAAAATGTTCAAAAAATTTCAAAGGGCAATAACTCTTGAAAGGGGCATAATCCGGATGAGAAAAAAAATATGCGTCAGCTTATTTTCCATTAGGAATGCATATATGAAATTTCAAAACCATAGCATACACAGTTCTAAAGTTATGCTATGCATCCCTTTTAGCATTCATTACAATGGGCACAAATTACCAAAATGACAAAGGGCCATAACTCATAAAGTATTTTTCGGCATTTTGTCAAAAGTTAATCAGTTCGTATACTCATCACCATCAATATACTCAACAACTTTCAAGGCTCTAGCTCCAATAGTGTTTGAGAAATTTTGCTGACAAGATTTTATTGAAAAAATTTCAAAGGGCAATAACTCTTGAAAGGGGCATAATCCGGATGAGAAAAAAATACGAGTCAGCTAATTTTCCATGAGGAATCCATATATGAAATTTCAAAACCCTAGCATACACGGTTCTAAAGTTATGCTATGCATCACTTTTAGCATACATTACAATGGGCACAAATTACCAAAATGACAAAGGGCCATAACTCACAAAGTATTTTTCGGAATTTTGTCAAAAGTTAAACAGTTCATCTACTCATCACCACCAATATATTCACCAATTTTCAAGGCTCTAGCTCCAATAGTTTTTGAGATATCTTGCTGACAAGATTTTATAAAAAAAATTTCAAAGGGCAATAACTCTTGAAGGGGGCATAATCCGGACAAGAAAAAAAATACGCATCAGCTAATTTTCAATGAGGAATCCATATATGAAATTTCAAAACCCTAGCATACACGATTCTTTAGTTATGCTATGCATCAAAAGCGTAACGGACAGACGAACGGACAAACGAACCAGAACTAATATGCCCCTCCAACTTTTTCAAAGTTGGAGGCATAAAAAGGCCCCTTTTTGTTCTTTAACCTCTTAGTACGACCTTGACATTTGAGGTACCAACTTGGGTCATGCACGCAACACATCGTCTTATGGTGGTTAACATTTCTGCCAAGTAATTTCAAAATCCATCTAAAAATAAGAAAGTTATTGACAGAACACAAAAAAAGGCCCCTTTTTTGACCTTTAACCTCTATGTATGACCTTGACCTTTCAGGTACCAAACTGGGTCATGCGTGCAACACATCATCTCATGGTGTTTAACATTTCTGCCAAGCAATTTCAAAATCCATCTAAAAATAAGAAAGTTATTGACCAAACACGAAAAAAAGGCCCCTTTTCTGACTTTTGACCTCTATGTATGACCTTGACACTTGAGGTATCAAACTGAATCATGCATGCAACACATCGTCTCATGATAGTTAACATTTTTGCCAAGTAACTTCAAATTCTATCTAAAAATAAGCAAGTTATTGACAAAACTGGAAAAAAGGCCCCTTTTTTACCTTTGACCTCTAAGTATGACCTTGACCTTTGAGGTACCAACCTGGGTCATGCACGTAACACATAGTCTTATATTGGTTAACATTTCTGCCAAGTGATTTCACAATCCATCTCAAAATAAGAAAGTTATTGACAAAACACGAAAAAAAGGCCCCTTTTTTTACCTTTGACCTCTAAGTATGACCTTCACCTTCGAGGTACTGACCTGCCTGATGCACACCACACATCGTCTCATGGTTGTTAATATTTCTGCCAAGTAATTTTAAAATCCATCTCAAAATAAGAAAGTTATTGACAAAACACGAAAAAAGGCCCCCTTTTTTTACCTTTGACCTCTAAGTATGACCTTGACCTTGGCGGTACTGACCTGCCTGATGCACATCACACATCGTCTCATGATGGTTAATATTTCTGCCAAGTAATTTTAAAATTCATCTCAAAATAAGAAAGTTATTGACCAACTACGAAAAAAAGGCCACTTTTTTTACCTTTGACCTCTAAGTATGACCTTGACCTTTGAGGTACCGACCCGATTCATGCGCACCACACATCGTCTTATGGTTGTTAATATTTCTGCCAAGTAATTTTAAAATCCATCTGAAAATAAGAAAGTTATTGACCGGACACGATTTGCCCATACATATATACATACCAACAAACTTCCAAGGGAGATAATTCAAAAAGTATAAATGCGAGAGTTATAGTTCTTGCGCACTGCACGTCGTCTAATGCTGATTTATATTTATACTAAGTTTCGTGACGATAGCTCCAACGGTTTTCAAGTTATAGAGCGGACACGAAAGTGTGACAGACAGACAGACGGACAGACGGACAGACAGACAGACGGACAGACAGACAGACGCCCGGGGGAAAAACAATATGTCTCTCCGAAAAAAATTTTTTCGGGGGAGACATAATTATGTCCTAAAGCTTAAATAATACATTTTGCATGTTTCCAGTTCGTATCGTAGAAATAACATACCATTTTTGTCGCGTTACCCGGTACCTTCTGCATTATTCTGTGGCAACTGAGGACATTTTTAACTAACTTTGATGCCAGACCGTTATTCTTGCACATGTTACAAGACAAGACGGTACTATGTAAATAAAATGCATGCGCAATATAAACTACCATTGACTCTTGTAATCGCAAACACTGATATATCTAACTACTGTTTAAGTCAACCTGAACTTTTGGCACTATTGCTTTGATTTTGCTATTCAGTATAGTTTAACTCCTTTCATCTCAAACTACTGTTATCTCAAACCAAACTTTTAAGCCCCTTGGAGTTTGAGTTAACGAGAGTAATTTTGTATGGACTATAAGTACGACTTTTTTTATTTGAAACTCGGCCACGTTCACAAATCCGTGTAATGAATATACATGTAAGCCCAACATTACACAAAGAAAACAGTGGTTTACAGGGGTCTGCTGTAGTTTTATTTCTGCGCCAAACATATATGATTGGTACTCGTGGAGACGGTTCTAACGAGCACCTGCAGTCTATTTGGAAGAACGCAAGAGATTTGTTTTCTATTTCTGAGTCTTGCTTTCTGATATAGGTACAATTTACTTATCGGAGTGTTTATTGCCAGATGACTGTCAATAACAGAAACTCGGTTAAAGTGCTAACTTAAAGTACTAACATAAATCCGGTCGCGGAAGCTCAGTCGGATGCGCGTCTGACTGGTGTTCATGAGGGCACGGGTTCGATACCTTTCGGGGTCGACATCATTCTTTCGTCGAGATCGATCATGAAATCTTTTCTACGGTCATTCTTTCCCTTCCGCTGATTCAAAAAGGACAGTTTTTGCCGAAAGAGTGAGCACTGGAATGGTATCAGACTCCCCCAGGAAGTGCGGATAGGTAAACTGACCGGCTCAAAAATGATAAATAGTATCGACTGCGCTGATACAATCAAACTGATAGAAAGCAAAACTTCAGAGCCCGATTGTTTAAAGCTAACTATGTGGTTACCTTAAAACTATGATTATCTCATACTGCATTTTGCTTATAAGAAGATAAGCTTTTGCAAATGTAATAACTATGTACTTACATTTGGGCCGCAAAAATACAAGAATATTTGACAATTTACTCGCAAGAACAGTTAACAATTTGATTTTAACCCACGCACTTAGTACCAGAAACCTCAAAGCAGGTACCCTGGCAAACAGTGCAGGCCCAGATCAGACGCCGAAGAACGCGAACGCGGCGTCTGATCAGGGCCTAAACTGTTTGCATAAAGTTCAGCCATTTTCCAAATAAATTGTGATGAAAACATAACCTGACACCTCTAAATTTTGGAATAAACTCCTCCTGTATATAAGGAAGAAGATTCCATTTGATGCAAAAAGGGTAGTAACGATTTTTAAGGTAACGATGCTTTGAAAAAAATATGCCTAGATGTGCCCGTGTCTACGTGGTCTTGCCCGAACCTTCAACATTCCCCTACCAATTAATATTAGTTAATTACTGACAATGACCAATCTTAAGCACCTGCGAGAAATGCAGTAACTGTGTGTGTGTGTGTTGTAAGATGGCGATTGGACCAATTCGAGCTCTAAACTGCCAGAAAATAGAACAACAGATGTCAGAGGAAGACAACTCTGTTGGCGATGCCTTAGCTCTGGCTTTGCGTTGTGCACGTTTCTACTCGGTTTCTTTGGTCTTTCAGTGTAGCACCTCCGCTGATCAGGCCTCGACACTTTGCTCGACCCTGTACATTTTGTTCCCACGACTCTATTGGTGTTGAAGTTGTTCTTGTATCGCTTCTTCTGAACACCATGGGAGCGTTTGCCCGTTTCTAGTACAGTATCCATAAATGATTTTCTTTGGCAAACGTTCCTCAGGCTGATTCCCCTTGGACCCAAAACACCATCGCGTAGTCGGACAAATATGCTGCACTAGCTTTCCAGCTTTAGCAATCCTGGCGTTGACTTCATCATCAATTTGCACGACTCTTGATAATGTGCTACCAAGGTAGGTGAACTTGTCTACCACTTGCAATCTTCGACCTTTCACTGTAACGGTGGGCTCATTGTAAGGCTTACAAGGTGCTGGTTGATAAACCACCCGTTCTTCTTATGCTAATAGCTGTCACAGGAGTCGGATACATGGTATACACGTTTTTTGCATCCTCTCTTCTGTTGGAACATAATTTACCATGCTAAGGGGTGAGCAGTGCTATCCTTTAAAGGTCTGCTCAGTCACTCATTTTGGCTACCAAATTCCCTATTGTACCTCATTCTTTAGGAAAGCGACAATATAGAACATAACCACCTGTGTGGAGGTCCGCAACTACAGCTTCCGGTATTTCCTCATCGCCACTCGCCCATCGCCACAAGGCTTTTTGTGGCATGCGTATGCGTGATTGCTCTGACTGTATACGCTGTGATTTGGATTATAGTGAGGGAGAGTTGCGTAGAGTCGACCTCACCCTCTCTGACTTAGCTGGATGTAGCGGCAAGAAGATGCCAAGACATCTGGAGCTAAGTCGGGATGCAGTGGATGACCATGGCTTCTTTAGTTAGTGCCATGTCATGCTCATCATACTCCACAAAATGCTGCTGCATCGACGTTTGGGCTGATGAATCAGAGAAATCATTACGAAAACACGCCATTACAAATACATTGTAAACATTACGGCTAAAATAAAGAAAAAAAAATGCGATGAAAAATTGTGATATTTTTCTTACTTACGAGAACCCACAGTCTATATTTTAGAGTAGAAATAAGAAACATAAGTTATACCCCTGTACACCCAGTTTTACTATATAAAAGTGGGGTTCAAGAGGGTCAAAATTATATACATGTAGACGTGTTTTCGTGATGTGATCCCCCCCCCCCCCAGTTACCGAAAAAGACTTTAAAAAGCAGGAACAGGCAAACCAAGCTTTACAGGTTTTTCTTTGGAGTTGCCATCTCTTAGATGGATTGCCGACCGGGACTTGCGGGCTCCAGCTACCATTGCATCACAGATTCAGTTAACAGCTATACAGAAACAGTTTTGTTTATTTGTTTGTTTGTTTGTTTGATTTGAGGTTTAACGTCCTCCTCAAAACTGTACAGGTCATTTTGGAGACGTTGCTTCCAATATGGAGGGACTTTTACCCGACATTGAGATGAAATGACATCTCAAGCCCTGTCGCCCAAAGAAACCAATAGGATTTATAAGCAACGACGGCCCGACTCGCAACGCTTTGCCTGGGCAGGCTTAGATCCTCTAAGCGGTAACCAGTACACGTGTGGGGCCTTTTTCAGCTCTGCGTGGAAGCATCATGCAGCACATCTATTTCTTCAAGACCCGATGGGCGGGGGCCGCACAGAAACAGTAACTCACGTTATTTTGTGTAGCTATGTATTTCATGTCTCTAGACAAGGTTTCGGAGACGGGCCATGATCAGTAACTGCACGTGCGTATTTGACGGACCACCACCTGCTGACAAGCAACCTCTTGTGTCTTTTCGTTTAGTGGATTCTTATTGGCATCCTAGGTGAATGAGCTCATAGGTTGAAATTTAACATTTGAAAATGCCCCCGCCCATAGGGGCTTGAAGAAATATATGGGCTGCATGATGCTTCCACGCAGAGCTGAATCCGGCCCGCACACTAGTACTGGTAAACAGCTTAGAGGATCTAAGCCTGTCCAGGAACCGCGGTGCGAGGCGGACCGTCCATGCTAATAAACCCTATTGTTTCATTGGGCGACAGGGATTGAGATGTCATTTCATCTCAATGTCGGGTAAAAGTCCCACAAAATTGGAAGCAACGTCTCCAAAATGACCTTTACAGTGTTGACGGGGACGTTAAACCTCAAATCAAACAAAATTAACATTTGAAAGGGACAGCGGTTTTGTTGTTGTTGTTTTTCTGTACAGTGTGACCCGGTCTACACTATCAGGGGTAATTCGGAGTGGATTCAGAAATAAAAAAAATACTTTACGCCTGGATATATAGAATTACACGGCGTTATATATGCAGTGAATAAATGGGTATGGCCGCAAAATAATGACCATTTAAGCAAGGAATTCGTGTAACTGGGGGCAATTTTTGCGAGCCGTTGATCGCATTTGACAGATCACTACGAAAACAAATGTATTGAAAATTTTACCGCCAAGCAAAATGAAAATTTTCAGATTATAATTCTGATATCTTTCATATTTCTGATCAAAATATAGATTGTGGATACTCGATGAGGCGGTTCTACAATCTATGTTTTTGAGCAGCATAAGAAAAATAATGTGTAAATTCCAGTTTTACCATATAAAAGTGGGTATTTAGGGGGTCAAAATTATATAGGAGTGTTTTCGTTATGGTTTGCTTAATACAGGTTCGTTAACGTAGTAAATCAGTTGGGGACTCAACATGGCCGATTCAGACAGATGCACGCTTAAATGAGGTGGACGTAAGTCAGGTTGATCTGAACAAGGATACATCATCCACACATTTTATTTAGTGCGCATCAATAACAGATGACATATTAATACAGTGATTCATAAAGACAGGAGACTTGTATATAACATTCAGCCGGGACATTAATACAAAAATATAAATCATGCGGTAGTTAATTTGATAATACTGATCGATTGAAAGACGAGTCTATGACAATGCGTTAGATCTAAGAAAAACTTCCAGCAATTTCCTACGTTATTATATTGACAATGTTCTGTGATGTGTATTGGATCAACGCCATGTGAAAAGTATACCTCACGCATAGGCAATCATTGGCATCATCTTGACAGGAACGTGTTGTCTGAACACACTGTGAAACACTGGTAAACCCCGCTTTATAGAAAGAAAAGTGAAAAAGTATATGTAGATTTTCTTTTCAGTGTTCTAATCCCCTACAAGTTGGACGAGACGTCCTCTCAGTTTTCACCCATTGTTTACTAGTGGACTCCTCCATTGCTAAATGTTGGACAAGTCCATTTGTCATATAAGAGGTAGCAGGCCTATTTTTTGTTTGTTTTCATTTTATTTTGGACGGAAAATTCTATTAACAAAAAGTGCATGCCGTCTGATTTGGACTTGCACTTGCCAAGGTAGTCCTTTTGAAGGGTTTCCCGAATGCAATGGCTCTAAGTCGACACCGTTGTTCACACACACACACACACGCACGCACGCACGCACGCGGACGCGCTTGTGTTTGGTCTGCTGCTCTTTATTGTGTGCTTGCAATGTTGTACCGGTCTGCTTCTCCAGTATTTTGTTCTGATTATAATTCTTCTGAAAGTCGTCAGTAACAAAGGAAAAAAATCCCAGCCAATGGCAGTACTCGAACCCGGGCCGCCCGGGTGAAAGTTCAGTGCTCTAACCACTGACTCATTGGGTAGAGCGTTGGATTTCCACCCGAGCGGCTCAGGTTCGAATCCAACCATAAGATTTTTCTTTAGCTATGCTTCCTTCCTTTGTAACGGCTTTCATGTCGAAAGATTGTGTATACACGTGCTTGATCACTTGATATATAGGAATTTTACAATTACAAGAGATTTCATTACGTATCTTCTTTTGTTTTGCTTAAAACATAGATTGTGGGTACCCTCTAAAGGCATTTCTAGTTATGTTTATTTGAAAAAAAAAATCACAACTTGCCATTAAAAAGTCAGTTTTAGGACCGTAAAACAATACACAGTGGCACTCGGTATGTTATCATGATACAAATATTTCTGTAAACACTGCTAAAACGTTGCGAAATAAAACACAACCCTGACCTATACGCACGCACAAATGCACACTCGGGCATACATACCCACGACTCGGGTTTAATCTCATCCTTATCTAGGGCTACCGTAAGGTTGTATTGGCTTTAACGGCCCAGTCAACACTATTTTAGGTCATTTTGAGCTGGTTAGTTTACCTATCCACACTTCTCCTTGGCAGGCTTACCCGTAAGTGGTTAACGAATACAGTGCACATTCTTTCGCCAGAAACTGACAACTGCCCTTCTTGAATCAGCGGAAAGAAGAGAATGACTGTAGAAAAGATTTCATTATCATTCTCCGAGAAAGAATGTTGCCGACCCCGGAAGGTATCGAACCGGCGTCCTCCTAATCACCAGTCATACGTGCATCCGACTGAGCTACCGAGGCCGGCATTGTAAGGTTGTACTTTTGAGTTTGTTTTTTTTTTTACTTTTTATGTGCCGTTTTACTTCTGTAGATGTAAGTAAAGTAAGGTGAAGTCAAGTAAGGTGTAGTAAAGTAAAGAAAATAAAAAGTAAAGTAAACATGGTAAACAAAAGTAAGTAAGTAAGTAAGTAAGTAAGTACGTGTGTGTGAATTCGGGTTTAACGTCGCGTTCAACAATTTTTCAGTCATATCACGACGGTGTCTGGTTACGAGTAAGTAAGTAAGTAAGTACTTAATTTAGAGAGGGTAACTCATTGCGTAAACACGCCTATTCAAATGGTACATTGTAAATCTTACGGCCAAAAACTTAAAATTTTCAGATGAACAATATTGATATTTTTCTTATTTCTGCTCAAATCATAGGTTGTGGCTACTCGTGAGAACCGCCTCGACGAGGCGGTTCTAACGACTACCCACAATCTTTATTTTGGAGTAGAAATAAGAAAAGCTAGTGCTGGTGTTTATGAAACACTGTGCCCTCAATCTTTTTTACACTAACATCGCTTCCCCTAATATTTTTTAGATATCTTGTTTACACGGTTGAAATGTTGAAAGTTTCAAAGGGCTATAACTACAGAAAACAATTTAGATTTTTTAATAAAGGTAATCAGGTCATCTACTTAGCGCCCCCTATCAGCCAATCAAGTTTCAAGGCATCAGTCTAAATAGTTGTTGAGCTATCTTGCATACAAGATTAAAATGCCCAGATTTACGAAGGCCAATAACTCATTTTTTTTTTTTTTTTGTTTTCATAAATCATTCAGAAGTTAATCAGCTCATCTTCTCGAATCTTAATTTTCACACTGCTGTCAAGGCAACTATCAAGGGATTTGGTCCTGGTCATTTTCACTGTCTGCAGCATGTGTTGCCAGCGTCAATTTCGAGGCACTTTTGGCCCCAGATACCCTTAGATTTCATTTCAGCGGCCAGCTGGGTCATACCCTCAATTATATTGACAATGTTCTATGATGTGTATTGGATCAACGCCATGTGAAAAGTATACCTCACGCATAGGCGATTAACAGGAACGTGTTGTCTGAACACTATGAAACACTGGTAAACCCCGCTTTATAGAGAGAAAAGTGAAAAGAGTATATGTAGATTTTCTTTTCAGTGTTCTAATTCCCCACAAGTAGGACGAGTCCTCTCAGTTTTCATCCATTGTATACTAGTGGACTCCTCCATTGCTAAATGTTGGACAAGTCCATTTGTCATATAAGAGGTAGCAGGCCTATTTTTTGTTTGTTTTTTATTTTATTTTTGACAGAAAATTCTATTAGCAAATAGTGCATGCCGTCTGATCTGGACTTGCAATGTTTGCCAAGGTAGCCCTTTTGAAGGGTTTCCTGAATGCAATGGCTTTAAGTCGACACCGTTGATCACACACACACACGCACGCGCACGCACGCGCGTGCGTGTTTTGGTCTGCTGCTCTTTATTGTCTGCTTGCAATGCTATACCGGTCTGCTTCTCTAGTATTTTGTTCTGATTATAATTCTTCTGAAAGTCGTCACTAACAAAGGAAAAAAAATCCCAGCCAATGGCGGTACTCGAACCCGGGCCGCTCGGGTGAAAGTTCAGTGTTCTAACCACTGACTCTTTGGCTCAGTGGGTAGAGCGTTGGATTTCCACCCGAGCGGCTCAGATTCGAATCCAACCGTTAGTTGGATTTTTCTTTAGCTATGCTTCCTTCCTTTGTTACGGCTTTCATGTCGAAAGATTGTGTATACAAGTGCTTCATCACTTGATGTATAAGAAAGTGACAATTACAAGGGAATTCATTAGGTATCTTCTTTTGCTTTGCTTAAAACATAGATTGTGGGTACCCTCTAAAACCGCCTCGATGAGGCATTTCTAGTTATGTTTCTTTAAAAAATATCACAACGTGCCATAAGAAAAAGTCAGTTTTAGGACCGTTAAACAGTGCACAGTGGCACCCGGTATGTTATCCTGATTCAAATGTTTCTGTAGACACTGCTAAAACTTTACTAAATTAAACACACCTCTGACCTATACGCACGCACAAATGCACACTCGTGCATACATACCTACGGCTCTGGTTTAATCTCATTCTTATCTAGGGCTATTGTAAGGTTGTACTTTTGAGGTTTTTTTTACTTTTTATGTGCCGCTTTCCTTCTGTGGATGTAAGTAAAGTAAGGTGAAGTCAAGTAAAGAAAATAAAAAGTAAAGTAAAGTAAGTGTGGTAAAGAAAAGTAAGTAAGTAAGTAAGTACTTTATTTAGAGAGGGTAATCTATTGCGAAGACAGGCCTATTCAAATGGTACATTGTAACTCTTATGGCCGAAAACTTAAAATTTCCAGATGAACAATGGTGATATTTTTCTAATTTCTGCTCAAATCATAGATTGTTGGTACTAGTGAGAACCGCCTCGACGAGGCGGTTCTAACGACTACCCACAATCTTTATTTTGGAGCAGAAGTAAGAAAAGCTAGTGCTGGTGTTTATGAAACACTGGGCCCTCAATCTTTTTTACCCTAACACCGCTTCCCCTAATATTTTTAGATATCTTGTGTACACGGTTGAAATGTTGAAAGTTTCAAAGGGCTAGAAATCAAGAAAAAATTTAGATTTTTTAACAAAGGTTATCAGGTCATCTACTTAGCGCCCCCCCCCCCCCCCTATCAGCCAATCAAGTTTCAAGGCATCAGTCTAAATAGTTGTTGAGCTATCTTGCATACAAGATTAAAATGCCCAGATTTACGAAGGCCAATAACTCATTTTTTTTTCAGAAATCATTCAGAAGTTAATCAGCTCATTTACTCGAATCTTGATCTTCACACTGCTGTCAAGGCAACTACAGTCCAACCTGTGTTAAGCAAGCACCTTAGGGATAATGAAAATGTGCTTGCTTAAGACAGGTGCTTGCTTAATACAGGTAAATTTTAATGCATTTGCCTTTTTTGGGGACTAAATGCCCGCTTGCTTAAGACAGGTTGCTTGCTTAATAGAGGTGGCCACTAAGACAGGTTTGACTGTACTAAGGGATTTGGCCCTGGCCATTTTCACTGTCTGCAGCATGTGTTGCCAGCGTCAATTTCGAGGCACTTTTGGCCCCAGATAACCTCAGATTTCATTTCAGCGGCCAGCTGGGTCATACCCTCAATTATTTTCGATCGTGATGGGGGCTGCCGCCCCCTTCACCCCCACCCCAGATAGTCTAGCACCCCACCCCCAACCCCATAAGTATATTTTAAGATTCGATCAAAATACATGCGAAATCACACTTTTGAACATTTTTGAGATGCCCCCTTGTTACAATCGCAACAATGATTTCGCCTAAAAGGTTCCATTTGAAAGGCTACTGTCCAGTGAACATTCATGTCGAGTTTGATGTAAATGAGGTATTCATTATGAAATAATGGCAAAATGAAGTTGCTGTCCTAGGCAACACCATGAGAATCAGCAAAATTCATAAAGTCCCCAAGTGGAATGGGTTAAGTGGGTCAAAATTATATAGGCTTGTTTTCGTGATAACTGATCAGCTTGCGTGTCGTATCTTTAGGCAGTAGGTGCAAAATGACAATGTTTTGTTGTCAGATGTCATTTTGCTGATTCACTCTTATTTTAATTTGCAATATTCCGGAAATTGATTGGCGTGTGTTACAGTACGTTTCAATGACGTTGCCACAATAAGGAAATTACTCTTTAACGCTAGCCCTTTTAGAGGAGAAATTCCAAACCGAGATACTGGCAAACATCTCAGACACAGAATGTGGCGCAGGACCGTCCCTATTTTTCAAAACCTTTATTTTAAAAAAAAAATAAAATAAATATAATTTTGAAAAATTCAACCCAACACTCCTAAATTTCGAAATTACAATGTATTAAAAGCACAAAATGAGTATTCAGTACAAAATGAGTAAAATAAAATGAGCCTGCTTTTGCCTTTAGCGAAAACTAAAGGTTCGATTTAGACTGTGCATACGCGCAGTCTGATCAGAACTTGGATAGGAAATACCTCTTTTGCTGAAATTTTCCAAAACAATATATATAGTATATATGACTAATGTGTGTACTTGAGCAGGACAATTTGTGTGTTTCCAGGTCACAAACCCTGGAGACGGATTTTCTCCGGGCTTGGTCTCTTATAAAGGTATCACACATGCCGTGATATTCATTAGACATGAAAACGCTTCTGTGTAATTATTTTAATCAAAACATGCTTTATTGAAACATTATTATGCTAAACACCTGTGAAATGCGCTGTAATAGTTGAGATATACTCCCGGACAGAAGTTAGTGTTACCCCTCATTCCGATTTTATTATTAAGGAGGGTTTATATGGACCCCGTCAAGCGATTTTGGTACTTATCGCCTATGCGAACAGCGAAGGTTCAGGCGAGCCTGCGCATCCACGCAGTCTCGCCAGAACCTTCGCTGCTCGCTCATACAAGCAGTGAATCAAGAGAAACCTTCAGACAGAAAGCCATATCCCTGGCCCCTCTGAATGGCTGGGCATGCGCAGTTAAAATTTGTCTTGACGGAATGCTCGAAGACAGAAATTCGCTTGGCGGGGCTCAATTATGGTCTTAAGTCATATCCAATGGACCAATCTTTGTCAGATGTTTTAGATGTTGACTGCCATTTGTACGATAACATATTCGTGTGCCATTACGCCCCCGCCCATCGAGGCTTGAAGAAATAGACTGGGCTAAACGGTGCTTCCACGCAGAGCTGAAACCGACCGCGCACGTGAGTACCGGTCAATCGTGGTGCGTGTTGGACCGTCCATGCATATACATTGTAAACCGTTTTGGTTTCATTCGGGAGCAGGGCTTGAGATGTCAATTCATCTCGGTGTCGGGTAAAGGTCACACAAAATTGAAAGCAACGTCTCCAAAATGACCTAAAAGTGTTGACGGGGACGTTTAACCCCAAATCAAACAAACAATTCGTGTGCTACTACAACGGTGTCTTCAGACCTGTAGCACTAACATTTTTTAATACATGTACTTCTGCTCCAGACGTAGGTTGTTGGTATTCGTTAGAACCGCCCCAGTATGGCGGTTATAACGAGTGCCCGCAATCAATGTTTTTGAGCTAAAATATAGGAAAGTATACCACTTTAAACCCCACATATTTTCTTAAAGTACAGTGCATATGGGTGTTCATTTTACGTATTTATTAACGTGATGTGACGAATTCGGTAGATTGAAAAGTTGAAATTGATAGTTTGAGCTGCTGTACATGGCGCATTGACCAATTGTATACTGATGGACTCTTCCTTTGCTATAATTATGTTGGACAAGTCCAGTTGTCATTTAAGGGGTGTTAGGCCTATTTTTAGTTTTTATTCTATTTTTGACAGAAAATCCTGTCAGTCTTTGACAGTGTAGTCCTTGATCAAATGCCGCATTCTGCTTGCACTGTTTGCCAGGGTATCCATTTAGGGGGTTTCCGCCTAAAATTGGTTGACTGAATTTCTTAGTCTATTTCACGTACTACAAACACTGTCACTACAGCTGGTGTCTGGTAATGTGTGGCGGCCGTAAAAAGTCTCCCTTCATCATAGTGTAGTTTATATTTTCTTGTCGTTTGAGATCAATGACTCCATTCTGGAATGTTGAAAATATTTGAGGGTCACTGATGAGGCCTAATTGGCCGAAACTAGCTAGTCTGACCCAGAAAACATGCACACCCCATATTTTTCAGTTCTGTCGTGTATTCCTTGCTTCCAAAGGATAACACTTTTATAGAACATATTTATTTACCCGTATCACTGATTAAGTGTTTTCCGTCCCTTTAGAAGAACATTAATGAGGCATTTCCAACGAGTACCTACAGTTTATTGCTTTGATCTTAACAGGAAACTACATTTATACAAGCAAATGTTGATTCGTAGAGATATTAAAGACATGCTTATTGCATATGGGTCTGTTATCTTAATGAAATGTCACAGTGTTTTATACGCCAAAGACATATCGCGTGGAATCCTGTCAGACTTATACAGTGGGATAACATTCCAATTCCACTTCGACTATCTTGTCTGTCTCCAAAATTTTCATTTAACTCATGAAAAGTTTCACACGATTGAAAAACAAATGCTAATAACTTTATTGGGTTCAGCTTCAGCTGTGATTTGTTGGTGCTTATTCTGACAGCTTCGCCGAGGCGGTTGTACCCAGTACCAACAATCAGTGCCTAGAAGCTGGAATAAAATAAAAGCTAACAGATACCATTTACTCTACATAAAGCGGGGAATCGGTTTGAATTTAGGCGTTACGTCCCCGTTGCTTCCGATTTTGGAAATGACTTAAACAGTGTTGGCGTGGACGTTAAGCCTCAATTCAAGCAAATTAAGGGTTGGCTTTTTGCAATAAAGCATTGTCCAAATTCAAACAAAATAAGTGATGGCTTTTTGCAATAAAGCATTGTCCATTTAACCTTACGTATGGTTTGATTTAAACTGTATTTTATTGTATAATACATACATCAAATACAAACATGTACAATAACTACACTAGTTTCACACGAATAGGATCCAGATCGTATGCGTTAAACACATCAGGTTAGCATCTTCGAGAAATAATAACCCTCTAAACCCCACTTTACACAGAGAAAGTGGGGTGGGTTTACGGGGAAAATTATCATTTTCCTTATCTTAACCCCCAAATATAGCTTATTGGTACTGGTTAGAACCGCCTCATCGAGGCGATTCTAACGAGGTCCCAACATCTAGACGCCATTTTAGCGCACGGGTCAGTTATCGTTATGGAGTCTCCGGGCACTTGTGAGGTAAACATCTGTAGTTTGACATGCCTGAAAATGCCGACACGAGTTTGATCTTGACTGTAGGCGCTTGATTTATGTCCTGATGTATATATATTACCTTTGGTTCATTTCGGTGTTGTTGGTTTGATCAGTCCTCATTCAACGTTTTGAATCGGACAGACGGATTCTGACTTTACAACAACTGTGTTTCTTCATTCCCTCGGATATAAATAATGCAGTTCGGTCTAAAATATGAGTGTTTATGCGCCAAGTGGCACAAAAGAGCTTAAAGCTTGAAAATCATATTTGAAAGGAATCCACTCTTCGATCATCGGCCGCGCCAAGCGAAAAGGGGTCTCAGCCAAGTCTGAAACCAGCCTGTCAGAGTATAACCTCCTCCGAATGCATGGGAAAGCATTAGGATACACGTTATCCATATAACACAGGCCAGACTATGTTACAAGGATGTCTGAGGAAGTTTGCTATGGAGAACTAGAGATGGGCAAACGCTCCCATAGTGGTCAGAAGAAGCGTTAGAAGGACACCCTTATAGCCTCCCTCATCCAACAGAGTCGTGGGAACAAATATCACATGCCAGAGCAAAGTGACGAGGCCTCATCAGAAGGACCAGCTAGTGAATATGAGGCAAAAAGAATCAGCGAAGCTGTGCAGAAGCTTGCACAGCCAGAGCTAAGGCATCACCAAAAGAACTGTTTTTATCTAACTTCTAAGCTAGAATTGGTCTCATCAGCCATCTTAGAACACACAAACAGTAACATTCCTCGCTCCTCGCATGTGTTTTGTTTGTATTGTTTGAGATTTAACGTCCCCGTCAACACTGTATAGGTCATTTTGAATACGCCGCTTCCAATTTTGTGGGACTTTTAACCACATTGAGATGAAATGACACCTCAAGCCCTGCCGCCCAATTAAACCAATAGGGTTTATAAGCATGGACGGGCCGACTCGAGCTCGCACCGCTTTGCCTGGATAGGCTTAGATTCTCTAAGCGAATTACCAGTAGTCGAGTGCGGGTCGGTTTCAGCTCTGCGTGGAAGCATCATGCAGCCCATCTATTTCTTGAATCCCCGATGGGCGGGGTCGAACATTGGTTTTGTAATGCACTAATGCATTCAGTGACACTACAGAAGACTTACAAAACATGTCATACATTAGGAGGGCCATTTTTCTTTAATTTTCTTGCACATTGCAGTTTTCAAGAAAAAGCCATTTGCTGTCGGATGCTCATTCACTGTCAGTTATTATTAAGCATAGATTATATGTATCGACATGCAAAAGTCTAATGATACATTATATTATGCTACAACTGACACTGTCCATTATTACTCGAATGAAGATAAAACACGATTTGAGGATGGAGACCAAAAATCTAGAGATGAGATATAAAAATAACTATACATGTTCTTTTTCTATATAATCTATTATTTTTGGCTGTGGATATAACACCGTTGTTTAAATTGCCTTCTTAAGTCCTCCATAGAGGTTTACAAGTATAGGAAAAAAGAAAGAATGAGTTTTCTGTTTTGGACACCTGGTGAACAATAGTGTTATGAAGAGGGGGTTGTGTTTTGGTACTATCATGCAATAGAGGACATTTTTGTCCAATCACATGACGATTAACCACCTTTCATTGGCGGTGTCTTTACTTTCGGAACTAACGTGTCGTTGACTGAAACTTGTTACGGAGTATTACATAAATAATGCAGCATTATTGCCTAGACAATTCTGAGAAAAGTGCATTGTGCAGCGGATATAAATGTTCACACTTGTTATAAAGTGGAATGGACTCACGTTCAGGGTAGACAAATGTTTCAAATAGTTTGTCTCCCCTGCCAGTGGGAATCACATCTTAAAATAAACATTATGATCACACATCCATGCGCTAAAATCGCGTCTTTCTTATTGCTAGAACTAGCATTTTTAGATGACAAAATGGATATTTGTCTAATTTTTAGTGCAAATATAGAATGTTGGTGCCCGTTAGAACCACCTCAATTCTAACGAAAACCCACAATCTATGTTTTTGACCAGAAAAGGAAAATAATGAATACCCCTGTAAATCCCATTTTTTCTATATAGAGTGGGATTTTAAGGGGTGTTCATCACACAGATTTATTAACCTGATGGAGTTCGCTCCTTGGGAGGAAATTCTATCCTTTTAAGAAGAGGCCCCTTAAAAATAAGTTTTAATATATACAGAAGTGATTACTCACAAAAGGTGTTACCCCTGTAAATTTAAGAAAACGTGTCAGTTGTACCCATCGCTATTTAAGCGGCTTGACCAGGCTTATGGAAAAGCGTACCTATATACAGAAGTGGAGCATTTATTAGAAGAATAAATGGGATTCCTAGCGGTATGTATTCTTAACTCTTATCTTGCTGTTCACGACAACCCCTATCTTTGCAAACAGTGTAGATCCAGATCAGATGGCTTCTGAAGAAGCCATCTGATCAGGATCTACACTGTTTGGCATTCAGTTTATGATTTTGTAGCAATAAATTACATCAAGTAATTTGATTGGTTGATAGACAGAAATGGGTGTGGCTTAAATGAATATTCAGCAAGATAAGGGTTAACTTTAATTCGCGTATAAGAGATCTATTATAAAATCACGTTAACAAGTTCGTGTATTTGACCCTTCTCTTGCTGAATAATCATTATAGCCACACCCATCTCTGACTTTGAACCAATCAGATTACTTGATGTAATTTATTCCTACAAATGCATAAACTGAATGTCAAACATTGTAGATCCTGATCAGATGGCTTCTTCAGAAGCCATCTGATCTGGATCTACACTGTTTGCAAAGATAGGGGTTGTCATGAACAGCAAGATAAGAGTTAACACCAAAGTAAACGCTACTTTATAAATGAGAATATGGGGTTTACATGTCTGTACTTTTTATTTTCATTTTTGCTGAAAATATATGTAGACTGTGATCGCAGAGGGTTTATATTGATTAAGATGGAACCACAATTCGTTGTTTTATGCTAAAATGATCTTCTTAGAACATATTAACTGCAATGATTTATCGTCTACAATATGGCGCGTGACTTGTAATCCACGCAACAGGTCCAACTTGCGTGACAACTTAGATAATCTTTAATTCATTATCGGTTTCAGATCCCGCTTAACCTGCCGGAACACAAAGAAATAACAACAATAATGAAATTTCCATTTCAATCAGTTATAAAGCGAACTGATTTTGAAAATGGAAATTTTATTATTGCTGTTTGGGTATTTTAGGGTAACAAACATGTGTGAGATAAATATGTGAAAGATAATGTTGTCTTACATATCTCCCCAAATGCCATATTATCATTAAGTATTACGTGTGTCCATTTCAGCTTTAAACATAAGTTAAGGGTATCCATTGGAACCGCGAGTACTCACAACCTATGTTTTAGAGGAAAATTAAGGAAATGTTCATACTATTGGAAACACTGCTGTTTCTACTAAGAAGTGGGTTTGTTAAATTGATTTTAAATCCAGCTGTCCAGGAGAAAGTAATCTACTAGCTCACCTTAGATGAATGACCGGCTTGAAATTACGTCGACAAGTCCGTGCAATGAAACCCCCCGCTAGAAAACTGGGTTTTCTGGCGTTTCTGGTTGGGCCCATCGGAGTCTAACTAGATTAAACATATTTATTGCTTATATTTGCAAGCAAGGGGTCGAACCACAAGTTATCTCAACATTAATTACGGCCCTTCCCCTACAACACACAAACAGAGCATTAAGCAAATAATAGCTATCACGTCGTTATCAAGACATATGAGCATAATACAGAAACGGATAGTAGGTGGATGATAATGATGACTATTGGAAAGGATGAGAAAACATGACATGGACGCTTGTTGGGGGTGGGTACATTTACACTTGGAATTAACAGATTCGTATGAATTGATGCTTTTTACGTAAATCGGTCAGAACTTTTGATAAAACGTTGAACAGATGCAAATATGAAATTTCAGTGTTGTCTTCAGTGTTAAGGCTGGTGTTTCCAAACATCAAAAGTTCAACACTTAGAGGCTGAAACATTCGTAGAGAGCTAAATAAAGCCAAGCGTTGGTTATTATATTTGTTACAACGAAAGAAAAGATGTTCTGCATTTTCAATTTCAACTAAACAGCTACAAGTAGGAACTGGGCATAAGAATTTGTTATACAGGTCAGCATTCAGATTACTGCAATAATTGCGGATTCTTGCATGCAGATATGCCAAACGCCTTTCACCAGAAAAATAATATTTAGGTACTGTATAATAGTTTTCGTTTGAGCGTTTTAAATTATACTTAAAACACGAAAAGGTATTCAAATTTTAAGGCTGTTATCAGCAGTGTTCCAGCAAGATACTGCTGATGGGATACAAGACTTTTTGAAAATTTCAGTGCGTGTATATGGAACTGAGTAATCGTTCATGTTTCTTAAATGGTAGTCGGAGTCTAACTGTTGGTTTTCTTTTGCTCCTGCATTTCAGTGGTTTGTTTCTGTGGAGTCCTTGCCGTTGTTTCATCTCTGTGTTGTTTGGTTTTTGTTTGTTTGTATTATTTGAGGCTTGACGTCCCCGTCAAAATAGAAGTGAAGGCAATGATCAGCAATCAACCCAGTATAGGTCATTTTGGAGACGTTGCTTACAATCTTGTGTGTGTGTGTGTGTGTGTGTGTGTGTGGGGGGGGGTTACCCGACATTGAGATGAAATAGATTAAACATATTTATTGCTTATATTTGCAAGCAAGGAGTCGGGCCACAAGTTATCTCAACTTTAGTTACGGCCCTTCCTCTACAACACACAAACAGAGCATTAAGCAAATAATAGCGATCACGTCATTAACAAGACATATGAGCATAATACAGAAACGGATAGTAGGTGGATGATAATGATGACTATTGGAAAGGATGAGAAAACATGACATGGACGCTTGTTGGGGGTGGGTACATTTACACTTGGAATTAACAGATTCGTATGAATTGATGCTTTTTACGTAAATCGGTCAGAACTTTTGATAAAACGTTGAACAGATGCAAAGATGAAATTGGTGTCTTCAATGTTAAGGTTGGGGTTTCCAAACATCAAAAGTTCAACACTTAGAGGCTGTAAATATGTTCTATAAAAGGGTTATCCTTTGGAAGCAAGGAATACACCACAGAACTGAAAAAATATGGAGTGTACATGTTTTCTGGGCCAGACTTGCTAGTTTCGGCCAATTAGGCCTCATCAGTGACCCTCAGATATTTTCAAAATTCCACAATTGAATCAATGGTCCCAAAGGACAAGAAAATATAATCTACACTATGATGTAAAGTTCGTAGAGAGTTACCTAAAGCCAAGCGCTTGTTAATATATTTGTTACAATGAAAGCAAAAGTGTTCTGCATTTTCAATTTCAACTAAACAGCTACACGTAGGATCTGGGCATAAGACGTTGTTATATAGATCAGCATTCAGATTACTGCAATAATTGCGGAGTCTTGCATGCAGAACTGCCAAACGCCTTTCACCAAAAAAATAATATTTAGGTACTGTATAATAGTTTTCGTTTGAGCGTTTTAAATGATATTTAAAAGACGAAAAAGGTATTCAAATTTTTAAGACTATTATCAGCACTGTTCCAGCAAGATATTGCTGATGGGATACAAGACTTTTTGAAAATTTCAGTGCGTGCATATGGAACTGAGTAATCGTTCATGTTTCGTAAAGGGTAGTTCGGAGTCAAACTGTCGGTTTTCTTTTGCGCCTGCATTACGGTGGTTGTTGCTGTCGAGTCCTCGCCGTTGTTGCATCTCTGTGTTGCTTGGTCTTTGTTTGTTTGTTTATTTGAGGCTTAACGTCCCCGTCAAAATAGAAGTGAAGGCATTATCAGGAATCAACCCAGTATAGGTCATTTTGGGTACGTTGCTTCCAATTTTGTGTGTGTGTGTGGGGGGGGGGGGGGAGGGTTTACCCGACATTGAGATGAAATGGATTAAACATATTTCTTGCTTATATTTGCAAGCAAGGAGTCGGGCCGCAATTTATCTCAACATTAGTTACGGCCCTTCCCCTACAACACACAAGCAGAGCATTAAGCAAATAATAGCTATCACGTCGTTATCAAGACATATGAGCATAATACAGAAACGGATAGTAGGTGGATGATAATGATGACTATTGGAAAGCATGAGAAAACATGACATGGACGCTTGTTGGGGGTGGGTACACTTAAACAGATTCATATGAATTGATGCTTTTTACGTAAATAGGTCAGAACCTTTGATAAAACATTGAACAGATGCAAATATGAAATTGTTGTCTTCAGTGTTAAGGTTGGGGTTTCCAAACATCAATAGTTCAACACTAAGAGGCTGTAAAGTTCGTAGAGAGTTAAATAAAGCCAAGCGCTTGTTAATTTATTTGTTACAATGAAAGAAAAAGTGTTCTGCATTTTCAATTTCAACTAAACAGCTACACGTAGGATCTGGGCATAAGAAGTTGTTATACAGGTCAGCATTCAGATTACTGCAATAACTGCGGAGTCTTGCATGCAGAACTGCCAAACACCTTTCACCAGAAAAAAATATTTAGGTACTGTATAATAGTTTTCGTTTGTGCGTTTTAAATGAGAATTATAGACGAAAAGGTATTCAAATTTTTAAGACTATTATCAGCACTGTTCCAGCAAGATATTGCTGATGGGATACAAGACTTTTTGAAAATTTCAGTGCGTGCATATGGAACTGAGTAATCGTTCATGTTTCTTAAAAGGTAGTTTGAAACGTCCCTAACCAAGGGTGGTATTAAGTTAGTGATATACATCGGAACTAGACCATAGTTTTGAACATAAAGCTTAATTTTTGCTGTTGTCTTATTACAGATTATCAAAAGCATCCACATTCTCTGTATAATCTGCCCAATGAGACTGACCTTGTTAAACCTGTTACTATTCGGGCTGCCTCATTTTAACCTTGTCAAGAATATCAGAGTTCTGCAAAGTGCAGCCATCCCAGACGACCGATCCATACTCCAGTATAGGTAATAGATAAGACAGATAGAACTTCGACTGCACGAAAATTTCAACTTGCGCATGATGCCAAGAAGTTTTGCTGCGGAAACTTTAATGTTCCGTATGTGCTCGGTCCATTGGCTATTATGAGAAAAAGTTAAGCCCAGGTACTTTTGATGTTCTACAAACTTTATATTTGTACCGTCGAATTCAAGATGTGGCATAAAGTCAGGATTTCTAAGGGTAAAGAGAATCGCTTCTGTTTTAATGGGGTTGAACGTAACAAGCCATCGTTTTGCCCATTCTGTAAGAACTCTTAAGTCATGGTTAATTATGCCTTGGATATCATCAAGAGATGACGCAGAGTAGAACAGGGAACTGTCATCAGCAAAAAGTCGAGTTAGGCTTAGGAGAGAATCAGCAATGTCATTGGCATACACTAAAATAGCAAAGGGCCTTACACAGAGCTTTGTGGGACACCGGCTGTGACACTTATAAAGTGCGAAGTGAAACCTTTGATTATTACTATCTGTTGTCTACCCGGGAGATAATCTGTCAGCCAGTTAAGAAATTCGCCCCTAATACCATATTGTCTAAGTTTAAAAATCAGGCCTTTATGCCACACCCTGTCAAATGCCTTGGAAACGTCACAGAACACTATACATGAAAACTGGTGATTATCAAAGCATTGGCAAATATTGTGGTAAATGTCTGTAACAGGACGTCTTTCGACGATATCGTAGGGTTCGACACTAGACCTCAACTGAGACACAAGACGAGTTAACTTGAAGGATGACTTTAATGTGTTAGTGACATTGGTGACATCTCGTCTGGAAAAGACATATCCAAATCTTTTAAACTGGAAATGTCAAGAAATGACTAGTACATGTATCGTATGTAAACAAGGCTAGTGGTACACAGGACAAGGCGTTAAAGGTCAATAGAATAGAGGGCACTATGGGGAGTCGGACTAACACGCCTGGTTAACTGTCAAGGGCTAAATGAATGAAAACTACTCCAGTGCAGCAATACCAAATAGCCAAACGTAGAAACGAAAATGGAAGCAAACGACAACACGTCACTTCCAAAATCCATCACTGTTACACTTTTCCCCTCACAGTGAAATGGCTCCTGACATTTTCAAATAACACCATACAACTAGATATGCAGAAAAACAAGAGAGACCTGCGATAATAGAAAAATGAAAGAAAGAAAAAAAAAACATGTCATACACGCACTCAAAATTAATCAAACACATACACAGAGGCGAGATTATGCTAATGATATTAATATGGGTGACATTTTTGTTTGAGGATTTATAATGTTAACGATAATTAACAACTGACTGAAGAGCACGCATACAACCATTGCAAACCGCGCTACGTTATATCGGTATAGGTATTAGGTCAGGCAAAACGGCTGATGCGGACGTATAATCGCGATCTGGTATGAACGCATCATCGGTTTGGAATAACCTTCGAGTTCTTTCTTTCGCAACACTGTAACTGTACCTTCATTACTGCACTGTAACTTAGGATACTTACATTCTTTGCATAGCTTAACTTCCATGTGATCCTACAGATAGATCGATAGTCTGATGTCTTGCTTGCAAATCAAACTTCAGTCTTAAAATCTGTAAATGCTTTTAGCGTCTCTTATACCTTATCTCCTCAAACTATAAATGACTAGATGTATATTTACAAATGAAAATGGTGAGATGAATTATGATTGTAGCTCTCTGGTCCTATCTCTGTCTTTGTTTTATTACAAGTGCTTGACTTGCCTTGACGGGTTTGTTGAAGGGCGTTGATTTCTCACCCAAGCCTCGTCTCTAAGCCACTGAGGTGGTCTTCTGTTTCTTGCACACCTCTGTACATCTGAGTGTGTTGCCAATGATCTGTCAATTGGCTTAGTTCGGGGCAATACACCAGTTTGTCCAGGGCTTCGACGCATAGGAGGAACATATCGGGGAATCTCTGGTGTTGCGAGTTCCCTTTCCTCCTCATCAGCTGAAGAATCGTTGCTGTCTCTATCATCATACTCATCTGGTGGATCAATTTCCTCGACAGCGTCGGTAGAGTGATATTTCTTCTTTTCAACTCTGGCTGGAGAGGGTGTCCGCGGGCAAGGTAATCCTGTAAATGGTAGTAGCATGTTGCGATGCAGGGTGCGGGGTTTAACATTTCGCGCATTCTCCTTTACTACCTCGTAAACAGGCATGTCGGGAAAAGGCTTTCCGGTCACTATATAGGGACAGTGCTCCCAGAGCTCAGCCAATTTGTGTTTTCCTTTGTGCCCTTTCTTTTCCACTAGAACACGGTCTCCTACTTCAAGGCACGAGTTTCTGACATTCTCATCATAGTATCCCTTTTGTCTGTTTGCACTTTTCTTGGCTTCTTCAGACGCTGTTTCATAAGCTGTTATGAGTCTTTCTTTAAGCCTGCCCACATAGTTCTGATGACTTATAGCAGCCCCCATGTCATGCGGTAACCCCAGGAATGCATCGACCGCTAATCGAGGATGTCGCCCAAACATCAAGTAAAAGGGCGAGAAACCCGTACTGTCGTGGATGGCGGCGTTATATGCATGGGTCATGGTCGAGACGTGGGACTTCCAATCTGCCTTCTGAGTCTCTTCGAGGGTTCCTAGCATATTTAGCAGTGTCTTATTGAACCGCTCGACCATGCCATTTCCCATGGGATGGTAGGGGGTAGTCCACGTTTTCTTCATTCCAGTCAGACTGCAAAGACTCTGCATTAACTTTGATTCGAAATTTGCTCCCTGATCACTATGGATCCTGGCCGGGAATCCATAGTGCAGAAAGAATTCTCAAATAAAGCTTTTGCAGTATTCTGTGCCGTCTGGTTGCGGGTTGGTATTGCCTGTGAATACCTCGTGTAATGGTCAGTGATGACAAGGATGTTCTCAAAGCCTCCCTTGGAGCGTTCAAGTGCAAGATAGTCTATGCAGACTACTTCCATGGGAGCTGTGCTGGCTATGCTGACCATGTCGGCTGCTTTTCTGGGCAGGACTTTTCTTCTAACACATCTTCCACATTCTTCAATGCTTTTGCTGACGAAACGGTCCATTCAAGGCCAAAACACTCGCCGTTTCATAATACTGAGTGTGCGGTCACGGCCCTGGTGTCCTAAATCATTATGATATGCCTTGAACATATCCATATGAAGCTTTTCGGGTACAACCAGTTGTTTCACCTTCTCTCCTTGCTGAATGGCTTCTCGTAATAAGAGGCCATCCACTATTCGAAACTTTTCCCAGTCCCTGAAAAACCGCTTGTCTATCTTAGAGGCCCCAACCTGCCAAGCAGTTGGTCGTTGGCCTAAAGCAAGAAGTTCAAGTATCTGAGAAATGTTCCGGTCTGCCAGCTGGGCTTTCTTCCAGTCCGCGCTCTTTAGTGCTGTTGAAGCTAAGAACTCCTTAGGGAGTTTCTGTTCAGCACTAAGGTCATCAGGTGAAACTGTTGCAGCCACTTTGTGCACAAACGGGACATCTTGGCTTGCAGTGTTCACTGCAGTAGCTATGGCCTTGAAGACCTCTGGAAATTTGGTGTTTTCTGATCTTTCAGACACCTTCCTGGATAAACCATCAGCGTCAGAATTGTTGATTCCTCTTCGGTAGGAAAGGCTAAAGTCGTAGGCGTACTAGCTGAAAGACTTTGGAGTGATGAGGGAGAAATCCTGGCTGATACTTATATAAAAATCATTTTCATGTAAATAGTTATACAAGTGTTTGAAGGCTATTCGTTCTTGTATCTTACTGATATTACTTAGTAACGCTATAGGGCGATAATTTGAAGGAGACGTTTAATCCCCTTTCTTTGGAACCGGTATTAAGCCTGGTACTATTGAACTGGTATTATTGAGATGAAATGGCATCTCAAGCCCTGTCGCCTTATGGAATCAATAGTGTTTATAAGCATGGACAGTCCGAGTCGAACCGCTTTGCCTGGGCAGGCTTAGATCCCCTGAGCGGTTTACCAGTCCTCGTGTGCGGTCGGTTTCAGCTCTGCGTGGAAGCATCATGCAGTCCATCTATTTCTTCAAGGCCCGTTTGGCGGGGCCGTGATTGATTTTTGTGTTCTCGGAGATGTTGCACTGATGAATTAGGAAGCCTTCATGCGGGCTGAACAATCGCAATGGAATGAAGGGTGAGGACTGCTGTCGTGTAAAATCGATTTAAGCCCCACAATGCAATCCTTTTCACTGCCCGCTCCATTGCGTTCCTTCTGTCGCGGTTTAGTTTTGTTATGGTTTGTCTTTTAGTGTGTGTATCGCTTATATCTTTTTGTTTTGGATAGCCAATTGGCCATTTTGTGGTAAAGTAAATGTCCTTTTAACTTTCCGCTATTGATGTTTCCATTAGGGTATAGTTATTTCATGTTTGTGTTTTCCATTAGGGTATAGTTATTTCATATTTGTGTTTTCTTTTCCTTTGTTGTCTCTTATGGGAGGGTGGGTTAATTGTATCGACTCCCGATCATTGCCTTCACTTCTATTATGTATTATTTTCCTTATCATATGACGCTGGGCCCTACAACCTATGTTAAGATCATTAAGAAAAATATGAAAAATTTTCATAAGAAATATAACCTTTTAAATAAAAATATGACATAATCCACTATGTTACAAGTGTTGCCGTTATGATTCATTGAAAAATTGTCATTGCCATTTCATCTTCATGTACTTCCATATAGACAGAACGTTTTTCATGTGAAAATACAATGTGACAGTTATATTATTTCTGTTGCAAACATAGATTGTTGCTGCTCATAAGAAGCGGTCCAAGTACCCACAATCTGTTTTGAGCAAAAATAAAAAAAGTAAAGGGGAAGGGGAACACCATGCAGATTTTCCGCCATTCTTTGAAAGGGAGACATCTTTCGGGACTTCCTGTTCGCTCTTCTATAAGCCCTGTCCCACTGAAAAAGGGGTCCACTCTTAAAGGGAAGAATTTGCTCCTAAGGAGCAAATTCTTTCCTTTAAGATCGGACCCCTATTGGCATGGGAGACAAAATACTTTTGCAAGAGTTGCCTCCCCTGAATGTGTTCCCATTCCCCTTAATGATTACCCTCGTATACTTCACATTTCCCTATATAAAGTCGTGTTTACAAAGGTGTTCATTTTACTAACTTGTTAACGTGATATACGTCTCTAACAAATGTCCTTTGTTAGTGATCCCCGGTTTGATTTGAGGTTTAACGTCCCCGTAAACACTGTGTAGGTCATTTTGGAGACATTGCTTCCAATTTAACTTTTCAACCGACATTGAGATGAAATAACATCTCAAGCCCTGCCGCCCAATGAAACCAAAAGGCTTTTATGCATTGAACGGTCCGAATCACACCACTTTGCCTGGGCAGGCTTAGTCCTTCTATGCGGTTTACCAGTACTCATGTGTGGCCAGTCTCAGCTCTGCATGGAAGTACCATGACGCCCAATCTATTTCTTCAAGCCCTGATGGGCGGGGGCGACTACTTAATTAATAAACGAGCTTTTTGCTGTTTGTAATCGTTAAAATTGCAACATACAAGGAAGATTACATGTGTGTATATCAACATAAAATGATGAAGGTGTTTGTGTCGCTTGTGTGTTAGCCAGTTGGCCATTTTGTGGGACCTTTTGGATTTCCGCTAGTGATGTTTCTGATGCGGTCTAGTTATTTCATATCGTGTTTCTTTCCTTTGGTGTCTCTGATGGGAGGTGTGGGTCCCTTGTATCAATTTCTGACCATTGCCTTCACTTCTATTTTGTCCTGCTCAAAAACAGTAAAATGCTTTTCAATATTTATAAGCGAGTTATGTTTCATGCTTAACTGACGTGAAAAAATAAATCTCGGTGCAAGATTTCCTAAGATCTTCAAATTGTTTAAGAGTACTTCGCTATGTTTCTTTGCATTTAAGGGGAATGGATACACCTGGCAATTTGCCGCCATTTTTGTAAGGGAGACAACTGTCGGGACTTGCTGTTCGCTTTCCCACGGAAAAGAGGATCTACTCTTAAAAAGAAGAATTTGCTCCTCAGATTCATTCACTTAAGAGTCGATCCCTATTGACATGTGAGACAAATCTACTTTTTGAGGAGTTGCCTCCCCTAAAAGCGCTGACAGTTTGCATTGGGAAAATAGTCCTAAAATTTTCGTTTATACAAAAATTACAGCCAATATTTTACTCTCATGCCATAGGGAGAAGACTAGTGATGCTATAAATAGCTGGTACATAGATTGTGTACGTGGTCAGCGATAGTCACTTGGACAATAGCAGACTGGAAGGTTCTGTGGTTAGTAACTTTGGATCAATTGACAATCGACACCCCACCCCTACCCCCACCACACACACAAAAAAAGTGGTTCATGAACCTATCCAAGAAGACATGTGCTCTCATTTAAATCAGGAGTTATTTTCGAAATCCAGGTGTATTCTAAAATGTATTTAGAAAATGTCTGAACTGTTTGTAGTCAGTGAGGACCCTGATCTGTGGCGCCTGATATCGGTCTGTCCTGTTTCCCAGTGCCTCGGTTTGGGGTTTTCCGAATAAAATGGGTAAAATCACAAGCGGCAGCTCGTCAAGGCAGTTTAAACATCAAAAAGATATTATCGGATATATCAAGTATTCCCAGCGCCCATTATTGCCTATTACAGACCAGTTTAATTGTTCAATGTTGCGTCATAAATCCGGTTTATGGCTTACAATGTTGGATTTATGTGGTATTAATCACCATTTCATCTACTACCATGACAACGAACTGGACTACATTAATGTATCATGAGACCGCTTAGCTGTTGAATATGCTCAGGAGGTCTCATAATTCCAGGAAAACTCTTATTCTGACAAAACATTGGCGACTGATACCGATGTAATCCTTTGCTGTCCGGACAGACATATTCTGACTTAGCCGAGATCGAGATTAGCTGAGCTTCCGTACAGAATATAATGAATTCTGTTATTTTGTTTTGTAATACTCTTGTACAGAAAATATCCCTTCAAGGAACCATTGCAGAATATTTTGGCTGTGTTCTAAAGGATGAGGCGATTCTAATGGGTACATACAACATTCCTTTAGAAGATCGAAAAAATATCCTTAAATAAAATGTGTGGAGCGCTGTGGTGCAGTGGTAAAGCATCGGACTGTAGATTGAGAGGCAGCTGGTTCGATCCCAGCCAGCGGCAAGTATTGTGTCCTTGAGCACATTGCTGAGTACTGGTTTCTACCCTGAAAAACGAGAGTCACATGGAAAATTAGTACTAGTTTACAAAATGTGTTTGCCACTGTAAATAAAGTCGATTATTATCATTATCATTATTAATTTCCAGTATGCATCCAGACCTAGGTTATGATAAAATCTCTGTAGTTCGAACCCTCCCCCCCCCCCCACCCCCTATTTCGAACAAGAAATCATAGTCCAACATGTTTCGAGCTGTCGATGTTCGAAGGCAAAGCACAGCAAAGTATGTGAAAAGACTGCTGATCATAGTCTTCACTTTGTGCATATTTACGAAGAGCTATTTTCGTTTGACACGGCTACATAGTGATAGTTCATGTGACAATCTGATACGACATCAGCGTGCTATACATTGATGAATAATTTAGCATTATGTAACAAGGCAATTCTGATAATGTGCATTGTGCAACGAATCGAACGAAAAACGTTCTCACATCCTTAAACTGTCTAATGTTTCTAGGAGCTCTTAAGTTACTACTAACGGATTTTATGTCATATCTGTATTATTTAAAGACCTGATATAGCTTTTCGTACTCAGGGCTTTGGGCGACTATTGTCTATAACTAGATCAGTGCGTGTGCATTTTCTCCAGCATCGGAGAAAAAAAACGGAGCAAGTTCATCAACCACTGTCGCCGGGGATCACTATAAAAATGATTACGCATTGTCGACCATTATTTCATTTTGTAATCACGTTTCGACTATTCACAACAAAATCTATATAAACGAGGTTTAAGCTCAGCTTAAGCTTACTTCATATTAACAAGTCCATGTAATGAAAAGAACAACCCCTCCAAACCCAACTTCTTAATGAGAAAACTGGGTTTTACAGAGGTATATACATGTATTATTTTGCTTAGCTATGCTCCATGACAAGGGTTGTGGGTACTCGATAGAACCGCCCAAATGCTAACCAGCACCCCGACCTATGAAAAATATCACAAATATTCATTGGAAAAGTGACCAACTTTGAGATATGAAATAATGCGCTATGTCACACGGTTGCTAGTATGTAAGAATCTGTATTGACGGTCCCCGTCCATCGAGGCTTGGAGAAATAGATTTGGTTGCATGATGTTTCCACGCAGAGCTGAAACTGACCACCCATGAGTACTGATAAACCGCTTTGAAGGACTAAGCCTGTACAGGTAAAGAGGTGGTAATCAGACCGTCCAATGCATATAAGCTTTTTGGTTACATTGGCCGACAGGGCTTGAGGTGTCATTTTGTCTCAGCTCGGGGCAAAAGTAACACAAAACTGGAAGCAGCGTCTCCAAAATGACCTAAATAGTGTTGAAGGGGAGATAAAACAACATTTCAAACAAACAAACGAATCTGTATTGAGGAAGACGTTTGAAATTCCATAATCTCCGGAGTAAAAGTCCCCACCCCCAGCACCTCTACCCGACTTCAACCTCCAGTAGATTTTCCTTTGGACCGTTCCAAGGCAGCATTTTCTTTACAGTTTCTTACACGCTCTTTGTGTTTCGGTATGCCTTGTAACTACAGTAAAATGCCTATATTAAGACGACATTTTGGACTGTTCAAAGGTGGTCTTTAAGGCCACTTTTGAACAGTCCCGAAGGTGGCCCCTGACCAGAAGACACTGTTTTCAGAAAACACAAAGAAAGAATAAGTGCACCCCACTATATAAGCTTTATTAACCAGAATTAGTCCAAATTTTAGGTGGTCTTAATAGCGGAATTTCACTGTGTTTCTTTCTTTTCATTTGATGATTTAACCCATTTTGTACTAAATGCAATCTCATTACGATAACTCACCCGTGCGGCTTTGTGCATTTTTCACATCTCCAAAATGGCTACTTTACTGATGAATATTCTGATATTTTTTTATAAACGTTCAAAACATAGGTTGAGGGTGCTCGTTAGAACCGCCTCATTGAGGCGGTTCTAACGAGTACCCACAACCTATGTCTTGGAGCAGAAATAAGTAAAATAATGTTTACCCCCCCCCCCCCCTAAACCCCAGATTTCTCCATATAAAGTGGGGTTTAGGGGGGTCTTTATTTCACGGACTTGTTCACGTGATGTTCAACCTCATATATAGCACAAGTCTGTTACAAATTTCAGGCGTGGCAGGTTGTGTTTTCTTCAAAGTATAGTTGGAAAATGGCTGAATTATGTAAACACTGTAGGTCCTGATCAGGCGTCTGATCTGAGACTGCATATTACCCGTTTTGGGGTTTCTGGTACAAAAGTGGTTTAGATGGTTGGTTTAATTGTTCTTGATTTATCATGAGTAAAGTTGTGAGATGTGAGATGTCTGTCATGGAAGGCGCGAGGCGGACCGTCCATGCTAATAAACCCAATTGTTTTCATTGGGCGACAGGGCTTGAGAAGTCATTTCATCTCAGTGTCGGGTAAAAGTCCCACAAAATTGGAAGCAACGTCTCCAAAATGACCTTTACAGTGTTGACGGGGACGTTTAACCTCAAATCAATCAATCAATCAATCAATCAATCAATCAATCAATCAATCAGGCATCTGATCTGGGACTGCCAATTACCCGTTTTTCGGGTTTCTGGTACAAAAGTAGTTAAGATGGTTGGTTAAATTGTTCTTGATTTATCATGAGTAAAGTTGTGAGATGTGAGATGTCTGTCATGGAAGGCGCGAGGCGGACCGTCTATGCTTATAAACCCTATTGGTTTCATTGGGCGACAGGGCTTGAGAAGTCATTTCATCTCAATGTCGGGTAAAAGTCCCTAAAAATTGGAAGCAACGTCTCAAAATGACCTTTACAGTGTTGACGGGGACGTTAAACCTTAAATCAAACAAACAAACTGCCATGGAAGGCAGTACAAATGACATTACTCGTGAAATGTTTTCTGATTTATGCAATGGTGTTATAATTAATGTCATTGTTAAGCCAACTTTATGTGGTGAAAAATGAGGTTTACAAGGACATACCTGATATTCTTATTTTTGTGCCAGGTACATAGCTTGTGGAGACTCAATAGAACTGCGTGGTTGGGTATGGCGAAGGTGTCCTGTATTTCATGTCACCGGGGCGCTTAACTAATATTGAGATATAGGTGGGCAAAGTCTGCTGTAAGGGTATTAAGGGTAGAGGGGGGATGTTGTTATTTCGTTTGTTTCTACACTTTCTTACTTTTTTCTCTTTCTTTCCTATCCTTCTCTTTCACCTCGACTATCTCTTTTCTGCATTTCTCGGGGAGATGACACAAAATGACAGACACGTTAAATCATAACACAGTCAGTCAGTGGCTTACGGAACCCGGGAAGGGACAGGTTTTTTTTGTAAGTTGCACATATTATCTTGTGCGCACAAGATATTGAGTTGTACGCACAATATATTATCCTGTTCGCACAACTTAATTTCTTGTTCGCAGAACATATTTAAAAAAGCATGTCCCTTCCTTGGGTTCCGTAGTGGCTCACATAGTTTTTTTCTGTTTTATTCATTCATTTATTTATTTATTTATTTATTTATTAAATCGATCAAATGCTGTATTGGAACTGGGCAAGTTTGTTAGTTGCTTTATTTTCCATATTTGTCTCTATATCAGAGAATACAGATTGATCCGCGCACGTCAAAACCTACAATTAAACCTGTGCGACCAGCGAAGACTCAGATCAGCCTGCGCATCTGCGCAGTCTGGTCGGAGTCTCCGCTGATCGCACATGTGTGCAACGTCGTATCAACGTCGATGCAACGTCATGGTGTTGCATCAACGTTGCTGTTACATAGCTTGGACGTCATTGTGCCCGCTGAGAGTCTTCACTGGTCACTCAGATCTTATTGTAGGTTTTGTCGTGGGCTGGCTCAGCTGTTAATATTGAGTCCAGATTGATATGTTTGCGTAAGAAACTCATCTTCGGCTATGTTTATTCATGTCAGAATTAAGGTCACGTTGTATCGAACAAACTTGGCTTGTTGAATCTCGAACGTTACGTGAGAATACTTAGAGAAACCAATGCGCCCATGTCCATACAGTCTAGTCATAATTGTCACAGTGGGACCTTCAGCAGCAAGAACTAGTGGCAGTTAGAATTTAGCTAAATGGCCAAATCTAAGCCACTGTAGAAATGGATTTGGCTGCCTGGTACTTCCCCTCGCAGAGCTGTAGCCGACGGGACATAGCATTGGTAAACCGCTTAGAAGGTCTGAGCCTGCCGGGGCAAAGTGGTGCGAGTATAGGACCGTCACTGCATATCAACCATTGTGGTTTCTTTGGGCATTGAGACTTGAGATGTCTTCTCTATTTCGGCAATAGCCCCATAATATTGCAAACAAGGTCTCAAAAATGACCTAAATACACGTGTAGTGTTGACGGGGGTGTAAAACCTCAACACAAGCAAAAACAAAATAATGATCAAAACTTCGCTCCGGCTTTTGGGTCGAACACAAATCACAAATCGAAGTGTTTTGGTTTGTGTTTCAAAGTTTCCCATCTACACAGTCATCGGTATTGATATCATGGGCGGCAGGGCCTGAGATGTCATTTCATCTCAAGGTCGGGTAAAAGTCCCACAAAATTGGAAGCAACGTCTCCAAAATGACCTTAACAGTGTTGATGGGGACGTTAAACCTCAAATCAAACAAACAAACAAACACAGTCATCGGAACATCATAGAAAACGAGCAGATATAACGACTGTGACGAACCAAAGATGAGGTTCATAGCGGGGACAACACACACAGAAAGTCAGGGAAAAATAACAATCTACCTTCAATTGCTCGAACGCATTTAGGACCATGGAAATGTGTTCGAGACTGAGGCTAGTTCGAGGAACTGAGGGTGGCCAACAAGCGTGATACGGTCGAACTTCGATGGCTCGAACCCCTTTGAGACTATGAGCTTTTTTTTCGAGACTGGGTAAGTTCCGGGATTTATCATAGTGCCAGACTAGGGAGTGTCATTCAATGTGTACATGTATCAATACCTTAACATTTCATTGAAATAATTGCATGTTGTGTGTATTCATTAGAATCGCCTCATCGAGGCGATTCTAATGAATACACACAACATGCATTTTTCACTGTTTAATTCTAATAAATTCCAAAAAATATCAGTATCTGCAATTATGAGAAGTGTTCCTAGAAACTGAAGAGCGATTTCGAAACAGCAGTGGTAAACTAGCTGTCGGGGTTCGAGCTAGCGAAGTTTCAGTGTAGCTCAAATGAAAAGAAACAGTTACGCAGAAAAAAAAACAAGAACAAAGAAAAAGGCCATCCGACTCCTGTGTACCATCCTGGCTTGGTCACATGTTAGAAGCCAGTTTAAGCAACGGAAGGTAAGGTGTTTTTTTCTCCGGGTAATTAGGTTTCGGCCTACCTCTGTTTAACTATCGGCTCGTAATAAGTGAAATTATCTTTGAAGGGACTTAAAACGAAAACAAACAAAACGGTCATAAATAAATAAATAAATAATAAATAAATAAATAAATAAATAAATAAATAAGAGCATATTTTAATAGTTTTCAGTTATTCCGATGCTTCCTTTCTGTTTTCTACACCCCATTTTTTCTATTAAGAGATTACATTTGGGACTGTTCAAAAGTGGTCTTTTTAAATAAAGAAAAAAATAAATAAAAACACTTTTGAACAGTCTCAAAGGTGGTCTTAGTATAGGTATTTTACTGCATATAAGGTCAATAAACATATAAGCAACTTCAAGGTAACGACCGCCCTGGGACGGTCAGCAGTAATGCTATTGTCAACTTTGGGCTTAGACCACGGGGCACAAACATCAAAATTATGATTAGGCAAGACAAATACAGTAAATTTCCAACTAAAATAGTGCTTGTAAAGCATGCATTGTGTTTGACCCAATCACGGTCAGAATGATTATGCTTTCCTCTTTAATTGCACGCGGGTGGATCGGGTTTCAGACACCATGATGGCTTTGGCTTAAAGCTATTTATTAGTTGGTCGGAGCCGGAACTTTTATGTCTGTTGCTTGTTCCAACGGGGATCAACTGTTATTTTTCTTTTCTTCCAGTGATCTTGTGGCTTTGCACCGGTTGGCTCAGCGTGTTTTACTTTCGAGTTCTCATCCTTGTTTCAACTTGTTTTTAATTGTGATTTCTTTGTCCACGGAGTCGATTCACTGATGAGTTAGAAAATAAAATATTTTCTTCATCTAAACTGTATCTAGCTGCCAAAACATCCGTGTTGCTTTGTGTTGGCTCTAGGTTTGTAAACGCTCACACAACACCAAACAATTACTTGGTTGAACCACAGTGAAAGTGAAGGGGAGCGTTGGGATCTCGTCTGAAAACCCACTAGTAATTTTTACTGACCGTTCCAAGTCGGTGCGTTTGCTGTGCATCCTTCATGTTTTGTGCATGTGGTTCAGGGGCCAGTTGTTCAAAGCATCCTTAGCTTAACGAGCTCGCTAGTGGTCATATTGTTAACTCCTCTAGAAAGTACAATATAAAAAAGTTTTGGTATTTTTGCTGAAAAATGTGAGCAGCTTTTGCGGATGTTTCAGCAAAACTTTCAGCATATTCGCTATATTTAATGATCACAGTTTTAACGATACGTTAACTAACGACGTCGTTAGTTTTGAACAACTGGCCCCTGATTGTTAGTTGTTACGTTGATTAGTCCGATTGGTTGTTCAGTTTAGTTACGTTTGTCCTGCCAGTTTAATGTGTGTCATGTTGATGATTCTGATTCTTCTCCCCATTATGTATATTGCTCCTTTTTAGTTAGGTTTAGATATTCTGAGTCACCACTTGTTTGGGAAAGAGCTGCTGACTCGGTTGGGCTGTTGTCAGTTTTGTTTTCTGTAGTCAATCCATGTTTCGTCTTCTAGTGATATTGTGGGAAGAGTTTGAGATCCGATTGTCTCAGTTCCTGCTCGTTTCTCTTTTTAATTTAGATGGCTTTAGTCACCAGGGGCCAGTTGTTCAAAACTAACGACGTCGTTAGTTTACGTATCGTTAAAACTTTGATCATTATGGTAAATATGCTAATATTTTTGCTGAAAAAAATGTGAGCAGCTTTTGCATTTGCAAAAGCTGCTCACATTTTTTCAGCAAAAATACCAAAATTTTAGATATTAAACTTGCTAGAACAGTTAACAATATGACCACTAACGAGCTCGTTAAGCTAACTAGGCTTTGAACAACTGGGCCCTGTTCTAATTGTTTTATAAACTTAAGGCCCTTCAGTAAGGGATCGCTTTTGGGACAGTTCAAAAGTGGTCTAAAAGAGACCACTTTTGAACAGTGCCAAAGGTGGTCTGAATAAAGGATATTTTCCTCATCTAAACTGTATGTAGCTGCCAAAATATCCGTGTTGCTTTGTGCTGGCTCTAGGTTATGTTTGTAAACGCTCACGCAACACCAAGCATTTCTCACTCGAGCCTGAAGTATCAGTTTATGCAATTTTAAGAGCATTTCAAATTGCTTCACACATTTAATCCATTGATTTTGAAAAGCCAAATGTAATAATGCATATCATGGGAGATATTTCTATTTCGGAAGAATTGGATCGAAATCGTATTTTAGGACGTTTCTGTCCTGCAGAGACGCTTCTCGTAGAGAAATCAACATGGTGTTGTGGTGGTTTGGGGTGGGGGTGAAAGGGGCTAGTTATATCTTCGCCCAACCAAACACCCCGTAAATCTATTTGCCGACGCAGCTCCTGAATAACCATTTTGCTCAGACAACAATATACTTGTCAAAGTATGCTAAAAGTATGCTAAACGATTTTCATCCGACCTGGCGCAACGTGTAATTGTACTTTTCAGGGATATTGGAATTGAGTTCTCCAGTTGTCTGAGGTCGAATGTCATATGTCTTGTCAATAAGTATTATAATGATGAAAGTCTTTTTTTCTGACTCAACCTCACTGCACAAAACAAAAACACAATTTCTATCTCCTTGTGAGCCTCGTATCAGGCCAGGTTTTTACTTTTCTTTTCAGGGTACCCCGGTTTTTCGCTCACCTCTGATAAACAATCGGCTCGATATTAAGTAAATAATCTTGAAAGGGCCGTAAAACCAAAACCAAAAATTAAGATCAGCCCGATATGCGAAAATGTATCCTTGGGCATTGTGCCCATCACAGACTGAGTCTGAACAGGATCTCGACTATAGGCTGTGTGGTTGGATTTAAGCGACAGTTCCTTCATTATGCCAGATAATATGCAGGCTGTTTTATGTCACCCCAGTTCCCAAATGTCTGAAGACAACTTCTCTTTCGCCCTAGCCCATCAGGGTTTTGAAAATAGATTGGGCTGCACGGTGCTTTCACGCAGAGCTGAAGCCGATCGAAATCAAGAACTGGTAAACCGCTTACTAAGGTCTAAGCATGTCTAAGCATGTCCAGGAAAAGTGGCGCGAGTCGCACCGTCCGTTAAACTTGACAGTAGTGCTTGAGATGTCATTTCATCTCAATGTCGGGTAAAAGTCCCACAAAATCAGATGCAACGTCTCCAAAATGACCAAAATAGTGTTGACGAGAACACAAGACCTAAATGAAATAAACATTTTTGACTTGCGTTGGCCTCGTTTGTGTTCGAACAGTCACGTTTCTGGTTAGACAATACACAGCTCGAACACCTTTAAGACCACGAAAATGTATTCGAAATAGGGGTAGTTTGAGCCACCGAAGGTTAATCATAGCGCCAGCTTAGATATAATAAACCTTGGGATAATATTTCTATGTTCGGAATGTTGTTTGTACCTATTAGAATCGCCTCATTGAGGCGATTCTAATGAGTTCAAATAATATTCCTTTTCAAGATATTAGAAGAAAAGTAATATCCCTAAAATATATTTTGGGCTATGGAAAGAATTCCTACGGGCCACAAAAGCGAGTCGTAATTAACCATGGTATACGGGGCATCGGTTTTCGAGCCATTGAAGTTTCAGCTTAAATGTACAGGTTCGCCTGAACTTTCGCTGTAAATGCACAGGTTCGCCTGAACTTTGTTCAGAGTTTTACACATGCCATTTTCTAATACATAATAGAAAGGCTCACTATCTGAAGAGATCTCAGAGAATTTCAACATAAGAAGAAAGACTAATTATCGGTTTTATCCAGCAACTTTCATTTCCGGATAGAACAGCTTTAAACGATTGGTGTTGTTTTGGTGGCGGACATATCGATAGAAGAAAGTCAAATCTGATCAATTGAGAAACACACGCAGCTGAAAACAGTGGGACTCATCACAAGAAAACCTGTCATCCCGAAACCACGCCTATATAGTTTTGACCCCCTTGAAGCCACTTTTATACGGTAAAACTGGGGTTTAAAGAGGTAAACCTTATTTTTCTTATTTCTGCTCAAAAATATAGATTGTGGGCACTCGTTAGAACCGCCTCGATAAGGCGGTTCTAACGTGTGCTCACAATCTATATTTTGAGAAGAAATAGGAAAAAATATCACAATTTTTCATCTTAAAAGTTTCGTTTTAGTCAGTTAAACTGACAATGTATTTGTATAGGTGTGTTTTCGTAATGGTGCGGGATTTTCGACCAGGTGAGACAAAACCTGTCTATTTAGATAACTCGTCCATGCACTCGACTTCATAAAAGGGCATCATATCAAAAAAAAAAAAAAAAAAAACGTTCAGATCCCCACTTCAAAGCCATGTATATTTTGGTCTTTATTATAAGATACATTCAGTGACAACAATCTTGGGCTTTCCTTGGGTCTGCAGGGGCCATGCCCCAACCCCTCCATTGCTTAAAAGTCCTTATTTCTCAGGATCCTTACAGATACCCACCCCTTAACCATATATCTTGTTCCGTATGATAAAACGCATTCCGTGATACCAACCAGGGCTTTTTTGGGTCCATGTCCCACCCCCCTCCATTTTAATAAATGGGCTTATATTTCGGATACTAGAACCACATGGGTTCTCATTTGGGTATGGGGGTTCGTTTTGGAGAAGCTATAATTAGTAGATTAAAATCAATATCATGTTAAAATACATGGCTGCCAGTGGGCAGTCCCGACCTGAGCTCTGGTGAGCATAGTGGCCCATGGACCTCTTGTTTTTATTATTATTATTATTTGAGGTTTAACGTTCCCGTCGACACTATATGGGTCACTTTAGAGATATTGCTTCCAATTTTGTGTAACTTTTACGGAGATGAAAGGAAATCAAAAGGATTTATTTGCCTGGACTTGCATCGCTTTGCCTGGGCAGGCCTAGAGCTTCCAGGTTGTTTACCCGTACGCATGTGCGGTCGGTTTCAGCCACTGATATTCTAGAACAATTGTTACGATAAAAAGGATCCCACAATGCATTGTACAACTGATGCACCACTAAACAGTATTATCTCAGGATGCTTTCGGAATTTGCGGTTGGCTGTCCTAAGAGCTCGTTAAGGGCAATGAATACACCTGACATATATTTCTGCCATTTTTCAAAGGGATTTCCGTTACGCGAACACGCCTATACAAATACATTACCACCTTACTCGCCGAAAAAATGAACATTTTATGCTGAAAAATTGTGATATTTTTCTTATTTCTGCTCCAAATATAGATTGTGGACACTCGTTAGAACCGCCTCATCGAGGCGGTTCTAACGAGTACCCACAATCTATATTTTAGAGCAGAAATAAGAAAAATAAGGTTTACCCCTGCAAACCCCAGTTTTACTATGTAAATCTGGGGTTCAAGGGGGTCAAAATTGTGTAGGCGTGTTTTCGTGATCCTTTTCGCTTTTCTATAAACTCTGTCACATGGAAAAAGGGGTCTACTCTTAAAGGAAATAATTTGCTCCTCAGCAGCCAATTCTTTCCTTTAAGAGTTGACCCCTACTGATATAGGAGACAAAAAATCTTCCACAGGAGTCGCCTCCCCTGAAGGTGTATACATTCTCCTTAAGGAAAGAGTTTATACCAACTGATAAACGAGACATAATGAGTCTTTAAGAGCTGCCTCCTTTTATAGTAATATAAACGTCAGATTCTCACAAGGGAAAGGCTGCACTATGGTATCACTATTTTCTGCATTTTTCACAAATTACATTTCCTAAATTCTTTTTATGTTTCACATCGTTTGTTAAAAACCCGAGTTTTTGTCTTTTGTTATAATCGTGCAATTGAAAGAAATGTAAAAATTAATTGCAAACCCCTGAGATTTTTTTAGTTTCAAATAAATATTTAGACCATTTTATGGTCATGGAACAAATTAGTTATTGATACACAGCTATGGCTAACTGACATAAAACTCCCTTGTGTCGTGTTCAGTAAGTTTATAAGTCTGTAACTAGGTGTGAAGGAATTATGCAGTCATTTGGCTACATGCAGTGTTTTTATGGGAAGCAGACGTTTTTCGGCTTCCTTGAAAAATGAAAATGTTGTGTGGGTGGCTATCTTCAAAGTGATTCAGGTTCTTAAATTAGTACCCTAACCGCACAAAGTTTGCCACAATCATTACGATAACCCCTCCGTACGATATAGTGCATTTTTCACATCTCCAAAATGGCTACTTTTCTGATGAAAATCCTTGATATTTTTCTTATAAATGCTCAAAACATAGGTTGTGGGTGCTCGTTGGAACCGCCTAATTGAGGCGGTTCTAACGAGTACCCACAACCTATGTCTTGGAGTAGAAATAAGAAAAATAATGTATACCCCCGTAAACCCTAGTTTTCTCTTTTAAAGTGGGGTTTAGGGAGGGGGGTCTTCATTTCACGGACTTGTTCACGTGATGGTTCTGTGAAGTCGAAACAATGTTGATAGCTTATTCCATTTGGGTTTAAATAAAAACTTTTGCTCAGTATGGCCAATTAATTTCGTTCCAGAAAATAAAAATTGCTAAATCTTCATTTTGAATAAGGTTAGAAAAAATCTGCGATACATTACTGTAGAGCATGTACTTGTGGCGACTATCCGAGGAAAAGGCCCATTTTAAACAAACGGTTAAAAAGATTTCAAACATATAAAAATTCATATTTTTTTTAGTGTTCATTTAATAACTTATTTGAAGCTTTATTTTACACCATACAAAATAGCTTATAGTACGCTTTAATTTGATGCATGACATATTAGGATTGCGTTTTCTAAATGCTGAGTAACAGTCATTTAAAAAATGAAATTTATTGTTCTGCTGTTCATGAAAGTTCGCCTGCAAAGTGATTGAATCCCGAAGGGATTCATTTAAACTTTGCTATAGACCCGCTGTCGATCATAATTTCGTGCACAGCAGAAAAATTAAGTTCATTTCTTTTATTAACATTCTTTGCTCCTCATCACTGGGCGAAAAAAGGCATAAAGGCAAACTTTTAAAGCAGAGAAAACAACATTTAGACGCTGTTTTTCGACATGTACAAAGAGCGGAACAGCGTTGACGTCGCCAACGGCCAATCAGATCGTATAGTAACATTGATCAGACTGACGTCACTGAAAATAATGCGACACGATACGTTCTTGGAAGTACGAACTACATTGTTTTCTCTAGGTTTACATCAGGCTTTACACTGGAAATGTGAATATTTAAAAAATGACCACTGTCCCAAGGTATTGTCTATCTAATGTTCGTCAGTGTCACAAAACTCTGAATGTTTGGACAGGAGATGATCGGCAACTGCGTCAGGGAGAAGACGCTGGGCCCAGGCAGAGCATTGAATTGTCTTCTTAGCGGTCAAGCCTCGAATCCCACCGGACGCAGCAGTTTTTACTTTGTAATGACTTTCGAGTCGTAAAAGTATACAATTGTGAGTGGATTTTTTTTTCAATGATATTAAACACGTCGGCATCAAAAATATTTTGTGCGTTGCCATGACAGAAAATAGAACTTTCCTGATGAACTTAATTCTTTTTATTGTCAGTACCTTTCTTCCAATCCTGCCTCTTCATTCTGTTCAAAGAATGAGACAAACCTTATTTTCTCCCGGGATATCTTATGACACATCAGACTTGCTCTTTAACACATATATGCCTAGCTGTCCTTTTTTGGGACATTGGCAAACATCGCACACCCAGATCAGACGCCGCAAAACGCGGCGCCTGATCTGGGTCTACACTGTTTGCTTATGGCACGTTTTTTTTTTTTTTTTTTAATTTACAACAAACAAAACAAGCCTGGCGCCCCTAATTGGAAATGGACAATTCCCAACTTATTTAGGTGGAAGATTCTACTGTCATTTATGTGTTAATCTACCGTGGTCTAAATCGATTGCCACTGAGTGTAGGTTTCAAAAATGATCCTCAACGGAGACTAAGACTGCCTGGTTAGACTCTTCAATTCCTCTACTGGTGACAGTAAGCAAACAGTGTAGACCCTGATCAGACGCCGCTTTCTGCGGCGTCTGATCTGGATCTACACAGTTTGCTAAGCCCAACACATAATTCCAGTCCAGATTCTATGAATAACCCTCTTACGCAATACTTTGACCTCATAGCGATAAGAATAGTGAGGACATTTTCTATAAATAACCGTTACCTGGCTTTCCTACCAAGCAGTGATCTCGGCCTGACATCCATAACTCTCGAAATTGACATTTGCTATATACAAGACAGAGAATTTCATTCAGTGTCCCCGTTTTTCTGAAGGCAGGAAATTTCATTCATTATATGGGCCCCGTCAAGCGATTTTGGTACTTATCGCCTATGCAAGCAGCGAAGGTTCAGGCGAACCTTCGCTGCTCGCTCATACAAGCAGCGAATCAAGAGGTACCTTCAGACAGAAAGCCATATTTCTGGCCCCTCTGAATGGCTGGGCATGCGCAGTTAAACTTTGTCATGATGGAATGCTCGAAGACACAAATTCGCTTGGCGGGGCTCATATATTGGCATAAGTGATGTATCGGTCATATCTATATGCAGGCGTCACACTGTCCCGAAATTGACACCAGATGGAAACACGATAAAGGAAATGTTCAAATTCGGCTCTGATCGTGAAAACATCGGGCCATTCGTGTGGACATCTTAAGCCATCGTATGATCGCCGGTGGATTTTCTGAGGCTCCGGCACCAACTTCGTGAGCGGCGGCAAAATCTTTGGCATGCCAAAAAATTGCAGGAAGGCCTTGCGAAGGTTCATTTTCGTGTTGAATTCGTTTGTCCATCTTGCCCTTCGTAAGGCCATCGTGGGGGGCATCTTGTCAAATCGTGTCATCTTCGTCTTTTCTTCGTGTGATCATCGGTGCTCTCAGGCATTTTACGCCTCACGAAGATAATACGAGTGAAACAAGAAGTCGTCCGATTGTCTTAGGAAGGCAATACGACTACGTGAAACCCTCGCAATGACGTCGTATAGACATCGTATTATAGTACGATGACATTGAGATTGGACCACGGTGTCGACGAAGACAGCTGAATTTGAGTACCTCAAGCGATACCCATGTGTCATGGTAACGTAGACATATAAAAGGCCAACCTCAGAGCATCATCCTCAGTCATTACTGATGAGCAACTCTGCAGAGCATATGCTTGTGTAACTCCCAAAGCATCAGTCATAATTATTCACAATTCCGTTCCTGCTGAATAACATACTTTGATGATGAGGCAACCAGGAAAAAGGAGGCAGCAGCATTGCTTCTTTTGATGCACCTTAGAGAACAAGATGAGCAGATCTTATTTTCCTATAAACCAAGTCTCTCTGAAAAAGTGGTCTTCTCTTTGGGTGGCATTTTAAATTGGTTTTAAGTTGAATCAAATTTAATAGAGTTGAAATGTACTGTGTACTCTCCGATCATCAAATGAATTTCAAACGGTCGGCCGAAGGTTTTATAACATCGGGAGGTCACTTGTCGTCTTCGTGACCTAGTTCGAAAGCATCGTACTCTCAATACGACGTCGTGAAGCCGTCGTGTGGCCTTCGTTTGGCCTGCGGGTAAACTTCGTACTAAAAAAACACATCTTCGTGTTGCCTTTGTGTGTGGTTCGGATGCCATCGTGTGACCTTCTGTATGTATCGTACTTGCTTCGGCTAGAGATTGGCTGTTGACCATGTTCGTAGAGATCTTCGCGCGAAATTCAAAATTCCATATTCGTATGGCCACCTGGTGTCATTTTCGGGACAGTGTGACGCCCGCAATAGCGATAATCCATAAATGGAACGGTTCTTGCACTTGACAAAGAGAGACAAGTAAATTCGTAATGACACAAATGAATCACCAGTTATGATTCTTGAAGCAATTCACCAATAGTTGCGGGAAGGAAACCCAATGCTTAATCAACATGCATGTTTAGCATTCAAAACAAATTCATCATATTCAAAGTCAAACCAAAATCATTAGTAGAAGTCTGGACCATTTGTGAGAGCGGACTACTGAAGTTGTGGGAAACATAGACATTAACCCAAACGGGGGCCTGGTGAGGACGAGGTGGGGGGTAGGTTGTGGTATGGGCGGGGTGCTTAATGCTGACATTCACAAGGTGATCGTTCCTGTGGAGTTTCTACTTACAAGAACTCATCCGTCTGACAAAGGACATTCACTTGTCCATAACGAAAACACACCTATACAAATACATTGTAAACTTTACCCGCGAAAAAAACAACACAAAAAATTTAAGATGAAAGCTGCGATATTAGGCTTATTTCTGATCACCGAGGCGGTTCTAACGAGGCGGTTCTAACGAGTACCCACAATCTATATTTTAGAGCAGAAATAAGAACAATAAGGGTTACCCCTGTATACACCAGTTTTACTGTATAAAAGTGGGGTTAAAGGGGGGTCAAATTATATAGGCGTGTTTTCGTGATGAGGATGGAAGGGCATTCCCCGCTGTGTTAACTTGTCTAGCTCGTACAGGGGTTCTTGCCAGTCCTGAACGGATGAGTCATTGTGATAAACATTACAATTGATCGTAAACAATCTGGATTTCGAACCCACGCAGTTGGGCTAGTCATTTATGAAGAGTAGGCCTTCCTAGCACCGAACCTTTTCGTACTTAACGTATTGGTACCTTTTCTGACGTCGATCCATTTACCACCAGGTGCTTGCTCCTGAGCGAGAGGACTTGACCTAGATGTTTGTTGATGAATCGCCGATTTCCAAAATGGCGTTGATGCGGTGCGCGGTCAAACGCCTTCGAGAAACATAACGATAACACACCCGTGCGACAGAGTGCATATTTTCACATCTCCAAAATGGGTACTTTTCTGATGAAAATCCGTGATATTTTTCTCATTTTTACTCAAAACATAGGTTGTGGGTGCTCGTCAGAACCGCCTCATATGAGGCGGTTCTAACGAGTCCCCACAACCTATGTCTCAGAGGAGAATTAAGAACAATAATGTGTACCCCCTAAACCCCAGTTTTCTCTATATAAAGTGGGATGTAAGGGGGTGTTCATTTCACGGACTTGTTCACGTGATGGCAAGATTGATTAGAAAGGTCTGTTGATTCTGCTCAATAGATTTGGCAGCTGATCACTATGTCCGGCAACTTCGGCGTGCTCTGAATCCATGCTGACAGTCTGTGGGGATGCTGTAGTGTTTCAGATATCTGAATGCTGACAGTCTGTGGGGATGCTGTAGTGTTTCAGATCTCTGAATCTATGCTGACAGTCTGTGGATGATGTAGTGTTTCAGATCTCTGAATCCATGCTGGCAGTCTGTGGGGATGCTGTAGTGTTTCAGATCTCTGAATCCATGCTGACAGTCTGTGAGGATGTTGTAGTGTTTCAGATCTCTGAATCCATGCTGACAGTCTGTGGATGACGTAGCGTTTCAGATCTCTGAATTCATGCTGACAGTCTGTGGGGATGCTGTAGTGTTTCAGATCTCTGAATCCATGCTGACAGTGTGTGAGGATGCTGTAGTGTTTCAGATCTCAGAATCCATGCTGACAGTCTGTGGATGATGTAGTGTTTCAGATCTCTGAATCCATGCTGACAGTATGTGGATGATGTAGTGTTTCAGATCTCTGGTTCCATGCTGACAGTCTGTGGACGATGTAGTGTTTCAGATCTCTGAAACCATGCTGACAGTCTGTGGATGATGTAGTGTTTCAGATCTCAGAATCCATGCTGACAGTCTGTGAGGATGATGTAGTGTTATAGATCTCTGAATCCATGCTGACAATCTGTGGATGTTGTAGTGTTTCAGATCTCTGAATCCATGCTGACAGTCTGTGATTATGATGTAGTGTTTCAGGTAATCCATCATGCTGCTGACAAGTATGTGTTCCAAGGGTTTGCGACATAAACTTGTAAAACTGACCGCTCTGTAGCGTGCGTCTGGCTTTGACTCTGTCACCCTATTTAAAAAAGAAACCGTCGTTTTTGTTGAAAGCCAATCTTCAGGGACCTCTCCAATGGTGAGCGCCCTCTGGAAGATGACGCTGTCACATCATGTACAGTTAGATGTTTCGAGGCCTTTACTGTTAATTCGTGTCTAAACTGAGTTAACAGCACTTTAACAGAAATAAGCGCACGACTAGCAAATATCCGGTCCACTAGTCTGAGCCCAGAGTTGTCAATCAATAAAGTCGCATCTTTGGGCGAGTTTCGCTATCATCCACGACAGTCTTCGGTTTTCACCAATGTTATTATGTTTGGTGCGAACACAAGCATGACAAGTTCTGCAACCAGAGTGGTTTTGTTAAAGAAAACCTTCTTCATCGTTATCTCCCTTATACAATGTCAGCGTGAGATCAATAAAAAGACATTATTCGGCGAGAATAACATGATTTGAGTCGGCCCATGATTGAAAACCGATATATGTTCTACATCTTGCGTGCGCAGGCAACGTATGACTTAAAACTATGAAGCTGAGCCCCCGCCAATCGGGGCTTGGAGAAAAAGATTGTGCTGCGTGATGCTTCCATGCAGAGCTGGTCTAAGCCTGCCCAGGCAAAGTGGTGCGAGTCCCGTACCTACATATAAACCCTTTCGATTGGTTTAGGCGGCAGGGCTTGAGTTGTCATTCCATCCCAATGTCGGATAAAGGTCCAAAACAACGGAAGTAACGTCTCAAAAATGACCTACATAGTGTTGACGGGGACGTAAAACCTCAGTTCAAACAGGACAACTACGAAGCTGTCCCAACTGTTCTCCTCCACGTGTCTGTGCGCAGTAAACATAATGTTAACAAGACCTCTTAGCGGTGTTTACAGGGTATATATTAGTTTTCTTACTTCTGCTCCAAGACATATGTTGTGGATAATTGTAAAAACTGCATTAATGTGGCGGTTCTGACAAGCACCCACAATTTAGGTTTGCAGTATAAATACGAAACTTATCACAAATGTTCATCAAAACCATTTTGTAGATATGAAAGGATGCACTGTGACGTACGGATTATGTTATCGCAAATGGCGCTGCTGAAACTACGCTTATGGTCAGGTTTGCCTGAGCTTTGGTGTCCTAATGGTCATTGCCTGTCTGATATGTACCATTACCTGGCACAAAGGTTTAATTGCCAATTTTCAGAGAAACGCACATTTTTGCGGTTCTGTCTTGCGAACATGCGCGTTAATTGCTCTTAGAAACGTTTTTTATAACTGAGCCTGCCCACTCCACGCCCCCCCCCCCCCCACACACACACGCCCAACAACAGCAACAGCATCATCACCGCACCAGCCCGAAAGGGTATACTTTTCAGGCAAATAATTTCCATGTTATTAGCAGTAGGTACGAGGGCAAGTCAATAAGTAACCAGCCTATCCCATTTTTCCTATTGACCGAGGCCACCAAGATTTCCATGCCTTGTTTCACTACATGTTTTAGGCATGAGGGCAAAATTGCACCCTTATCGTGTTATTCACTCATAAGATATTGAACTTCAAACATGGCTAGCGATGCAAAAGCATGCTTTTCGTCAAAAGTGGAGTACCGTGCTGTAATGCAGTACTTGTAGTTGAAAGGAAAAAAGGCCAGGAACATGCAAGTTGACCAAGATTTATGGGTCGTCTGTACCATCGTATGCACACGTTACATTCTGGGTTGGGGAATTCAAACGCAGCAGAACGTCTTTAGAAGATGAAATCAGATCTGGACGCCCATCAGATGCCATCGATGAAGAAATGTGTAGCAAAGTACAGGATTTGGTGTACTCTGATGGAAGAAATATCGAATGCATAACACATTTCACACGGTAGCGCTCAACGATTTTACACGGTCGCTTGGGTATGCGCAAGCTAACAGCCCTTTGGGTCCCAAAATCCCTTAGCGGCGAGCAAATAGCAAACAGAGCATCAGTATGCAGTGCATTGTTGAAGTGGTTTAGGTCAAATGAAGATTATTTTCTTTCACGTCAGGTGACTGTAGAGGAGACCTGGGTCCATTATTATGATCAGAGAATAAAACTCAAAGTCGCCATTGGGTAGGACCGGGGTCTCCGAGGCAAAAGAAGTTCAAAATGCAACCCTGAAAATCCGTGATATTTTTCTTATACATACTGCAAACATAGAACCACATTGATGAGGCGGGTTGACCGCCTCGATGAACCGGTTCGAACGAGTACCCACAACCTATGTCTTGTATTAGAGATGAGAAAAATAATGTATACCCCGTAAACCTCAGTTTTCTCTGTATAAAGTGGGGTTCAGAGTGGTCTTCGTTTTACGGACTTGTTATCGTAAGTTCGGCTGTACTTAACTGCAAAAGAATGACCATCCAAGGGTCAACAGCGAGACAACTTGGTATTGGGGGAGCTTTAATCCCGAAGTTCTTAACGTTTATACACCGACCTAATTGGCCCCACCTTTACGTGTACTTCTCTTAGGCAATTTATGCAGAGAAATATGACAATTGCATGGATTCACATTGGTTTACTTGTTATTGTGTGAGCCTGTGTACGTTAGTAGGTACTCTTAAAAAAGCATACTAGTTACAGTCGAACTTCGGTGGCTCGAACAGCTTAGGGACCTCTCAAATCTGTTCGAGACAGGGGTAATTCGAGCCACTGAGGGTGACTGCCAGGACGCATAATGAGCTACTTTTGTACATCTTTTTCGGTACTCTATTATGAAAATGTATGCAGTGTATACTCATTAGAAACGCCTCAATGAGGCGATTCTAATGAGTACACACAGCATACATTTGTAATATAAAAGACGAAAATCTCCTAAATTGCCCCGCCTATTTCGTATATAGAGGATTCACTGTATGTATTTTATCTATGTTCCTTGACTTAGGAACTTCGAGTAGACTGCTCTGTGTGTCACCTAGCCAAGAAACTGTCATAGCCAACTAATTTGCGTTATTTCGTATTGCAAAATCTTGAATGTGTTTTCACAAATATCTTGAAATCTCAAGTTCTGTAATATCCGTACGCGGATCTGCGCTGTAGCGTTCGTTGTAGTTTCATATTAATGGCCATGTAACAACCAAGGAGGCAATTTTCGTCAAATACAGAGCTATAACGTAGCCTAATTTGCCAATAATTTGCTTCTCAAAGAGACCATTTCATGCGAAACTGACAGTGATTTACGAGCTAAATTGATTTGAATTTTGTTTCAATGCTTGCACCAGAGAAGCAATGGAATATAAAGGCGTAAAGATAAAGCATCTCTCTTAGTCAGAATTTTCTAATGTGATTAATCTAAATGCAACCATGTAGATCAATGTTGCATTTTAATGTCCTTTTCACGGGTGAAAATAACATCACGAAAACACGCCTATATATTTTTTACCCCCTCGAACCCCACTTTTATATAGAAAAACTGGGGTTTACAGGGGAAAAACTTATTTTTCTTATTTCTGCTCTATAATATAAATTGTGGGTACTCGTTAGAACCGCCTCATCCGGGCGGTTCTAACGAGTACCCACAATCTATATTTTTTGAGCAGAAATAAGAAATATATCAAAATTATTCATCTAAAAATTTAGTTTTTGGGGGGTGGTAAAGTTTACAGTGTATTTATATAGACACGTTTTCCTAATATGTGTTGTATTCTTGTTTCTTGTTCATGTTTATTTGTTTATCATCATGTTAATATGTCCGTGAAATACCCTTTAATCCCCACTTTGTATAGAGACACCACGAAAACACGCCTATATAATTTTGACCCCTTTGAACCCCACTTTTATATAATAAAACTGGGGTTTACAGGTATAAACTTTATTTTTCTTATTTATGTTCTAAAATATAGAACATCGAGGCGATTCTACCGAGTACCCACAATCTATAAATTGATAAAATAAAATAAATAAGAAAAATGTGACAATTTTTCATCTGAAAATGGTCGATTTTTCGACGGTAAAGTTTACAATGTATTTGTATAGGCGTGTTTTCGTAATGAAAAAGGGTTTTACACAAAATTGCCACAAAGTTTCAACTGGAAAGGTTGAGATATTCTGATGTATGTCAATTCCTTCGTCGCCTCGCTTTGATTGTGTGGCTTTTTCTGAGAAACATGTTCTCCCATTTTCGTTGTTTAGTGTTTACCCGGATAAAGTCAAATGGGCATATTCAGTAAGAGATTTAACCCGAATAAAGTCAACTGGGCATATTTAGTAAGAGATTTATTATCAACCATGGGTTTTTATGAAGTTTGGATAAATCGGGGGTGGGTGTTGGGGGAGGGGGAGGGGTAAGGTAATATAGACTTATTTCTAAGCTTGTTTAAGCAAAGATTAACGGACAATTTCATTCAAAACTGACAAGACCGATTAAATAATAATAGAGCAAAGTTTTATGTAGCAATTGGTGATTTTAGTTAATGTTGTAAAAGTTCGCAATTTCCGAAATGCATTGGCAAGGCTCCGTGTTTCTTCGCATAGGTTAGAATCGAGGCATGACGATGGGCTAGACCCTGAACGGTTATGTAACATTTGTAGGCGTCTAGAGGACGAATTTCACTATGTCATTGAATGTACTTTGTTTACCAGTTTAAGACGTAAATCGTATAGAGTCTATTGGAACTTGCCCAGTATACATAAATTCATAGAGCTTATTCAGTCTGATGATCATAGAATTATTACAACTCTGGCAATATATATCTTTAAAGCGTTTAAGGTAAGAAATGATGAAATGTATTCTGAAAACAATGTGTGAGTAATACTTTGACCTGGAATGTATTTGTAATTTGCATGTGATCAACTATCTTTCTCCGACGTTCTAAAACTTTCTGGTCTTCTGGTCATGTCAGAAAGTGAAGCTCTCGCCTTTCTACTTGACAATATTTACATAAAATTTGGTACTAAGTTATTTAGACAAGTTGTGGGTATTCCGATGGGTATTTAATTGCGCACCACTTGTGGCTGATCTGTTTTTGTTTTGTTAAGAGAGAGACTTCATGATGTCCCTTTCTGCTGATTACCAGTCTGAAATCATTGAAGCTTTGAGCTCTACTTCTAGATATTTGGATGATTTATTAAATATTGATAATACCTATTTCGATGGTTTGATCAGTCAAATTTACCCCCCAGAACTTCAACTAAATAAAGGAAATTCTTCTGATACCGAGGTCCCGTTTTTGGATTTACATCTGTCTATTGTGGATGGCTTTGTTGCTTGCAAAAACTTATGATAAACGCCTCAGATTCTATGGCGGTTCCAACGTTAAGGCTTATGTTGGTTGGTACCTGCTACTCTGTCTCTGGTCGGGCCCATCGGAGTCTAACTTTTGGTTTTCTTTGGCTCCAGCATTTCTGTTGTTTCTTGCTGTCGAGTCCTCACCGTTGTTTCATCTCTGTGATTGTTTGATTTTTGTGTTCACGGAGATGTTTCACTGATGAGTTAGGTTGCCTTCATGCGGACTGAACAAATTATTAGTCATAATCGCGACGGAAGTAAGGGCGAGGATTGTGGCCACGTAAAGTCGATTTAAGCTCCCCACCCCCACCCCCCACCCAGTGGAATTCGTTTCCGCTGACCGTTCCAATGCGGTTCTTCTGTCGCGGTTTATTTTTGTTATGGTTTGTCTTTGGGTGTTTGTGTCGCTTATATTATTTTATTTTGGATAGCCTTTTTGCTATTTTGTGGAAAAGTAACTGTTCTTTTGGCTTTCCGCTATTGATGTTTCTGTTTGGGTCTGTTGTTTCATGTTTTATGTTTCTTTCCCTTTGGTGTCTCTGATCGGAGCTGTGGGTTGATTGTATCGATTCCTGATTGCCTCTACTTCTCTTTTTCTTTACATCTTTATCCATTTTTTTTCTTCTGTTGTGTGCTTAATCAACATAATCGGCATAAAGAGGGTTGACTCTAGCATGTGCGTTAGACGTCATTTGGAACAAGAGAATGCTTCATAAAAGGCTAGTTTCTCTATTATGTCAGAACATTTCTGTATGTATAGTCTGTCGTGATTAGCATATTTGTCTCGGCTTCTCTAGGAAAGAAATATATAAGTGACTTAGTATCAAGCATATGTAAACACACTGCTAGATATGCTTGTGTAACTTACAGTTCCATTTTACATTGCCGGCCATGCTTATGTTGCTTTATAAATGTTTGTATATATGATTATTTGCTCAGGGGCCATACTTGACCTATTGCATGTAATAATTGACTATGTTGTAAGGTCAATAGAGGATGGCCTCAACCTCGACTGATCTATTACGAGGTAAATTATCTTCTTCTTCTTCAGTATATTTGGTATATCACATGTGAAATAATGACACATTGCATGCATTGCATATTCAGGGGGCAAGTTATGTATTGCGAAACATGTTCATATACGTTTTTACATACTTGTAATGTTCATTGTAATTTCGATTAAATGCTTTGTGTTTGCTATGCATTGTATTGTAATACCCTGTACTGTCCGCACGTATATATCTTATATATGCGTAATGTCCTCATAGTCCTAAAGGGCCACTGGGATTGAATAAACTTACTTATGATCATTAAACTTCGGAAGACAGATGACTCTTTCTGTTTTAATATTAGTAATGTTACTATCTCTCTTTGTTTTGACTGAAATATTTGATTAAGGATGTTTATGGGTATCTCCTTCATTATAGCTTACTTTCTTCCTTTCTTTCTCTTAATTTCGCTTCAACCCCGGAGGGGATACAGACGGTGTACACTCCAAAGCCTACACAGTAATCATGCAAAGCTTCGTGACGGCCATGATTTAACTTGTCATTGAGGTTTGCAACCGGGTAAGACACAAACCAACCTGCTCAGCTACACAGACTATCAGGGGTCTTGAAATTTTAGATATAGAAACCAGAAGTACAGTAAAATACCTATATTAAGACCACATTTGGGACTGTTCAAAAGTCCAAAAGTGGTCTTTAAGACCACTTAAGGTGGTCTGCGACTAGAGAACACTGTATCCAGATAACACAAAGACAGAATAACTGCAACCTACTAAATAAGCCATTGAGTATGTGTCGCTTAAATTGTTTTGCTTTATATAGCCAATTGGCCATTTTGTGGGAAAGTAACTGTCCTTTTGGCTTTCCGCTAGTGATGCTTCCATTAGGGTCTAGTTGTTTCATGTTTGTTTTTCTTTCCCTTGGTGTCTCTGATTGGAGCTGTGGATTAATTGCATCGATTTCTGATCATTGCCTTTACTTCTAGTCACCAAAGGGAAAGAAACACAAACATGAAACAACTAGACCCTAATGGAAACATCGATAACTAAAAGCCAAAAGGACGGTTACTTTCCCACAAAATGGCCAATTGGCTATCCAAAAGAAAAAATGCAAGCGATACGCACAATCAAAGACAAATCATAACAAAAATAAACCAGAATTAGTCTTAATTTAATAATTATTGTATCGCTGGATGTTTGGACTCCTGGTTATAACGTTGTTGTCATGTTGCGTTAGGGTTTTCAAACTATACCAGTTTATTATGAAGTTTGTTACCGCCTCCTAAAGGAGAAGAGGTGTTGTTCGAGGGATTGGTCTCTTCGCACTATAGCTGTGTTAGTGATTCATATTTATGACTGACTGCATTATTTTGCATTAACTTCTTATTGCATTGAATCTCGGAAGTATGTTGAAACCTGCCTTGACTTAGTTAGTTGGCGATTGGCTTTGTGTAGTTGGTTCATGTTTGGCCTGAGCTGCTTTCTTTAGGTGACTTGAGATGGTTGCGTTCTTTGATTGTGGCCTTTCCTGAGTGACCTTTTCTTACTAGTTAACACGCATGTTAGTCATTCAAATCATAACATTTCCAGAGTCAGTTATTCAAAATAACCACTGAACAAATTTCATGAAATAGTTTGACCGCCGCACACTTACATACAGCCATTGATACTGTTCATGTAATAAACTGGTTTCTTCAGACAAGACAACTATATATCAAGACACATATGGCTACTGCGCACGCTACATGCTTGTCCTAATTATTTTAAGACAGTTTTTTCCTTCCTATGGGAAATCAACATCTTTTATAACAAGAAAATATGATTTCCCATGCTAGAACGTCAAATCGACAAGCACAGATATTTAAAAACTGACATCAGCCCAAAAGTGCCTAGCATACTAAGTGGCAGTCATTCGCCCAAGAGGTGCAAAAGCCGATGGAAAGATAGAGTAGGCGGCGTCTTTTCGGTATCTCCTTTTTTCAAACTTACTTTTTTTGTAAATAAAACAATATAAAAAAATCACCAGACAAGGCACTAGCTCTGCTATGTTCGGATGCATATAAAAGGTCTAATAACGCCCAGTTTCGTGCTAGCAGTGTTTCCAAAGGCAATATGTACAGTTTTACTTCCTAAAGTGTCAGTGGTCTTGTCCCAATCACCAATCTGCCTTCGTGAACGAGTACCTTAATTCGAGCCCCCTTCATCCCCATCACTGCCTCTGGCAATATTTGTTCGCACGGGTGACCTTCCTGGATAGCCGCTTATCTATTTAAGAGTCTGTCTTTTCTTTTGCTTCATCATTTGATTGGTATGTCGCAAAACTTGTTTAATTATTTTTATTTATTTATTTTATTTTTGGCAAACTTTTATTCGATGGGAAAAGCAACAAACCGTTAAAACGGCTAAATTTTAAATATATTACCTGCAAACACTCAAATAAAGAGGTTAAATGCATCAAGGAAGCAATAGAGTAGGGTTTCAAGTATTAGTCCAGCTAGTCTGACAGTTTTATGAATTTTACCAAAAGTCCTAGAAAATATTAGTGTCGGTTGGTAAGAAAATCTTCTTTTTTTCTGGATGGCAATAAAACTGCAGGGTCGACATTAAACAAAAATCAGGGTCGGTCGGGTTAGCGGAAATTATAACAATATTGACCGCATTATAAAAGTAACACGGCAGACTGCCGTGTTACTTTTATAATGCGGTCAATATTGTTATATAGAAAAATGATTTAAACCTTCTAGTATTTTTATTGAAGGGTCCAAGACGGTACTTCTGTTATGACTTGATATAGTCATTGTATGTCTTTGCATGCATTTCCTGGAAATATGTTTTATTTTCGATAGCCATTTGGTCAGGTTTTGAAGAAAAAAGCTAACTTCTTGGCTTTCTGCTTGTAATATTTCAATATTATAATTGCTTAACGTGCGCCTTTCTTTTAGGTTGGTGTCTTGGATGGGAAGTTTAAGGGGAATGGGAACCACCTGGCAGATTTTTCCGCCATTTTCCAACTTTTGGAACCTTTTCAAAAAACAAAAAGTCACTAAAACGGCTCAATTTTAACTATATTACCTAAAACATTAAAATAAAAAAGGTTAAAAGCACCAAGGAAGCAACAGAATTCGGTTTCAAGTAAACGTTTAGCTATTTTGACAGTTTTAAAAGCATTGATCAAGGAAGCAATAGAATAGGGTTTCAAGTATTAGTTCAGCTAGCTTGACAGTTTTATGAATTTTACCAAAAAACCTAGAAAATATTAACGTGGTTAGGTAAGAAAATCTTCTTTTTTTCTGGATGGCAATAAAAATGCAGGGTCGACACTAAACAAAATCAGGGTCGGTCGGGTTAGCGGAAATTATAGTGCACTATATTGGCCGCATTATAAAAGTAACACGGCAGTCTGTCGTGTTACTTTTATAATGCGGCCAGTATTGTTATATAGAAGAATGATTTAAACCTTCTAGTATTTTTACTGAAGGGTCCAAGACGGTACTTCTGTTATGACTTGATATAGTCATTGTATGTCTTTGCATGCATTTCCTGGAAATATGTTTTATTTTCGATAGCCATTTGGTCAGGTTTTGAAGAAAAAAGCTAACTTCTTGGCTATCTGCTTGTAATATTTCAATATTATAATTGCTTAACGTGCGCCTTTCTTTTACGTTGGTGTCTTGGATGGGAAGTTAAAGAGGAATGGGAACCACCTGGCAGATTTTTCCGCCATTGACCAATTTTTGGAACCTTTTCAAAAAACAAAAAGCCATTAAAACGGCTCAATTTTAACTATATTACCTAAAACATTAAAATAAAAAGGTTAAAAGCACCAAGGAAGCAACATAATTCGGTTTCATGTAAACGTTTAGCTATTTTGACAGTTTTAAAAGCATCAAGGAAGCAATAGAATAGGGTTTCAAGTATTAGTTTAGCTAATTTGACAGTTTTATGAATTTTACCAAAAGTCCTAGAAAATATTAATGTTGGTAGGTAAGAAAATCTTCTTTTCTTTCTGGATGGCAATAAAAATGCAGGGTCGACACAAAAATATCAGGGTCGGCCGCGTTAGTGGAAATTATAGTGCATGCAGTCTGCCTTGTTACATTAATGATGCGGCGAATATTGTTATATAGAAGAATGATGTCTGTCGCGGTTTATGCTTTGTTATGGTTTGTCTTTGAGTGTTTGTATCGCTTATATTATTTTGTTTTGAATAGCCAAATGGCCATTTTGTGGGAAAGTAACTGTCATTTTGGCTTTCCGCTATTGATGATTCCATTAGGGTCTATTGTTTCATGTTTGTGTTTCTTTCCCTTTGGTGTCTCTGATGGGAGCTGTGGATTAATTGTATCGATTTCTGATCATTGCCTTCACTTCTATTTTTTAATAATTTTATCTAGAAAATATTAATGTTGGTAGGTAAGATTTTTTTTAATTTATTTATTTTTTGTCTGGATGGCAATAAAAAATGCAAGGTGGGGGCAAAAATTCAGTGTCGTTCGGGTTAGCGAAAACACAGCTATTTTAGGCCTTATTTCAATGGCGGAATTTAGCAGCATCAAAATTAAATCTTCGGCTTTATTGATATTCGTCATAGCAGAACTGATGTTTTGCAACACCGATTGTTCCTCTCGCGCATCACGTGAACAAGTCCGTGAAATAAACACCCCCTAAACCCCACTTTATATAAAGAAAACTGGGGTTTAAGTGGGTAAACATTATTTTTCTTATTTTTTACTCCAAGACATAGGTTGTGGGTACTCGTTAGAACCGCCTCAATGAGGCGGTTCTAACGAGCACCCGCAACCTATGTTTGTAGTATTTATAAGACAAATATCACATATTTTCATCAGAAAAGTAGCCATTTTGGAGATGTGAAAAAATGCACTATGTCATACGGGAGTGTTATCGTAATGGTATTCTTGAGTATAACTCCACCATTTGCTCAATCAGCCTAAAGCTAAAAAACACGAGCTTCACATGAACACGTTATAGTTTCAAACATATTTAAAATGCGCTACTTTGAATCTCGTCATGTGGAATTCTGTTTTACCATTTGCGAACAACAAAATTACAGATCAGCCCGCACTTCTGCACTATCTACTCAGCACCGTAGTATTCGCTTCCGCGTAGCCTGATCAGCATCGTAGTATTAGCTGTTTCGATAGTCCAATACTAGACATGCCGCCATTAACTTTTACACATCGTGGTTCATATGAGCTATAAAATAGCGTAGTTCGATTACTGAGGTCCGGCATTACATTAAATGGACAGTATGTCTATAAGCAAGAAGGAGATTAATAGACAAAATATGACCTCTAGCAAGCGAAATTACAACCTATCTTGGAACTGACTTAACCTATAATTAGTCATATTCAAATACAGACTCTCAGCATTTACTGTGTATATTATATAAAACCCATAGTGGTTTCCACAACTATCTCTGCTTTACATGTATGCTAAGTAGCACAGTTTCTACACTGTATAACCCAGTATATTCCGTCTAAGCTTTATAAAAATCTGTGTAAAGGTAATCCTTTGGAAGCCAGGCAGACCTGAAAACCGTAAAGTGGACCTTTTACAGGAGCAGACTAGCTAGCTTCGGCTAATTAGGCCTAGTTAATGACCCTCACATATTTTCAAAATTCCGTAGTGGAACCAATGATTGCAAACGGCTAGAAATTGAAGCAGGCACTATGGTGAAGAGCAGGGAGACTTTTTACGATCGTTACACATTCCCTTTACACCAGCTATGATTAGGTTAAATGTTCTATAAAATGATTATCCATTAGAAACAGGGACTACAAAAAAGAACTGAAAATCGTAGAGTGATTAAGCATTTTGTCTGGGCGAAACTACCTAGTTTGGGAGGCCTCATCAGTGACCCTCTTGTACTGTCCAAATTTCGCAGTGGGCTCATTGATTCCAAATTAATAAAGTAAAATTTACGATACGATGAACGGTAGGGGGACCTTTTAGGGCAGCCACACATTCTCTTGACACCAGCTGTGGTAAAATTAAATGTTCTTTAAACAAGGTCATTCGACTGCAATACAGAACGGAAAACCGTTGAGTGTACAAGTTTTCTCCAGTGCTGTAGGTAGGACCAACAGTTGATATAGCATTTGTCTATCGCCTGTGTATAAATGTATAGAGTTTCCATTATGTTTCAGTTGACAAATGATTGTCTGTAGAATTAGACAGTTTCGCTGGTGATACGTTCATTCGTTGCGTCTATCTAAATATACTAGTGTCTATAGTGGGTATACGTTTATTGCCTATTAGTGTCCAATTTGATCCGCTCTGAAAGACATTGCCTAACATATGGACGATTTTATCATTCTCAGACAAAGGACATATGGATGTCTTCAAGTGTTCTCGTGGATATCAATTATTCAGTTTCAGTCAAGCACTGTACGTTTAGGCACAAGAGAGACAGACATTGTCTTGACGGGAAGTGACACATATGTATTAGGCAGAAATCTGTGATGAGGAGTACAAATAACGTTAAAAATATAGTGTATCTGTTGATCTAAAATCTATATATTTCATATTTATAACCATTATCTTTGACCGTATATAGAAAACAAGCACATATTTATAACCATTACACTATGACCGTAGATAGAAAACAAGCACATATTTATATCTATTACACTATGACCGTAAATAGAAAACAAGCACATATTTATAACAATTTCACAATGACCATAAAAAGAAAACAAGCACATATTTATAACCATTACACTATGACCGTAAATAGAAAACAAGCACATATTTATAACCATTACACTATGACCGTACGAGAATGAGGTGTTTGTGTCGCTTATATTATTTTATTTTGGACAGCCTATTGGCCATTTTATTGGAAGGTAATTGTCCTTTTGGCTTTCCGCTATTGATGTTTTCATAAGGGTCTGTTGTTTCATGTTTGTGTTTCTTTCCCTTTGGTGTTTCTGGTGGGAGCTGTGGGTTAATTGTATCGATTCCTGATCATAGCCTCCAGTTCTATTTTGTGGGTAAAATCGAACTAACTGGACCAGTGGACGTTTATGGGTTTATGGGCAAAAGGGTCATTTAAACATGTTTGGTTGGGGTAGAGTTAAGATAATATCTCAGTCGGGAGAATGTTGCAGAAATACCAAATAAAATAGATGTGGATGCAATGATCAGGAATCGATACAATTAACCCACAGCTTCAATCAGAAACACGAAGGGGAAAGTAACACAAACATGAAACAACAGACCCTAACGGAAACACCAACAGCAGAAAGCCAAAAGAACAGTTACTCCCCACAAAATGGCCAATAGGCTATCCAAAATAAAATAATATAAGCGACACAAACACCAAAAGACAAACCATAAATAAAATAAACCGCGACAGAAGAACCCTTAATTACTCTCAATTACAGAGACAAAATAAAGCTGAGGCTCATATCATAACGCAGTCATTTTCTGAGACAGTCATCTAAGGCCATTACCTCATTAGGAAAACTAAAATCAGTAAATTTATCGACAAAAGACCAGCAAGTGATAGAAAGCTTAAACAACGCAAACCAGCGGACGCACAAACAGCACACAAAAAAAAACAACATTACGAACACACGCCTATATATACTGGTACACCTTTGCCACAAAAAATGAGAATTTATCAGATACAAATCTGAGATAAAATGCTGATGTTTTTATATAACTGCCAAAAATAGTAGATTATCGATACTCGTTAGAACCCTACTGAGAACCTACAACCTATGTTTTAGTAGACATAAGAACAAATAATGTTTACCCCTGTAAACCCAAGTGTTACTCAATAAACATTGGCTTTATAGGGGTCAAAATTATATAGGCGTGTTTGTGTGATGCAACACTTATACCTACTTCAATATGCTGTACTTCTCCACGATATTCAACCGTGTGTGTTTTACAATGTATTCAGAAGCAGAATGAAAAACAGTTTAGATTCCGGGCCAGCTAAAATGGATCTAAATTGTTTTTCTTTTTGTTGCATGATTTCAATCTGGATCTTAACATTTTTGCGTTTTGTTTTGTTTCGTTTTTAAAAAAACTTTTGTTTCTTTTTTAAGAAACAGATATATCCGGGTGAGGGTAAAGAAATTGCAAACGTGCGACCGCCCCGGAATGGCTGGTTTGTCAAAAACAACGGACCTCACATTTGGAGTCCGGTAAAAGCACGATAGTCCATGACAGAGACATAGCACCAAGTTCTAGACAAACATTGTCTAATGCAAGAATTGGTTGCCTTGGCACTAAAATTATTTCTTAAAGTTGGAAATTTAATGGTATATTTACAATAATGATCACTTGAAGGTATGGTTTTTGACCTTGCACGTACTCACATAATGTAAATTATGTATGTTGAAAATGCCAAACAACACGAAAACAAGATTTTAGTTAAGATAATCCTAGAGTATTTTAATATCTTTGTCTGAAAACAAGTTGATGCTTATATGTTTGCTTTGAAAGTAATTACACTTGTATAACGATTGGACTGGCACCATGTTTTATTAAATTAGTAGAAGGAAAAAATACTTAGGAAACGCCACGATTATAGAATCTTCAATAATCATGTTTGTCGACACCATTGTGTTTCTTCAGGCTAAAACACCCATCGGACATAAGCTGTTTGTCACGATTAAAAATATATCTACTTTCGAAAGGACATGCGTGGCATTTTCTTAATTTTTCCAGATAGATATGTTGATAAATTTGGATGCTATTGATACACCAACACAACTTGATTTAATTTCGATGTGAATTATTTCACCCCTGGAAAATGGCGTTTAGTTTACTACATACTAATGTGGAAAAAGAGTTTTGTTAACCGATGCGAGGTAATACCATTAAATGTAACAGACCAAATCTCTGACGGATTAAGCATACAGACACAGTGATACATTGGAAAATGACTTTAATTTCTGATAGATTTTGAACATGAGCAAGAAGACAGCGGAAAAAGCCGAATCAGAAGATAACGATGAGGTAATATTTGCATTATTTGTTTGCCATTCTAAGATTTATTCAAATTCTGATTTTGAAACCAACGTCTAGAATTGTTCTTTCTCGATGAGATAACTGTAGGTAACTTGTTATTGTTAATGATGATGTTTTGCACATATAATATGGACGAAATTAGCAGTAATAGTAGTAATAGTTGTAGTAGTAGTAGAACTTGTAGTAGCAGTAGTGGCAGTAGTAGTAGTAGTAGTAGTAGTAGTAGTAGTAGTAGCAGTAATGGTAATGCCATTCCAGTTTTTTTTATTATTCCTGCATATTTGAAAACGCAGATACTATTTGTACACTTGGAGTAAGATTACGAAAACACGCCTATACAAATACATTGTAATCTTTATCACCGAAAAAATGAAATTTTAAGATGAAAAATTATGATATTTTTCTTATTTTTGCTCAAAATATAGATTGTGGGTACTCGTTAGAACCGCCTCGATAAGGCGGTTCTAACGAGTACCCACAATCTATGTTTTTGAGCAGAAATAAGAAAAATAAGGTTTACCCCTGCAAAACCCAGTTTACCATATAAATCTGGGGTTCAAGGGGGTCAAAGTTATTTTGGCGTGTTTTCGTAATGAATCGGGTTAACAAACCTCATATGTCACAATTATTTAAGAAAAAGGACTATACGATATATGAGGGTAAGGGCTGGGATCCCGTAAAGTTAATTTAAACCAATCAGTAATTATTACTGACCGTTCCAAGTCGGTGTTTTTGCTGAGGTTCCTACATGTTTTGTGTTGGTGGTTCTGATTCGTTCCCTAATCACATATGTTGTTACGTTGATGATTTTTATTCTTTCCCCGTTTTCGTTGTTCACTTTAGTTATGTTTGTCCTTCTAGTTTAATGACTGTCTTGTTGGTGATTCTGATTCTTTCCCCCAGTAAGTATATTGCTAGTTTTAGTTAGGTTTGGATATTCTGAGTCACCACCTGTTTGGGGAAGAGCTGCTGACTCGGTTTACCTGTTGTCCGTTTTGTTTACTGTCGTCACTCCATGTTTCGAATTCCTTCCCCAGTGATATTGCGGGAAGAATTTGGGATCTGATTGTATCAGTTCCTGATCGTATCTATTTTTAACTTTTATACGATATATAAATGCATGTACATAGAAGACATACATTACGACAACACATCCGTGTGATAAAGTGCTTTTTTAAACCTCAAAAAAAGATAAATTTTCTGATGAAATTTGTGATATTTTTCTTATTTCTGCTCGAAGACATAGGTTTTGGGTGCTTGTTAGAACCGTCTCCAATGAGGTGGATCTAACGAGTACCAACGACCTATGTCTTCGAGCAGAAATGAGGAAAATAATTATTACCCCCGAAAACCCCAGTTTTCTCTATATAAACTGGGGTATAAGGGGGTCTTTATTTCACGGACTTGTTAACGTGATGTACTACCCTGCACACCCGCAATGGGACTGGCTAGTCACCGTGCAATATTCTGGTTATAAGACTATTGTGATGTCACACACTTACTCTTAAACGCAAAAGAACTCTACTTCTTCAAAGGGGTGGGTGAACAGACAAATGAACAATTAAATGTTGTTTGTTTGCTTCAAAAAGGGCTCTTATATGAATTGACATTAGTATTTTGGCGCAAAGATGTTTGCCAAGATTGTTCTTCTCTGGGATTTTCAAAGAGAATACATCTGATCAAGCAAAAACTACATATCCGTTCGGCGGCGCGGCGACATCTTTGTCATTCATTAATACCATGTTAACAAGTCCGTGTAATGAACACCCCTGTACATCCCACTTTAAATAGAGAAAACTAGGGTTTACAGGGGTATACGTTATTTTTTCTTATTTCTGTTCCTAGACATAGGTTGTGGGTACCCGTAAGAACCGCCTCAATGAGGCGGTTCTAACGAGCACCCTCAACCTTACCGCCGCAATGAGGACGTTCTACAGAGCATTTGGAATAAAAATAAGAAAAAAATCACATAGTTTCATCAGAAAATAACCATTTTGGAGATATGAAGGACGGCACAATCAGTGTTATCGTGATGGGGGTCACATGATGAGGAAAATGTAAATTAGGAAATGATTGGGAGTCGATATAATTACCTTACCCCTTCCACCCCAGATACAAAAAGAAACCTGTCTTGCTGTGTGTGACCAAGTAAGGCACAAACGTCTTCTATAAAAGGGTATCCTTTGGAAGCAAAGAATACACCGCAAATTTGAAAAACAAAAAGTATACAGAATTAGTTCTGGACCAGACTAGCAAGTTTCGACCAATTAGGGCATATCAGTGACCCTAAAATATTTTCGATCAATGACCCCAAAGGACAAGAAAATACAAACTACACTATAAAAAATGGCAGGGAGACTTTAGCGGCCGCCACACATTCCCTTAACACCAGCTGTAGTGACTTTATGGTGTTCTATAAACGGTTTTTCCTTTGGAAGCAAAGTATACACCGCAGAAGTGAAACGTATGAAGTGTACATGTTTTTTCTTGACGAGACTAGCTAGTTTCGGCCAATTAGGCCTCATCAGTGACCCTCAAATATTTTCAAAACTCACAATAGAATCAAAGATCCCACAGGACAAGAAATTACAAGCTACACTATGATGAAGGCCAGGGAAACTTTTACGGCTGCACACCAGCTGTAGTGACGTTAAATATATTTTATCAAAGGGTTACCTCTGGAAACAAAGAATATACCGCAGAACTTCAATGTATTGAGAGTACAAGTATTTCTGGTCGGCCAGTTAGATATCATCAGTGACCCTCAAATATTTTCAAAACTCACAATGGAATCAATGATCCAAATGACAAGAAAATACAAGCTACACTATGATGAAGGCTAGGGAAACTTTTACGGCTGCTACACATTCCCTGTACACTAGCTGAAGTGACGTTAAATATGTTCTATAAAAGGGTTATCCTTTGAAAGCAAAGAATACACCGCAGAACTTCAATGTTTGGAGAGCACAAGTATTTCTTGTCGGTCAGTTAGTCCTCATCAGTGAGCCTCAAATATTTTCAAAACTCACATTCGAATGAATGATCCAAAATGACAAGAAAATACAATCTGCATTGTTATACAGACTAGAAAGTACCGTCAAATTAGGGGATAATGGTATTCAAAATTGTCATTTAGGGAGGTAAATCGGCGGTCTTACGATGGGAAATTTCGTTTAACGGCGACGCGTTATCCATTCAGACAGGACGTCGCGTTACCTATACATATAGAAATATAGAGATACAGAAAATGGAGGTATTGCACTGTCAAAGTACCGAGCACTTAAATGACGATTGGACTGCGCAGATGCGGAAGTCTGTTGTGCACCTTTGATGTTTGCAAATGGCAATGAGCAAGTTTTCTCGGGACCAGGCTGAAATGGTATATATGGGCCGCGTCAAGCGATTTTGGTACTTATCGCCTATGCGAGCAGCGAAGGTTCAGGCGAGCCTGCGCATCCGCGCAGTCTCGCCAGAACCTTCACTGCTCGCTCATACAAGCAGTGAATCAAGAGGAACCTTCAGACAGAAAGCCATATCCCTGGCCCCTCTGAAAGGCTGGGCATGCGCAGTTGAAATTTGTCAAGACGGAATGCTCGAAGACCCAAATTCGCTTGGCGGGGCTCATATGATCTTCATGTTGTCTTACAGTGAACATGTAGGGTTTTTTCCGTGCTGCCAATATATTAAATATCATCATTTCTGTCACTCAGTTGAAAATGGTCCTGAGCAAATTAGATGATCTAAGTCAATGACCCTCCGTTACAACGGTCTAAATGACGCTGGCATAATAGAACCGTCCATAATAGGTATAAGTCTATTGCCTTGTATTGTCTAAGATGGTTAAAAGACAGGAACCTATTGCTCTTAGACAGGCGATATACAGATGTCTGCAAGTGTTCTTCAGACAGACACTAATAATGAGAGCTTTGTTCTGTTTCGCTGCACTTTGGCTTAGCCCTACAAGTATGATTTGGCCGCTAACATTTCTTCTTAAATGTTCTCGTTTTCAGTATTACACTCTTCCGTTACATGTAATTTCTTAAATTATTATTACATTTTATAAAAAGTGTTCCTTAATATAAAGAGGTAAACGCTGTTAATTTGTTTTGTTCTTTTTTACGCATGAATGTTTCACAGATATACGAGTATAACAGCCTACTGGTTCAATGGTCACGGCGTGATTATACGACGAGTTTGGCTTTTACGTTTTGGAACTTGACCAGTAATATTTTTAAGGGTACCGGATACATTTTCAGCGGAAATAACTCTTTTATCATGCTTTAGTTTTTGTTTGTTTGATTTGATGTTTAACGTCCCCGTCAACACTATAAAGGTCATTTTGGAGACTTTGCTTCCAATTTTGTGGGACTTTTACCTGACATTAAGATGAAATGACATCTCAAGCCCTGTCGCCCAGTGAAACCAACAGGGTTTATAAGCATGGACGGTCCCACTCGCACCGCTTTGTCTGGGCAGGCTTAGATCCTCTAAACGGTTTACCAGCACTCGTGTGCGGTCGGATTCAACTCTGCATCATGCAGCCCATTTATTTCAAGCCCCAGTGGGCGGGGCTGTATATTATAAGTTACCTTACCATTAAAGGAAATACTTTTCTTGTGAGGAGTGAATGTTAAGAGAAGATTTGAATGGGCGGGCTGAACAAATTATTTGCGTAAATCGCGACCGAAATAAGGGCGAGGATTGCGGCAGAGTAAAATCGATTTAAGCCCCAAAGGCGGTTCTTCTGTCGCAGTTTATTTTTTGTTTTGGTTTGTCTTTGAGAGTTTTTATCGCTTATTAGCTCACCTGAGCACGAAGTGCTTATGGTGAGCTATGGTGGTCAGTCAGTGTCCGTCGTGCGTCGTGAGTCGTCCGTCATCAACAATTTGAGCCGGTGCATGACAAAACCTACAATAAGAGCCGTGTTATGGTCGAATACTCAGTTTAGCCGGCCCGTCAGGTCAGCTTGGTAGGAGCAATCTTTTGTTGCCCTATGAATAGCCTAGAGGGTATAGAATGCTCATGCGAACAGTGAATACTCTGATCAGACTGCGCGGGTGTGCAGACTGATCTGAGTCTTAGCTTGTCGCTCGGGTCTTATTGTAGATTTTCTTATGCGCCGGCTCATTAGCTTTAAAAGACTACTCCTCCTAAATCCTTGGACCAGTTTCATTTAAACTTCACAGGAATATTGCCTAGGTGGCTCTCTGCCAAAATAGCTAAAATCTTTCCGCTCCGATGAACAAGATGGCTGCCAGAGCTAAAAATAGAAAAATCTTTAAACGACTCCTCCTCCCATACTCCTCGGCCAATTTCATTTAAACTTCATAAGAATGTTGCTTAGATAGTCCTCTGCCAAAATATCTGAAATAGTTCCGCTCCAATAAACACGATGGCCGCCAGAGCTTAAAATAGAAATTCGTTCAAACGACTACTTCTCCCAAAACCGCTTGGCCAATTTCATTCAAACTTCAGTGGAATGTTGCTTAGGTAACTCTCTACCAAAATAAGTAAAAGCATTCTACTCCAATGAAAAATTTGGAATCCATAGCTAAAATAGAAAAAACATCAACGATTTGCTTAAAATGTTAACTCCTCCCAAATCCTTAGGCAAATATCAGTTATACTTTATAGGAATGCTGCCTATGTAGCTGTCTACCAAAATAACGAAAAGGTTTCCGCTCTGATGAACAAGATGGCCACAACTGCTAAAAACAGAAAAATCTTTTAATGACTATTCCTCCCATATTCATGGGCCAAATTATATTCAAACTTCATAGGAATGTTGTTTAGATGACCCTCTACCCAAAAACCTAAAATTCACCACTCCGGTGAACAAAAAGGCCACCACAGCTAAGAATAGAAATTTTTTTTAACGACTACTTCACCTAAACCCCTTGGCCAACTTCACTCAAACTTCATAGGAATGTGGCTTAGATGACTCTCTAACAAATTAGCTAACACTATTTCATTCTAATGAGCAAACTGGCCACCTGAGCTAAAGATAGAAAACCGTCAACAATTTGTTTAAAATGCTAACTCCTCCTAAACCCTTGGGGAAATTAAGCTAAAACTTCACAGGAATATTGCCAAATAACAGCCTACCACGAAAGCTAAAATGGTTCCGCTCTGATGAACGAGATGGCCGCCAGATCTAATAATAGAAAAATATTTAAAGGCAATTCCTATTATACCCCTGGATCAATTTCATTCAGACTTCATACGAATGTTGCTTAGGTGACCGTCTACCAAAATAGCTAAAACAGATTCGCTCCGATGAGAAAAATGGCCGGCAGAGCTATAAATAGAAAAATATCAGCAATTTGCTTTGAATGCAAACTCCTACTGCACCTTTGTGTCAGTTTGATCAAAACTTCACAGGAATGTAGCCTATGTAGCTTCCTTAAAAATAGGTAAATTTGATTAAATAGAGGATCTTACATGAGTGTTCATGCATTATTGAATTTATTAAACGAGTTGAGGAAAAGGCATAAAATGCGTGTTTAATAAATTCAGTAATACATGAGCACGAGTGCAAGATTCTGTTTATCATATGACATTTAAAACGCATTTTTTTCTCGATTGTTTACAAAAATATCAATATTCCGTCATTAGTAAACGCGACGTCGTTAAGGACGTCGTACATGCAAAGTTACAGGACGTATCTAGCTAATTTGCATATTTAATCCACTAGTGGATTATCGAAAATATTACATGGCGTTATTATACTGTCAGACGCGACGTCATATGATAATCTGATATATGGGATGGCCTGCGTGTCTAAAATTAGAAAAAAAAATCTTTAAACAACAACTCTATCTATATACCCCTAAGTCAATTTAGGAATGTTGCTAAAATGACACTCTATCAAAAGAGCTAAAACAGTTCTTCTCCAATGAAAAAACATGGCTGCCAGTTATCGAGCGACCCAGGGTCATCTTGGCCCTCTTGTATCCTTTTGTTTTGGATAGCCAATTGGCCATTTTGTGGAAAACTGTCATTTTGGCTTTCCGCTATTGATATTTCCATTAGGATGTAATTATTTCATTTTTGCGTTAAAGTGCGAGTTTTCTGTGATAGAAACGAACTTCTGTTGCAGTTTATATTTGTTATGGTTTGTCTTTGAATTTGTGTATCGCTTATACTTTTTTGTTTTTGATAGCCTATTGGCCATTTTGTTGGAAAGTGACTGTCCTTTTGGCTTTCCACTATTGGTGTTTCTATTAGGGTCTTGTTAATTCATGTTTGTGTTTCTTTCCCTTTGGTGTCTCTGATGGGAGGTGCGGGTTAGTTGTATCGTTTCCTGATCGTTTACACTTCTATTTTTACGAAAAAAGAGCTTCTTTTCAGAAATGCTTAGTTTATAGAAAGAAAGCAAACTTTAATTTAATAAAGAAGTCATGAAAATAGCAATCCATTTGAAAACTGCGTAATTATAGATCACATGTGGCCATTCTGCAGAAAAAAAATTCTTTGATGAGCGAGGTTTAATTGAACCAGGTGTTTCTGTGTGTGTGAGAGTGAGTGAGTGTTTGAGTTTTACGTCCCACCAACAGCTAAGGTCATACGGAGACGGGACCTCGGTTTAAAGACTCATCCGAAAGTCTGGAGAAGCCCGGGATCGATCTTGCGACCTCGGGCTGACACGGCGAGTAAGGTAACCACTACACCACGGAGGCTTCTATTTGTGTGTGTGTGTGTGTGTTTGTGTGTGTGTGTGTGTGTGTGTTTGTGTGTGTGTGTGTGTGTGTGTGTGTGTGTGTGTGTGTGTGTGTGTGTGTGTGTGTGTGTGTGTGTGTGTGTGTGTGTTATTCGTTACCGCTGACCATTCCAAGGCGGTTCTTCTGTCGCGGTTTATTTTTATTATGGTTTGTCTTTGGGTGTTTGTGTCGCTTATATTATTTTTTGGATAGCCTATTGGCCATTTTGTGGGTAAGTAACTGTCCTTTTGGCTTTCCGCTATTTATGTTTTCATTAGGGTCTGTTGTTCTTTCCCTTTGGTGTCTCTGCTGGGAGCTGTGGATTAATTGTACAGGTTCCTCATCATTGCCTCCACTTCTGCATTGTTAAAGTGGTGGTTGTAATAACAGTAGTTTTTCTGCTGACCGTCTCAAGGTTTCTTAATTTCATTTGTCATTGTTTTTGTGGTGGGCGTCTTCTTTTATGTTTTGTCCATGCCTTCGTACATTATGTTTCTTATTTCTGCTCCTATATATAGGTTGTGGGAACTCGTTAGAACTGCCTCAACGAGCCGCAGTCTATGTTTGAAGTACAGATAAGAAAACATCAGAAATGGTCACCAGAAGAATGAGTGAGTGAGTGAGTGTTTGAGGTTTACGTCCCACCAATAGCAATGGTCATACGGAGACGGGACCTCGGTTTAAAGACACATCCGAAAGTCTGGAGAAGCCCGGGATTGATCCTGCGACCCCTGGTTTACAAGGCGATTAGCGTAACCACTGCACGCACCACTGAGGCTTCTAGGTCACCAGAAGAATAACTATTTTGAAAACTTGAAAGAATAAACTATATTACACGGGTATGTTCTCGTTATGACGTTTTATTTAATGCTGCCCTTGGAAACAAGAAAATGGGAGAAAGGCAGTTTAACGAAGTTTAAGTATAATTCTAATGCACTTGTGTCTGTAACGCGACGTCTGATTGGATAACGTCAAAAATTTGCGACAGTATATTCCTCTATATACTGTCGGAAATCAAATACGGGCAGCATTACACTAAATACTGGGAGGTACCGGGTTTTATCACTTTGGGACAGAGCTTTTAGTTGCGTTCTAAATACCAGACTTGCTTCCATTGGATATATATCCCATGTTTTATTTCAATGTGAGAAAATGATAGGTATAAGGGACTAAAATGATGCATGTTTTATAAATATATCTGCAAGCTCAAAGAAATTTTTTGCTGATTTTATATGGTCACCCCTCCTTTAAAAATGTTGGTTTTATTTACTCCGTTCTAGCAGGTCAACAAACATGGTTGATTGTAACTTGAAAATGAGCCGGACAACATGTGGATTTTTTCTCATTAACTTGTTGGGCTAGGATGGCTCTATAAACAAGTAAGGTTTGAAAAGTTTTGTATGTGTAGTTTTTGTGGGAGCAGGTAAAAGGTTACTATTGTCGCCTATGGAAAACATTTAGTGGAACGCTACCTATAGCAAAAGTAGACCACTATCCTGTTTTCAGTCATTACATACTATTTCCACACATTTGTAGATTCTGTCCAATTCTGTTTCATAAAATGTATCCTCATGGCATGTATTTTGACATAGATACTGTAAAAAATGTGATGGTAATGCTAATTTAGGTCTAACTGGATGTATTTGATGTATTTTTGCCTCTGACCTATGTTCTTGGTGGGGGGGGGGGTTACTTTGAAGCCATGTAAATCAGTTTTTATTGATGTGTTTGGAAAGGAGACTTGCAGTAATTGTATTTGCACAAACACAAGAAAGAATCAACTCCATCTGGAATATAAGTGTAAGGTTTCATGGCACTAGGACTATGTCTCAAACCAAAGCAAAACTTCAAAATTGTGTCTCCGAACAGCCCGCTGCAATATCCGGATAAGTTTTCTCATCCGTTAAAAGTTCTATTTCATTGTATTCATGTAAAAGGATGTGGACAGATATATTCAGCCATTCCTCATGGCATTAAGGCATTTATTAACATTTTCTTGGCATTTTTGTCCTCAAAATATCCTCAAAATGCCATTTTTACCTTTAAATAGGGGGTGTAGGTGTGAAAATAGCCATAAAAATGAGTATTGGTGCTATTTAGGCATAATTCTCTGCATTTTAGGATTGAATTGTTCCAAAGACATTGGAGAAGAACCCCTGATGCAAGCCAGTGTCTGGGTTCCATTCCAGAAAGAGATAAACTTTTGCACTTTTCAAAAACTATGGTTTGTTCGGCTTTCATTGTTGAATCTGAAAGCGATAACTTTATCGCAAACTTGAAAGATTCTGTGTGACTGAACTTTTATTATGCATGACTAAATTATTACATATGACCTAAATTTCTATTTGGCAATGCTTTTGATGCAACATAAAGAAAATAAGGATTTGGTATAGGTAGCATTACACTAAATACTGGGAGGTACCGTGTTTTATCACTTTGGGACAGAGCTTTTAGTTGCGTTCTAAATACCAGACTTGCTTCCATTGGATATATATCCCATGTTTTATTTCAATGTGAGAAAATGATAGGTATAAGGGACTAAAATGATGCATGTTTTATAAATATATCTGCAAGCTCAAAGAAATTTTTTGCTGATTTTATATGGTCACCCCTCCTTTAAAAATGTTGGTTTTATTTACTCCGTTCTAGCAGGTCAACAAACATGGTTGATTGTAACTTGAAAATGAGCCGGACAACATGTGGATTTTTTCTCATTAACTTGTTGGGCTAGGATGGCTCTATAAACAAGTAAGGTTTGAAAAGTTTTGTATGTGTAGTTTTTGTGGGAGCAGGTAAAAGGTTACTATTGTCGCCTATGGAAAACATTTAGTGGAACGCTACCTACGCAGCTCACCGCGCTTGCCGCCTTGTGCAAAATTGTACAATTTTTAACTTAACAACCGAATAAGTGCATTAGAATGGGGATAACTGTATTAAAATTGTCATTCGGGGAGGTAAATCGACGGTTTTACGGTCGCAAATTACGTTTTACGGCTCCGCTAACGCGTCGCCGGAAAACGAAATTTCCGACCGTAAAATCTCCGATTTACCTCCCCCAATGACAATATTTTCAGTTCAGTTATCCCCTAATTTTACTGTCTCTGCTTTCTTGCCGAATTCCAATGAAAATTGAACTATAATGTGATATCGAGTATAATACAGAATATGATGTTTGTTTTCTGGTCTGGTACGCTACAGCGTAAGACAACATTAGTCAATCTTAGATGCAGGATTTCTGTAATTTCCTGCTGAGAATTTCATCAATCAAATGAATAACACTATAAGACCCAACAGTAAATGGAAGATGAAATCATAAATATTTTAGCTGAAATAATCCTTAAGTATATTTCAGCACCATTTCTTTAAACTGTGCGAATGGAGCTTGATTTGTTATAAACAAACTGGCGGCTTCTTGGCTGCTTTTTAAGACTGAGTTTTAAGCTTCATCGGAAACATATGATTTGTGGTTTCGTGTATAAATACTGGATAAATACCTTAACTGGACCAAAAGAGATTAGTTTCCGTGCAGTCACGAAAAGAAGTCTGTAGTAAACCTCACTTTACAGAGAGAAAGCGCATTACGAATACACGCCTATACAAATGCATTGTAAACTTTACCGCCGAAAAAACGAATATTTTCATGTGAATTGTTTTTATATTTTTCTTATTTCTGCTCAAAACATAACTTGTGTGTACTCGTTAGAATCGCCTCGGCGAGGCGGTTCTAGCGAGTACCCACAATCTATATTTTAGAGCAGAAATAAGAAAAATATGGTTTACCCCTGTAAACCCCAGTTTTGTTATATACAAAGGGGGGTTCAAAGGGGTAAAAATTATATAGGCGTATTTTCGTGATGAAAAGTGATTAGTTTCCATGCAGTCACGTAAACAAGTCTGTGTAATGAAAACCCTTGTAAACCTAACTTTACAGAGAGAAAGCGGGATTTACAAGAGCGTCAAATAGTTTGCTAATTCTTCCTAAAAACATAGGTTTGGCTATTCGTTAGAACTAGGGCGGTCCTATCGAGCACTCGAAACCTATATTTGCAGCAGGAATTAGTTTGATCCGAACAAATTGTCAGTTATTCAGTTATTGTTGATACCATGAGATGGTGCGGCTGCGTTTTCGTAAAGACAGAGGCTTATAAAATCGCCTGATAATTGTGAATTTGAAATCAGGCAATTATCCGTTTAAATGTTAGCAGCCTGAAGACACTGGGTTACATGTAGCGCGCCTATGCTTAAACATAACAGCTGTGATATTTCTGGATTTATTACAAAACCATGGGTACAATTGATTGTGACTTTTTAGTAATACAGTAAAATTCCTATATTAAGTCCACCTTTGGAACTGTTCAAAAGGTGGTCCATGACCAAAGGACACTGTGGGCAGAAATCACAAATGAAAATTAAGTGAAGCCTTCAAAATAAGCTTTTTAAAGCAATATTAGTCTGAATTTTAGATGGTCTTAATAGCGGAATACTACTGTATTTTGTTATTCTCTCTTTTGGAGTAGTTGGGTGGGGCAAAGATGTTGTGAATCCCGCGACACTGCGGCGTCCAGCTGAGTTTGGCTTTGGGATGAGCAAGACCTGCTGTCCTTGCGGCAGGTAAGGGTAGAGGGGTGGGGTGAATGTTGTTATTTCTTCTCTTTCTACACTTCCATTCATTTTACTTTTCCTCCTCAGTCCCTCGCTTTCATCTTTTTTCTATCTCTTCAGTATCTTTTCTCCCTTTCTTCGGGAACGACACAAAAATGGCCAACTCGTTGAACCCCAAACAACCAGTTATTGTGATTCTGTTTAACATTTGGATATCTAACACACCCATGTGTAATACTGGATATGCGATGGCTCCGAAATGACATTTTTTAGATATGTTCCCTATGTTTTCTCTTATTTCTGCGTCAAATATAGATTGTAGACACTCGGTTGTAATGACTCGGTTGTAACGAGTACCACACTTTATATTTTATGCAATAATACAGAAAGATTATGTATGCCCTTGTAAGCCCAACTTTACTCAATCATTACGAAAACACGCCTATACAATTACATTGTAAATTTTACTGCTGAAAAACGTAAACTTTCAGATAAAAAAGTGTGATATTTATCCTATTTCTGCTCCAAATGTAGATTGTGGGTGTACGTTAGAACCGTCTAACGAGCACCCACAATCTATATTTGGAGCAGAAATAAGAAAAAAATATGGCTTACCCCCGTAAACCCCAGTTTTACTATATAAAAGTGGGGATCGAGGGGGTCAGAAGTATATAGGCGTGTTTTCGTGATTAAAAACTTTCATCTTGTAAAGGTAGTCTCAAGTTGGACATGTTATGGTGATGAAAAAGTAAGTTTTCTGTGGCGTTATTAACGTGACGGTTGGGATTTTAAGCTTTTGAGATTTTAAACATACAGGCTAATACATTTAAACAAATGCTTGAGAAGCCTATTATATAATGTGATTCCAAAGTGCTTTCAGTTGTGTTTACCTATACAGAGGATAAATATTGATATGGGAGCCCTTTTAACGAAGTTTTATAATACTTTTTTATTCACGACTGGTCTTGTCGATAAACAATTCTGCTTCTCAAATAAGAAAGTGAATGGACTCTAAGAACCGCTTTAGCAGGAGTTGGTTCTGGTAATCGGCCATTGTCTCTGACAGAGGACAATTCCTGAGGAAATTGTGCGAGTTTTTTTTATCTCTATTTCTTTTCTGAAGCAAACATGAATTGTGGGTATATGTTAGAACCGCCTTATTGAGGCAAACTAGCACCCACAATTCATGTTTTGAGCAGAAATAAAGAAAATAAGTATACCCGTGTTGAGTAAGTTTTCTTCATATAGTGTTAACAATTGTATACATTGCAAGACCTTGTCAAAGAGAATCAAAAGTTTCCAATTATATTAGTGTAAACAAAACAAACATAAAAATGTGATACATTTACAATGGCATTGATGTAAACAAACACAGATACCAATGATCTTTCCGCAACAGCAGAGACCCGGGCCAAGGTAGAATACTGACTTGACACTCTCCGTAAACAGGAAACATCCATTTTCTCATTGATAAAAATTAAAGGACAATATGAACAAGAAACCAACAGAGGACCAAGCCGAGGGAGAGGAGACGGATGAGGTAATTTTACTTATATTATTAGTAATTTTATTCGTGGCATAACTGCGTTTCTAAAGTGGTCTTTTCCAGCCGCGCGGTGACAAGTGAAAATATATCAGTCTTCACTACGTGTTATGTTGATGATCGGTAACCCAAACCGTCAAGCATATCTGGAAGGCTAAATTTTAACAGCTCAGTATAATTATAAGCCTTGAAAATCCGTCTTTGAATGTGTGTATCGCTTATATCTTTTTTGTTTTGGATGCCAATTGGACATTTTGTGGGAAAGTGTCTAATGTGCTCTTGGGTCTAGTTATTTCGTGTTTGTGTTTCTTTCCCTTTGGTGTCTCTGATGGGAGCTGTGGGTTAACTGTATCGATTCCTGATCATTGCCTTCACTTCTATTTTTTATAGAAAGAAAACCGGGGTTTACATGGGTAAACATGGTCTTCTTTATTTTCGCTCAAAACATAACATGCGGGCACCCGTTGAGGGGGTCCTAACGGGTACCTACATACTATGTCTGAAACGGAAGTAAGAAAACTAACAATTTTTAATTACAACAAATGTCATTTTTGCAGCACTGTATCACGGTTTGGAAATCCTAATGAGCATTTTTTTAAATTTTATTTCGCTGAGCGCGCATGCTCGAGGATAGCTTCTCTCTTGCATCGACCCATCTAATCTGTGAATTCGGGCACAACTATTGTTAAAAGGATATCAGTCAAAAGTTAAAAGACAAAATGACAAGGAATGCAGAGTCTGATGAGATGGTTTGTCTGTATTGTTTGCATTCCAACGTACACATACTCGTAGACATTTCAATCTTTTTTTATAAAAAAAAATTCTTACATGGACTGAGTGATTCAAAAGGAATTAAAATACATTATGGAAACATGCCTATTCAAATATATTGAAAATGTTACCACCAAAAAATGAAAATTTTCAGATAAAAATTCTTATATTATTCGAGTTTCTGCTCAAATTATAGATTGTGGATACTCGTTAGAACCGCCTCGAACGAGGCGGTTCTAACGAGTACCCACAATCTATGTTTTAGAGCAGAAATAAGAAAAATAATATATACCCCTGAACACCCAAGTTTTACTATATGAAAGTGGGGTTTCTGTAGGTCAAAATTATATAGGCGTGTTTTTGTGATGTAAACTACACAAAGAAATTAATATAGATACCATATATAAATAAATAAACTCAAGTGAATTCCATCAGGCATTTTCAAAACAACTATACCATGCATCTTTACCAGTAACGGTGCAATAAAAGATGTTCTTCGTTGCAAGGGACATGTGTCGGAAATCCGTATCCGAATGGACCTGCACCGGCAGTTACATCTACACAAAAGATGTCTGTCTCAGTTTATGACTTTGATATCAGACATGCGGCTTCTTTACACACTTGATAACAAACAAAAATCAAATCTTTGGAAGTCGAATGGCTTAAATCACCCTATCAGTTGTCAATGAGTTTCAATAAAATAAACCATAGGGGCTTGAAGAAATATATGGGCTGCATGATGCTTCCACGCAGAGCTGAATCCAACCCCCACACTAGTACTGGTAAACCGCTTAGAGGATTTAAGCCTGTCCAGGAACCGCGGTGCGAGGCGTACCGTCCATGCTAATAAACCTTATTGGTTTCATTGGGCGACAGGGCTTGAGATGTCATTTCATCTCAATGTCGGGTAAAAGTCCCACAAAATTTGAAGCAACGTCTCCAAAATGACCTTTACAGTGTTGACAGGGACGTTAAACCTCAAACCAAACAAACAAAATCAATAAAATAAGTATTTTAGATGAAGATGTTGCAATGTACGGACATGACACCATCATGTCTTTAATTTAAAACAAAATACTACAAAGCTAAAAACAGTTGCGAGGAGAAATGGCACCGAGTTTATTATTTTTTCTTCATGCTCATCTCACTTGAGCACGAAATTTGTCCTGTCCATAAATTTTAAAATGCCAACAATTGTTGGCATTTTAAAATTTATGAGCAGGAAAAACAACATTCTCTACTGAGCTGAACTGGAAAACTGCAATATATATTTGTATTTCAAAATTTTAAGCATGACCAGTTTCATGCCCAAGGGAGTTGAGTATGAAAAATGTTTTATAACCTCGGGGTCTGATTTAGGAGGTGATTATATAGATAGCATTGCTTCACCAATAAATTGGAAATTAGGATTTTCTATGTGGCTTTTTCATTTCTCTCGAGTTTACATCGTTTGCCAATTAGCCTGTCCAGTTTGATTTGTTCTATATAGTATTCCATTAAAAGCGGATGGTTTTATCGCTTCCAGACAGGCAAAATATGGTCTGTGAGAAATAAATACGTTTAGGATGTACGACAATTTAGACAGTAGGGCGTTTAGAGATATATTTTGCGTTGCACATTACGAACAAACACCTATACAAATGGATTGTAAACGTTACCGTCAAAAAAAAAAAAAAAAAGGAAAAAAGAAATTTTTAAGATGAAAAATTGTGATTTTTTTTCTTATTTCTGTTCAAAATATAGATTGTATGTACACGTTAGAACCGCCTTATTGAGGCGGTTCTAACGAGTACCAACAATCTATATGTTAGAGCAGAAATAAGAAAAATCAGGTTTAAACCTGTAAACTCCAGTTTTTTATATATAAAAGTGGGATTCAAGGGGGTCAAAATTATATAGGCATGTGTTCGTCATGGTACTGAATAATCCTGTGTTGGTAAGGCAGAAATCACTAACCTCCGGGGGGGGGGGGGGGGGGGTTATGCAAACATTTTTCTTGCTCAACTCAGTTCAAAACGCTCAGTAAAATAAAACATTAAGTACGAAATTTCGTGTTTTTCATTCCAAGATCAGATAAGAGAATGACATTGGTCCTGCTCATAATTTAAAAATTTATGAGCAGGGCCAATTTTATGGTTAGATTGAGTGTGCATGAAATAAGTTGTACAACCTCTTGCCTTGATCCTGTAGCGAACCCACTCATTTTCCAAACAAAGAAAAGGGCTGTTAACCCATGGGCCAAAACATACCGCTCACTAAGGTAAACTGTATAAACTTTGAAAAGCCTCGAGCGGTAACATAAAGTGACACGTCAATGGCTCGAATACCTTAAGGGTCATGAAAATTCGAGATTTTATGAAGTTTGAGTCAGTGAGAGGTAATCATAGCAACAGGTCAGGCAACATTATGAGGGTGAGTTAGGGACACCGATTCGATCTTCTTTACAATAAAGTGTATGTTGCGGGTATCAATATGCTGTCGACTCTCATCGTCTGAATCTCCAAGGAACTGGAAATTTTTGTTTGAGATGACAGTAGTTTGAGACCAGAAAAGTTAAAATTTAATGATTCATCACGTGAACAAGTCCGTGAAATGAACAACCCTTTAAACCCAACTTGATATAGAGAAAAACTGGGGTTTACCGGGGTATACATTATTTTTCTTATTTCTGCTCCTGGAATTGATTAGGAAAACATGTCCGTAAGAAATAATGGCGTCCAACATAATGTCAGAAAATGATAAATATTAGGTAAAAATGATAACATCTTAAATATTTCTGCTTTCAACATAAATTGTGAGTGCTCGTTAGAACCGCCTCAATGAGGCGGTTCTAACGAGTACCCACAATCTATGTATTGGAGCAAAAATAAGGCAGATAATGTATACCCCCGTACACTCCACTTTTCTTCTATATAAAGTGGGGTTCAGGGGGGGGGGTCTTCATTTTACGGACTTGTTATCGTGATGCAAGAACAAGTTTGAATCAGCTATTGTTCGAGTCATTATTGTTTGTTTGAATTGGGATTTAACGTCCTGTCTACACTATTTAGGCCATTTTGGAGACGTTGCTTCCAATTGTGTTGGACTTTTACCCGACATTGAGGTTAAATGACATCTTAAGCCCTGCCGCCCAATGAAACCAGAAGGCTTATATGCATTGGTCGATCTGACTCACACTGCTGTACCTGTGCAGGCTGAGTCCTTCTAAACGGTGTGTGGTCAGATTCAGCTCTGCGTAGAAGCACCATGCTGCCCAATCTATATGTATTTCTCCAGCCGCGATAGGCGGGGGCGACGTTCGAGTCATTAAAGTTTTACTATATATTCGTTTTGGAATGTTTAAATGCCGTCCAGTTCGTGTTTAATTGAGAGTGAAACGTCTGGTTTCGAAATAGATCGGCAATCGGCAATTTTTCAAGCGTTCTCGAGATTTTTTTTTCGATAACACATCCGTGAGATATAGTATACACGTATTCTTCTCAAAATGTTATTTTTTCTGGTTATTTTTTTTTTTCTGGTGAAACTTTGTGATACATTTTTTTTTCTTATTTATACTTCAAACATAGTTGGAATGGCTTCATTCAAGCGGTTCTAACGAGTACCCGCAGAAATAAAACAAAAATAATACATACCCGTGTAACCTCATGTTTTCTTAATAAAAAGTGGGCGTTGCGGGGGTTTCCACATCACGTGAACAAGTCCGTGAAATGAAGACCCCCTAAACCCCACTTTATATAGAGAAAACTGGGGTTTGAGAGGTTATACATTATTTATTATTTCTACTCCAAGACATAGGTTGTGGGTACTCGTTAGAACCGCCTCAATGAGGCGGTTCTAACGAGCACCCACAACCTATGTTTTGAGCATTTATAAGAAAAATATCAAGGATTTTCATCAGAAAGGCAGCCATTTTGGAGATGTGAAAAATGCACTATGTCGTACGGGTGTGTTATCATAATGATTACACGGACTTAGTTATCATGATGTTACTAGTCTTGCTTATGGCATCTTTGCATTCGGTATTTCTCTATCTTTGGCTGTTGGCTCTTACAAGGCTTTTGTCTTAGTTAAGAAAACGGTATAGCAATCGAAAAGCCAGTCATCTGTCTCTGCAAGACATTAACTTCTTTAATCAAGTTAAACACTGAAGAGCTAAAAAATGGATTACTTTTTCTGAACCATGGGTCTGTAATTGGATTACAGTGAGCATTTTTCGTTAGTTTAGAAGGAAATTAATACTAAAAGACTAGCATGTGTGAAACCATTGATTCTCCGGTATACAGTCGCGTTTTGTTCTTCGGTTTGTTGGGTTAGAAAACGTCTTGTGGTTAAATTGCTGAAACAGTTGTCCAGAATCTTGCATATGTTTTTAGAATTTTTTTCTCGTGCTTCGCGTTGATTGGATGTATTTCAGGATCACGTGTCAATATTGCATATATCATCATTACAACTGGTCCCATAATTCTATTTTCTCGCTCCAATTTAGAAAATGTTACATGGGTGTATTTGGAAAGAGACGAAATTCTGTGTGCTTGCAGGAAACTAGACTGTAATCAGTCTGTTAAATAGAGCAATTTCATAAAACATACACTAATATAACCGGCCCCGATAGCTCAGTTGGTAGAGTGTCCGCTCCGGGGAACGGGAGGTCTCGGGTTCGATCCCGGGCCGCGACATACCAAAGTCGTTAAAAATGGTACTAGCTGCTCCTCGCTTGGCACTCAGATTTACGGGGTAGAGCTAGGACTGGTCGATCCAGTGTCAGGATAATGTGACTGGGTGTGGTATCATGTAATTTGTCTGGGACATGATACTTCAGTGAGGCAGCACTATAAACGTGAGCATTGAGCTCCCTGTCGCAACCAGACACCGTCGTGATATGACTGAAAAATTGTTGAAAGCGACGTTAAACCCGAATTCACACACACACACACACACACACACTAATATAATGTTCTAAAGTAATGTCTGATTTAGATAAGGGGCAAATATTAACACATATTTCTACAGGTTTACTGTAGTTGTGTACCTTGTTAATAAGAATGACTTAAATGCAGGACCTGATTGGCAGGCTAGCAGGAAACATGTGAATAGCCTGAGCAAAAACGAGAAAGAAACATCATTATAGTGTATAAATCATACCAAGTGAGTGAGTGTTTGAGTTTTACGTCTCACCAAAAGCTAAGGTCATACAGAGACGGGACCTCGGTTTAAAGACTCCTCCGAAAGTCTGGAGAAGCCCGGGATCGATCCTGCGACCCCTGGTTTAAACTGAGGCCCGTAGCATAACCACTACACAACGGAGGCTAACCATACCAAATCATGTCTTCTACTTTAACACATTTCGTACCAGAAACCCCAAAACGGGTACCCTGGCAAACAGTGCAGGCCCAGATCAGACGCCGCAGAACGCGGCATCTGATCAGGGCCTCCATTGTTTGCTAAAAGTTCAGCCATTTTCCAAATAAATTTTGAAGAAAACACAACTTGCAACTTGACAGCCCTTAATTTTGAAATGAACTCCTGGTTCCTGAATAAGGAGGAAGATTCCAATTGGCACCAAAAGGGTTTTTTCAATGCAAAAAAGTTCATGTGTTGCCTTGCCGTTAGTCGTATGTCATTTTCATTTCCATTTTCAATAATGTGCTTAGAAATAAAATGCGACTAAAACAAAGATGGATTATGATAATAGACAAAACAGAACCGCTTCATGTACCTTGGGAATAGACGCTTATATGTGATCATCAGGGTAACAAGTCTGTATATTGTTCGCCCCTCTAAACCCCGCTTTATATGGAGAAAAGTGTGGTTTACGGGGGAATACACTTTTTTCTATTTTTATTTAAAAACGTAGATTGTAAGTACTCGTTAGAACCGCCACTTTGAGACAGTCCGTCGGGGCTTGAAGAAATAGATGGGCTGCATGATGCTTCCACGCAGAGCTGAAACCGACCGCACACGAGTGCTGGTAAATTGCTTATTGGATCTAAGCCTGCCTAGGCAAAGTGGTGCGAGTAGGCCCGTCCATGCTTATAAACCCTATTGGTTTCGTTGGGCGACAGGGCTTGGGATGTCATTTCATCTCAATTTCGGGTAAACGTCCCACAACATTGGAAGCCACGTCTCCAAAATGACCTATACAGTGTTGACGGGAACGTTAAACTTCAAATCGATCAAACAAACAAAGAACCGCCTCAAGGTTCTAACGCACACTCGCAACCAATACTGGATAGAAAAAAAACGAAACAAAATGTTAGTTCTAGAGATAGAAGAGACTCATTTTCAGCACACGGGTGTGTTTTTTCATAATGATAATTCTTATTTAAAGGATTTGCAAATGCCATTTTTTAATTTTAAACATTTTGATACTTTATAGATCATGAGAGACGCCCCAGTGAGGCAGTACTAACGCTGGGTACCCACTATCTATGTTTTTGACACATTGCGTAACACGCCTATACAAATACATTGTCAACCTTTCCGCCGAAAAAAATGAAAATTTTAAGAAGAAAAATTGTGATATTTTTCTTATTTCTGCTCAAAATATAGATTGTGGGCACTCGTTAGAACCGCATCATCAAGGAGGTTCTAATGAGTACTCACATTGTATATTTTAGAGCAGAAATACGAAAAAATGGGGTTTACCCCTGTAAACCCCAGTTTTACTTTATAAAAGTGGGGTTCAAGGGGGTCAAAATTATATAGGCGTGTTTTCGTGATGAATCCAAATATTTAATAAATGGTTCAAATTTGCAACTTAATTGACAAACAGTGTAGATCATGCTCAGAAGCCATCTGATTTGGTTCTACAAGGTTTGCAAAGGTGGTGTTCAGCCGGATGAGGATTAGGTTTTGTAAAACAAAATCGAATTACTGACAAAATTATTGAGATTCTCTTGTTGCAGACAAATTCGACAGTACAAATTTTAAAAGACAAGATTATATGCATAAATTTGGTTTTAAACTACACAGTTCAGTGTGTGTGAATGGATTTTGCTTTTCAACATAGCTCTGAACTGGCGCCTTCTTGTATGCTTCGTTAGGCTGTGATTCTTTGGGAAATCTTGTTTTCGTCTAAAGTGTATGAGGTTTATAATTTCTTGTACAGTATCTTTAAAGGATGCAAATGAACATATTCTGGAAAGGAAATGAATAAGAGGAGAAATCAATAAGATAAAAATAAAATTGGATTCTGTAAAAAAAGCGAAAGTTGGAATTAAAAAAAAAGGTTCAAAGCATGGATAGCTGAGTGAATATCCATTGTCCCATTCAAGAGGGAAAACCATAAAAGGGGACAGAACCAAACGCTACAGACAGAGATCAGCACAAGACGCGGCGTTTTATCACTGCCTTCGCAGTTTGTAAAATCTAAACAAATTCCTCTATTATTATAACCCTACCTGCCATCCCGAAATTTTGAAACTGAATCTTACTACATCTAATGAGGAAGATTCTGTTCAGATAAAAGTGGATTAAGCAAGTAGGCCTCACAAACCCAACTTTCATACGCGGAATACCCTTCGTGAAAATACTCATTAACCCGTTTTGTACCGAAGGAAGTCTTCAGCCTTCTTTAAAGTAGGACTCTATTTCGAAATTTACTGGAGTCGGGTTGAGTTATTTTTAGAATGTTATTTCAGTTAAAAAATGGCTGATAGTGAAGGGCCTGACTTGACTTGACCCGTGTGACAATGAGCATCTTTTTTGTCTCTCTGATGAAAATTTTGATATTTTTCCTATTTCTGCTCCTAGCGTAGTATGTGGATGCTCGTTGGAACCGCCTCATCGTGTGGCGGTTCTAACGAGTACCCGCGATCTATGATTTCAGCAAAATTAAACAAAATAAAGTATACCTTTCCTATATAAACTGGGGTTTACAAGTTCTAGGTCCTGTTTTGGTGATGTCGTAGAACTGCCGACTCCACGAGTGACCGATCTACCGAACACAGAAAATATTTCAACAATGTTTGAGCAGAAATAAGAAAAAATTCGGAATACTATTGCCTCTTGTAAGTGAAATAAGAAACAACAGTCTACATTTAACAATACATGTAACTTGAAACGCAAAGTCTTTAAGTCGTGTAAGTAATTAAAATGTGGTAGCGTTTCTCAAAGACGAAAATGCTGAACAGAGGGTAACCTTAAAAAACATACTCGTGCAGCAAACTACAATTGCAGATTTTCGTGTGTATCATCAATTTCCATGAAATAATAAACCTTTTTTCTGATAAAAAATAACAAGAAAATTAAATTTTCCCTGGTTTAATGTTTGCATTTTTCCAATTATGTATGTGAGGCTGTGTAAAACAATATGAGCCAGAAACCAGCAGAACAGAAGTCAGAAGACAATGATGAGGTAAATATTTTGGTATTTCAACGTTGTTCCCTGGTGTGTATGATATTTATTATTATTATTATTATTATTATTAGTGGGTCGTCACTGGGACATGCTGGTTTTATGCAAACGGTTATTCGGACAACCATCACGAAAACACGCCTATATAATTTTGACCTCCTTGAATCCCACTTTTATATAGTAAAACTGGGATTTGCAGGGGTCAACCTTATTTTAATTATTTCTGCTCTAAAATATAGATTGTGGGTACTCGTTAGAACCGCCTCGATGAGGCGG